>CM053790.1:836658645-837258645 GCA_028749045.1 Cupressus sempervirens
GACCCTTACCTGCTCGATGGTTCGACCCCTGAGGATCAACTTTTGCTGCTCTAGAATACAAACCGGCTCCAAAGCCAGCTGCCCATCCTCTACCTGCAACGCATTCCAATCAAGAACATGTACAATATTAGGAATATACTGCCGAAGCACTAAAACATGGAAAACATCATGAATGCAAGCTAGGCTGGGCGATAGAGCAAGGCGTTAAGAAACCGAGCCAATCCTCTCTAGAATCTCGAACGGTCCCACAAAGCGAGGTGCTAGCTTAGAACCCTTTCCATATTGGATCAGACTCTTTTGCGGTCGCACTCTCAAGAAAACCTTATCATCCACAGCAAACTGCTTATCAGTCCTATGAGCATCAGCATATTTCTTTTGCCTATCCTATGCCATAGTCAAGTGCTCACGGATACGCATTACCTGTTGCTCCATATCACGAAGCATCTCAGGACCCAACAAGATGCGATCCTTAAGACTGTCCCAACTCAATGGTGTACGACAAGGACGTCCATATAATGCCTAAAATGGTGCCATGCCAATAGAACTATGATACCCGTTGTTATAAGAAAACTCCACTAGGTAGAGATAGTCCTCCTAATGTGTCTGCCTATCCATCACATACATCCATAACATATCCTCCAAAACCTAATTCACTCTCTTTGTTTGACCATCAGTCTCTGGATGATATGCTGAACTGAAGTTTAACTACACTCCAAGTTCATGCTGCAAAAATGTCCAAAATATGGATGTGAATATAGGATCCCTGTCAGAAATGATCTTTCTAGGAATACCATGTAATCTCACAATGTCATGCATGAAGACATTAGCTACAGAAGTTGTTGTGTAGGAAGACCTAATCGGTGAAAAATGTGCCACCTTAGTCAACCGATCAACGGTAACCATGATAGCATCATGACGCCGAACTATCATAGGTAATCCTACTATAAAATCCATGGAGATGATATCCCACTTCCAAGAAGGAATGAGATTTGGCTACAAAAGTCTTGCCAGGTGCTGATGTTCTGCCTTAACTCTTCAACACTCAAAGCACCTAGCCACAAAATCAGCAATATCTCACTTCATCCCAGACCAAAAGAAGAAACATCTCAAATCAGCATGCATCTTCTTGACACCTGGATGTGTTGAGTAATGTGTACAATGGGATTTTGCTAGTATCAAGGTGCGAAGCTCATCCAGAAATGGCACATAAATCCTCCCCAAATGTCTCAAAAGACCATCTGATTCATGATTGTAACCTGCAAACTTACCTTCCAAAGGTTTTCCTGAATCAATTTCTCTGCACACTTCCTGATACCATGAGTTTGTAGGAAGTTCCTGAAGAATCCGACTCCTCAAATCCACACTAAGAGTCATCGATGATACCACCTATCTCCTGCAACTCAAAACACCTGTTGGTGCTCAAAATTGCATTCCCATTTTGAGCATCCATTTGAAATTTTGAGAAAGTTAAGCCCTATGAATGCCCATAATTGAATGTGCACTCGACTGTCCATTTGAGATCCTTAAAGTGTTCAATGTCTCTGACACTTTTCATTCAGTTTGCCTAAGCCTTCCATGATAATAATTTGTCATTCTAAGTTATATGACAAAGTATTATTTTGAACAAATCCTAAATCTACTTTCTACCCCATTTAATATGCAGAATTCAATAAAGAACCTATTATTCTATACAAATCCACCATGTCCTTTGAAGTCCTTTAGCCCCTTCTCATTGCTCAAGGCATGCCTTTTTAAACCTTAGGACAACATGAAATAATGTTTTGATTAAATCTGTTCTAAGTTTAAGGTAATCAGAGTTTACATGTTTTTAAATCCAAAAAGTTGCTTTTCAAACTTACAATGCAAGTCTTGGCAATTGAAGATCTTTTTCAAATCGACGGAAGGCGCCGGCCCGCATTTTCAAAATGCTCGCAAGATAAGAAATGCGGGCAAGCGCATAAGTTACATCTGTCCCTTATGAAGACACAAGGAGATGTTCATACGAGCGAAGAAGACAAGTTATGAACATCATCGATCTATGTGAGATTGACAAATGAGGCATACCTGCATTTTAAAGATGAGAGGTAGATAAATATTGTGGGCGTGCCACTTTTCGATGCATGGCACAGTGGGACCAAGCAAGGAAGTAATGATGTCATGGGCACCAAATTTTTGAATGCCACGGTCAGGTTTGTCTGAACACATGCAATAAAAGGTATTTTCTCATTGGTCAGGATCATTGTGATGGGCCACCTATTATTGAAATTCTGAATCACCGTCGATCTAAGCCAGCATCAAGGGCTAGCATTTGCCCACATTGTTTTATCTCCGTATGATTTTATAATGCGGGTAAAAAGATTGTGGACCCGTATTGCAATTAACCAAATCATGCCATTTTGAAGTGTCATGTGTTTTGTGATAAATGATCAGTGCAATGGTTATTCAGGAATTTTTTCATCAATTGTTGATCTTCTTTAGATCAACGGAGGGTGTTGGCCCACTATATCAACATGCTCGCAAGATAAGAAATGCGAGAGTGCGCAAGCCTGACATGTGGGGCAGACTTAGGTCGTTGATTCAATTTAGATCTGCGGTTCTTGTGCGTTTGCATTTCTTAGAAGCAAGAAGTGCCCAATAAAAGATAAATTGCACACATGGCTAATTACGATTGGGTTATTTCGAACCAGCTTGCCTAGTGGATTTAGAAGCTGTCATGCTCACAGTTTCAACTTATTAAATCTTCAAGATCGACGGTGCATATTTTACTATTGAAGGTGGTATCATTATGCATATTAATGAGATATGAAAACCTTCGCGTGCAAAAGTAAAGAACAGGGTGTAAAAAGTGAGATTTTCCCAATATCAACTTGTGCGAGTAGAAATTCATGAGTCATCTCTGAATGGAAAATTACTACTGGGATTGAGATAAATTTGGCATGAGTGTCAAGTAGTTGGCTCAAGGATAAAATGCAAAAGTTACAGAGATAAAAGAAAAGGCTTCAGGTAAGTTTGTATACCATAGTCTCTGCATTTTTTAGTCCTGGTGATTTATTCAAAAGATGTTTCTAAAGATTTCACTAAGTCTGAGGGTATGGATAGCGAAAGGATTGTTCGTTAAGAGTAGTTGGTTCTGGGACACTGATACTTTGAAAAATGATTTATTTATTTTTAAAGGATGGTTCAGAAAAGGAAAATGGTTAGCTTTGTATGCTTGTGTATGGTTTTTTGATAGAGGAAAGCTAGTAATCAGGTGTCATGGTAAAGTCACCAAGGTGGTAACAAGAACAAGGAATAGACTTTGTAAGCTAACAACCTTTTTAGCATAAACATCATCTTTTAAACAAATTTTCAAAGCATCTTAGTTTGATACCAGGGTAGCAAAAATATTTGAGACCCTATGCATAGTTTTGGAAGAGGGTGAGGAAGATTTTATACCCTTGGGTATAGTCTTTTTCATTTTTTGTGTGTGTCCCCCCTTTTTGTGTTAGTGGATGGCAAATGTTGGCAAGAAGTTGGTTAAAGAAGCGGACGTGGTTGGGGATCAGAGCATCCCTATTTTGTTATTTTTAATAACCACATTGTTTTTCGGCTTCTGTACTGCATGCTAGGTAATGATTCTATTATTTCTGAAGCTTTGAATGATCAGTAAAGAGTGAGAAGTAAAGATGATTCCCCTTCAGTAGTCATCTTGACAAAACCCATGGGCCTAGGTTGGTGCATATTTTTTCAGAGTTGATTTTGTCATTGATAGGGTGGTCTTAGCAATTGCGCACACAAAAAATCAGTGGTAGAGCCGAATCAGCAAAAAGTGGTAACAAAAAAGGAGCTTACAGGAGAATATTTTATCTACATAATGTTATGTTAATCATTTTCTTCTTTCTTTCGTTACAAACTTATGATATCTTTTGTGAGGGACACTTGTCAGTTCTATATGCCTGAAGCTTGTTGCATCACACAGTATTTAATTGAGATCCCAAGGCTAGAGAAAAAAAGGAGGGGGGTGGTGGGTTGGTTTTCCTATTTTTTCTAGTTCTTAGAGCTCTGCTCAGGTTGTGAAAGCCACATACACAGCATGTCTTATATGAATAGCATATGGATTTCATAGATAGTTCTGATACAGTAGTGTGATCTTGTATCTTGTTTTATGCATTCCTAATGTACTTATTTCAAGGAGATAAATACAATGTGCAAAAGGTTTTGAATTTCAATATAATTTTGTCTCCTTTCTTGTTGAGTTTGTAATGTTATATGTTCAAGAACAAAGATCTTGAACCTATTTACAATTTCCTAGTTGTATGTTTGAAGTTTGCTTGCCTTTAACTCAAGGAGTCATATAATTGCTTGTGGTTTCAGAAAAGGTTACAGATTCAATTAAGAAGGATGTGAGGAAGTATGGGGTTATATTGGATATTTTTGTCTAATTCATAAGGTGAACAGACTGAACATGAATGTATTAACGTATGCCATATGTTGATTGATGTTCAAGGATGCATAATTCTAGAGTGTAGGATTACCCTAATGGATAAGGCACTGGTCATTTGTAGGATCATTAAAAGTTTTTGCTGCATATTGAACATGTTTTCTTTCCTCAATATAAATCAATCTTTTTCGTTCATGTTGAAGTGGACATAAAAGTTTTAACCCTCACTCAGTTTATGAATAATATCGGTTTACACCTAGCTATTGTAGAATCTATGTTGTTTCATAAACCACTAGGAGATATTAGGGGTTTCATCTTCTTTTCTAGATCCTGAAAGTGGTTATTGCACTAGTCACATAGTCAGATCTAAAGAGGTTCACCCACCTAGGTTTTGCAGAGCCTGAAGTGCAGAAGGAGTATAGCCTTATAGTTGGCCTGGTGTCTAAATGGATGTGTTAATAATGGGAGTTAGATGCCCCTAGATGCATTTTGTTCTCATCAGGGTAATTGGAAATGGGTAACATTTTCAAACACCAACATAATGGTGACTCTTCTTGGGAGTCTATGAAGAAATTCATTGTTAGAACTACTAGAATCTCTAGTATAAATAGCAAGGTCATGAAGTGTTTTCCATTTCTTTGCTGAAGATCCATGTCCCCCATTGTTCTTATTCATTGATAGTAGAAGTCTAATTTAATTGAATAATTTTTAATATCAAAGTCCCTTGAAGTTTTGATAAGTTGTTGTCAAAATTGAGAGTTAATGTCATGTTCTTTTAGTTTGTCAAGAATGTGAAATTCCCCTATTGTTGAATATAGTTTGCAAATACCAGTTGTAAGTTCTAGACCATCTTGTCTTGTTTTGCAAGTTGGTTAATCTTTTCTCACTAAGTGAGTGGCAACTCAAAGTAATATCTCTGCACCAGTGCTTCAAAATGTGAAGGTATTCTGAAGGAAACAATAGTGGGAAGGCAGATTTGAAGAATTCATTTCAAGTTCTTGACACTGGGTAAAAGAATCAAACGAGATGCAGTGCAAGTGTTAATAAATCTGGTTAAGATTTGAATCTGCTGTTATTTGCAGCATTGAAGTAGTTGTAGGCATCCATATTGAGAGGTATTTTCCACTTTCATGTGTTCTCATTTACATAAAAGTAAGATTTCAGAAAGTTTCTCCATCAAATGGTTTATAGCATTAAATAGGAGACTGGTTCAATACAGTTCAACATGCTTTGTGGAAAGTAGATTCATCAAAAGTGTTTTATATGTCAAAGTATGTTTGAAGTTTTGAATTGGTAGAAAGAACTCCAGATCTACTGCAATTAGTAAATTCTGAAAGTGTCTAATGGTGCATGAGTCTTGAGTTTGAAGAATGTCGAGTTTCATCTCATCTAGTATGCAGTTTTTTTGTGAAAGCTTTAGATCTATTTCTACCAGGAGGTATATGCCATTAAATTTTAATGGTATCCATGGTTTCCCAAATACTATGCCTTGTAACCTCAAGTGGAAACCATGGAATTTCAGCCATTTGTCATGTTCAGTTGTTTAGTGACTTGGTTGGTGATTTTGAAATTTCTCATGAAGACATTCAGATAAAATTGTTTGTTCAGACTTTAGAGGATGATGCTAGGGACTGGTTTTCGTTCTTACCAGCATGTTCAATTCCATCTTGTGATGAATTGATGACAGCCTTCATGATGTAGTTCGGGGAAAGAGTAAGCATCTCTGATTATTTTGATAAGTTTTTGAAAATTCAAATCAGGAATGGTGAGTTAGTTCCTGAATTCAATATCAGATTTGCAAAGATTTTAAATGAAATTCCTGAAAGTTACAAGCTAGATGATCAAATGTGTTTAGTGGTTTATCTTGGTGCATTTGATAAAAAGATGAACTATCTATTGAGAGATAAGGAACCTAGAACTTTGCATCAGGCATTCATGATAGCAATAGAGATTGAGAATAACATAAAATATGGCTTAACTCGGAGTCACTTCTCTAGAAATGTTTGCCGACAAGATAAGGTGCAAATAAAAAATCAATGTCATATAGAATGCTTAATTTCATATCAGCAAATAAGCACCCCTGCTGTTGTAAATAGTTTTGTTGAAGATTCAGAAATAAAAACATATGAACATGAAATCTCTTTGTTGCAAGAAAGAAATGATTCCATTCATGTTGAATTGAATGCACATGTTTATGGTATTACAACAGCAAATGAGCGGGTTGATTCACTTGATGAGTTATGCATGCAAGATATAAATCCAGTCATTCATTTCCCCATTGATGATTTGCATTATGTTGAAAACATAATGAATCAGGAAGAGGAAAGGTATTTATCTCAGTATGAGGATGAATATCCTGGAAGTGATGTATCAAGTGATAAAGATGAAATTGCTGATCTGACATATTGTGAAGAAGCATCATGTGAGGACAATGGTGAGACTTGTTGGTCAAGTCAAGAAGAAGATTGTGATAGTACATATGCGTCTTCATGTGAATTAGATGCTGATTGGGAAGAAGAGAGCAATGAGAAAAGTGAGTGTTCTTATGTTAGTAAAGGTATGAATTCTTTTCTTAAATTTGAAAGTGAGTGTCCATTTCAAAATTGTGTAAATCAGTTTGAGATTGAAAGTTATGAAGAAAATGTGTCTACACAATATGAAGACAAAGAGGTTATACATAGAGATGTATTACCTAATTGTGTAGATGAATGTCTTGAAGATACATGCAGTAGTAACCAGTAATATAGAAAAGATTTTGAGGTTAATTCATCAGCACCTAAAGATGATTTGTTTCCAAGACATTTGAATCACCTTGATAGAGACGATGCAAATAATATTGATTCATATTTTGCATGCTTTGTTGATGGAGTTAATGGTTTGTCAACGGGTGATGATTCTGATTTTTCTTCTTCATATGCTGAAAATTTCCATGATAGTGATGTTAGAGATGGTTTTAAAGTTTTCAATAATCCATTATATGGTGAGGAGTTTGATGTTGATCAGCACATTACTTGTCCTAATGTCTATGATGGCTTTTTGCATGGAATTATCAATCCTCTTTTTGAAGAGCACATGGACGGTTTAGATTTAGTAGAGAATAAGTTTTATGATGATACTTTGTCTTACTATTGTAAGAGGTCAGACTATTCTTTTTCCAAATATGATAGTGAATATGATCATGATGTTACATCTGATTATGATAACAAGGTGTCTGATGAGACAGTTATTGAAAATTTTCCTATACCTTGCAATGATTTTTATAATGAATATTTTACTGTGATGACTAATCCACTTGCTGATTTCAAAGAATCATTTGAAGATCCTAGATTAGTTTCAAATATTGATATTGATGACATATGTGAGTATCAGTCAGATTGTTGATTTGATTCCTATCCAGATATTCAAAGGGGTACACAGTTTGAAGGTATGTGTGATCTTTTTCCCCAAGTTGAATATGAAGCCTTCATATTCAAAAATGATAGCATGCATGAGTCATTAAATAAAGAGAGTTTTCAGTTTCAGTCTGATATGTTTAAGCATGCTGATAAGAACTTTCGTAATGAGCAAATGATTGAGGAAGAAGTAAGTTTTTATATGCATTATGAAAGTAAGAGTGATGATTTTGTTTTGCCAAGTGATCTGTTATATAATGATAATATGATTGGTGAAACTGATAGGAGAAGAAATTTCAGTTTACCTCATGAAAGTTCAGATGAGAATCATGTTTATGATAGAGGTCAACAATTTTGTTGAAGTTCGGTGGCCCAAGGTCACCATTTGTAAATAGTAGAAGTAGTTGTTTCCTTTCTTTCAATAAGTTGTTCAAGAGAAATTTTGTTGTTTCAGGTATGTGTTCTGCTTCTCCCAAAGATCTGGAATCTTACCATGCCCACAAGGGACATGCTTCTCCAGACAGAGCCACTGTTGGCACTCAAAATTGCATTCCCATTTTGAGCATTCATTTGAAATTTTTAGAAAGTTAAGCCCTATGAATACCCATAATTGAATGTGCACTCAGCTATCCATTTGAGATCCTTAAAGTGTTCAATGTCTCTGACACTTTTCATTCAGTTTGCCTAAGCCTTCCATGATGATAATTTATCATTCTGAGTTATATGACAAAGTCTTATTTTGAACAAATCCTAAATCTACTTTCTACCCCATTTAATATGCAGAATTCAGTCAAGAAGCTATTATTTTATACAAATCCACCACATCCTTTGAAGTCCTTTAGCCAGTTCTCATTGCTCAGGGCATGCCTTTTTAAACCTTAGGAAAACATGAAATAATGTTTTGATTAAATCTGTTCTAAGTTTAAGGTAATCAGTGTTTACACATTTTTAAATCCAAAAAGTTGCTTTTCAAACTTACAATGCAAGTCTCGGCGATTGAAGATCTTATTCAGATCCACGGAAGGCGCTGGCCCACATGGGGATCAGAGCATCCCTATTTTGTTATTTTTAATAACCACATTGTTTTTTGGCTTATGTACTGCATGCTAGGTAATGATTCTGTTATTTTTGAAGCCTAGCATGATCAGTAAAGAGTGGGAAGTAAAGATGATTCCCCTTCAGTAGTCATCTTGACAAAACCCACGGGCCTAGGTTGGTGCATATTTTTCAGAGTTGATTTTGTCATTGATAGGGTAGTCTTAGCAATTGCGCACACAAAAAATTAGTGGTAGAGCCGAATCAGCAAAAAGTGGTAACGTAAAAGGAGCTTACAGGAGAATATTTGATCTACATAATGTTTTGTTAATCATTTTCTTATTTCTTCCGTTACAAACTTATGATATCTTTTGTAAGGGACACTTGTCAGTTCTCTATGCCTAAAGCTTGTTGCATCTCATAGTATTTAATTGAGATCCCAAGGCTAGAGAAAAAAAGGAGGGGGGTGGTGGGTTGGTTTTCCTATTCTTTCTAGTTGTTAGAGCTCTGCTTAGGCTATGAAAGCCACATACCCAACATGTCTTGTATGAACAGCATATGGATTTCATAGATAGTTCTGATATAGTAGTGTGATCTTGTATCTTGTTTTATGCATTCCTAATGTACTTATTTCAAGGAGATAAATACAATGTGTAGAAGGTTTTGAATTTCAATATAATTATGTCTCCTTTCTTGTTGAGTTTGTAATGTTATATGTTCAAGAACAAAGATCTTGAACCTATTTTCAATTTCCCAGTTGTATGTTTGAAGTTTTCTTACCTTTAACTCAAGGAGTCATATAATTGCTTATGGTTTCAAACAAGGTTGCAGATTCAATTTAGAAGGATGTGAGGAGGTATGGGGTTATATTGGATATTGTTGTCTAATTCATAAGGTGAACATACTAAACATGAATGTATTAATGTATGCCATATGTTGATTGATGTTCAAGGATGCATAATTCTGAAGTGTAGGATTGCCCTAATGGATAAGGCACTGGTCATTTGTAGGATCATTAAAAGTTTTTGCTGCATATTGAACATGCTATCTTTCCTCAATATAAATTAATCTTTTCCCTTCATGTTGAAGTGGACATAAAAGTTTTAACCCTCACTTAGTTTATGAATAATATCGGTTTGCACCTAGCTATTGTAGAATCTATGTTATTTCATAAACCACTAGGAGATATTAGGGGTTTCATCTGCTTTTCTAGATCCTGAAAGTGGTTATTGCACTGGTCGCATAGTTAGATCTAAAGAGGTTCACCCACCTAGGTTTTGCAGAGCCTGAAGTGCAAAAGGAGTATAGCCTTATAGTTGGCCTGGTGTCTGAATGGATGTGTTAATAATGGGGGTTAGTTGCCCCTAGATGTGTTTTGTTCTCATCAGGGTAATTGGAAATGGGTAACATTTTCAAACACCAACAACACCTGCCACCACATTCTCCTTACCGTGAATGTACTTAACCTCAAAATCATACTCACATAAAAACTCCATCAATCGCCTCTAGCAAGCATTCAAATTAGGCCGAGTGAAAATGTACTGAAGACTACGATGATCACTATGTAGCTCAAATCTGTGCCCCAACAAGAAATGTCCCCACCTTGTCAAAGCATGAACTACTGCTGCTAACTCAAGATCATGAGTAGGATAATTTAACTCATGATCCTTGAGCTTGCGAGATTTGTACGCAATCACCCATCCATTCTGCATCAACACTGCCCCAATCACTTCAAGAGAAGCATCTGTACACACCATGAAATCACCCTCTAGATCAAGTACAACTAAAATTGGTGCACTAGTCAAAAGCTCCTTGAGCTTATGAAAAGCTTCCTCACATTTCTCTATCCACATGAACTTCTTTCCTTTTCTCTAATGAGAAGTGATAGGATGTGCTATCTTATTGAAGTTCTAGAAAAATTTTCCATAATAACTAGCTAAACCCATGAAACTACGAATTTTTGACACATTAGTCGGTGTCGGCCAATCTATTATCACTTGAATCTTTGCAGGATCCACTGATATTACCATCACCTGAAATAACATGTACTAAATACTGAATCTTTGATTTGAAGAATTCACACTTAGCTCCATTAGCATAAAGTTGATGTCTCTCAAACACTGCAATACCAGCCACAGGTGTTCCTCATGCTCCTTCTGAGTCTTAGAATTTATCAATATGTCATCAAGAAACACGAATACAAACCTATCCAGATGAGATCGAAACACACCATTCATCAAACTCATGAAAATTGATGGAGCATTAGTCAATCCAAAAGGTACCACTGTGAACTCATAATGCCCATAGCGAGTTTCAAAAGTGGTCTTGTGAATATTTGCTTCCTTAATGTGAAGCTGGTGGTATCCTAACTTAAGTTCAATCTTGGAGAATATTGTAGCTCCCTTGATTTGATCAAATATGTCATCAATCCTAGGCAAAGGATACCTGTTCTTAATAGTCACCTTATTCAACTATATGTAGTCGATACAAAGGTGCAAAGAATCATCTTTCTTCTTCACAAAGAGCACTGGAGCTCCCCATGGTGATACACTAGGTCGAATGATCCCTTTGGCCGAAAGTTCCTCTAATTGAAGACCTAGCTCACCCAATTCCTGAGTAGTCATATGGTAAGGAGCTTTAGAGATAGGCTCCACTCTAGGAATTAGATCAATACTAAAATCAATGTCCCTCTTTGGAGGCATGCCTGGAATCTCACTTGGAAAAACATTTGTGTACTCCTACAAAATTGGGTGATTTAAAGTCTCCCTCATAGGATCTTCCTCATCAAGTTCATTTACCATAACAGCAAATATCTAACATCCCTTATGAAAACTTTGCTTCATTTGCATAGCAAAAATCATCCGTAGAGATATAGGCCTTAGTATCCGAACTATCTTCACTTCATTCCCTTGTTCATCTTGGCACATAACAGTCTTCTTCCTGCAATCTATCCTAGCTCTATGAGATCCAAGCTAGTCCATGCCTAAAACCACATCATAGGAACCAAGGGGTATGACTCGAAGATCCACTGTCATAACAAAGCTTCCTAAGTTAAGCCCACACTTATGAACTATAGAGTCTGTGGAGATCCTAATGCCTGAGGCTAGTTCCACTTGCCAACCATGATCTTGCTTCACCGCATCCAGCTTACACTTAGAAACTATAGATGGTGAAATAAATGAATCTGTAGCTCCTGAATCAAACAATACTAAAAGAGATATACCTCTAATAGCACCTGTGGTCTCAACCACTATTCCCTAATGATCTGTCGAACGGTGATCGACTACTGCAAAAACTCTATGAGCTCTACCTGCATCACCCACTGTAGGCTCTGAAACTATAGGCCTAGGTCCTAAAAATTGAGGTGCTCACTATGGAAACTGAGCTACATAATGTCCAATCTAACCACATGAAAAAAAAAATTTATTTCTGCCAGAACCTCTTCCCATAGGTGGTACATTAGATTGCTAACGACTATTTCTACTAACAAAAGACTGGCTACTCTGAGCTGGCTGATTGGACTAATTTTGTTTATTGCATTGAGCATTGCGGTTGTTCTTAGAACCTCTACCACCACCTTGAACCTGAGAATTTGATCCCTTCTTTTGTTGCATCTGCTGAGACTGCTGCTGATACTATTTCCCCTTAGAGAAAGAAAACTTCTTGTTACTACCTAAATTGTAGTTGCCTCTAGATCTTGATGCTGCTAGCACTCCTACAAAACCACCTTGACCAAGGTTGACACTTCGCTCAACAAGGATTTCTCGATGTATCGCATCCTTGAGGTTTTTTGTCTCAAATACCTTAACTCTCCCAATAATACGGTTATTCAAGCCCCTAATAAAATGTTGTGTCAACTGAGTTGAATTTTCACTGAACCCTAAAAAAGACATAAGCTCATAAAACTTACGCTCATACTCAGTCACTAACAAGGTATACTATCTAAGATTATGAAATTCATCAGCCCTTTGCTGTTTCTATTACTCTGGTAGGAATCGTTCATGAAAACTCTCTAGGAATAGTTCCCATGTGACATTGTTCATATCAATTCCCAACTTCTTCTCCTTAATCATCCACCAAGTGGCCACAAAATTCTCTAAATTAGTGATCGCAAATCTTTCCTTAACATTGCTATCGAACTCCTGCATGGCAAAAATCCTGTTAAGGGAAATCAGCCACTGCATGGCCACATAACCAGAAACTTGCCCATTAAAAGGCTTAACCTTGGATCTTGAAAGATCCTTCATCTGAGTGGACTAGATCTCTGACGATCCTTCTGAGGACTTCTAGATCTGGGTCTATGCTCTTGTTTTGTCTAATGCACTTTGGGCTACTCTTGAATAGGAGGTAGATGTTCTAGAATAGTTCACATCATCTGTCTCAAACCAACCTCTTCAGACTTAGCTTGGTCCTCTCTTCGGCTCTCTTCCTACTGCCTACTAGAGTGCTCTTCCCTGCTCTCTACATGAGCTGATCCCTCATGGGTAGACTCATGGGTACTAATAGCTCTGCCACGTCCACAGCCTCTACCACAGCCTCTAATAGAAGACCTAGTCCCAGATACCATCCTACAACAGCACAAAGTACTATTACAATCACATGTTGTAATAGACTAAGTTCAAATCTATGTTTAGGGTTTAAGTAAAATTTCCAGTTTTGAAACTAAGTGTTGAAGTATGGAAAATATTCAAGTAATAGTTCAATTTTTGTTTCAGTTCACCTAGTTTCAAATTGAACATATACACTTTAGTTCAAAGTTCTAGTTGTTCCAAAATACCCAGAGCTCCCAATGTAGAAACTCAGGCTCTGATACCAAATGTAATGCCCCACCAAGGGATCCAGAGAATTAACCTAGAATTTCACTAAATTTGGTAGCTTCTTTTTTTTTTCTTCATAAAAGTAAATACCACATATATCTTATGCATAGTAATGGAAGCAATAGCAATGTCCATCTGAAAGTAAAGATAACATACATAACATATTACATTCTTTAAAGAGCCCTTAACGTTGAATTACATACAGGATTCCATCTAGTACAACATCAATATGAAATAATAATGATAAGTCCAATGTTTATACATTACATTTCAAATGCTCATTCGTCCACTGTACATGTCACAGGGTATGACAAGCTCAAAGAATATACATATGTAGAATACGGTACATCATCCTATTATAATCCATGATACATCAAAGTAAAGATAATCACATGATACATCATCATAGAAGATATATACATCCATCATAAAGATCAAACATAATAAACAAAGTGCACGGTTCCTCCCAACTATTAATAGCATCATTAGACCATCGTGGATCCTAGCCATCCCTCCGTGCGTAACATCCCAAATCGCCGAAGAGATCATCAATATTAACATAGTAGGAATGTCACTCCTAATGTATACAACATCATATGTAGAAAGTAATCTAACATGCAAATAAAATCATAAGATAACATCATCTAACATATGCTAATCATCAAAGAAAGGATACATATCCACCATCACGAAGGACACATCCGCCACGATGTCTCAATGAAACTCAAATGATAAGAGTGAAAAATACACTACCACCCGACCACGTAGTACCTAAGTGGTCCACTCCCACCGTGATGAGGAGATAGTCTCAAGTCCCAAACAGGCTATCACATAACACAAATCTCTATAAGTCCAGGAATCCTAAAAGTATACTAACTCAAAGGTTCCAAAAACAAAATCTAACATCTATTTCACAGAGATGCACAATCACATGTAGGAACCTACTATGCAAGTAGGAAAGTGTCATCACAATTATCACATACAAGTTACCTTGGCAGTTAGCTAAACTCCAGGGGTCCATACTAATCTCATGCGGCCACTACTATCTTCTCATACTAACGAGGCATACTATGGAATGCAAGGTCGCAACCATGTGTTCTCACTACTCCCATCCTAGCCTGTACAAGCACTCAAGGCATGGGCAAGAAAAAAACTCTTATCTTTTTAGGTTCATTCAGTTAGTATTAGGTGTAAATGTTATCACTTATTAATCCAACTTACAATGAGTCACCCTGGCAGCCTCTTAGGGCCTCGGCCCCCATTGCAAGCCACTTCCCATCACTACATGCAGATATCCTACCCTAATGCTCATGGAATCATAAATCTCAAAATCACAAAAGATAATCCATAATAAAATCATCAAATATGCATAAAAGCATCAAATCTCCATGAGAAAACATCCATAGAAAATCATGAACACAACAGCTCTCTATTGGCAACTAAAGTATCACTGATAATCAAAGTATCCAATGGTTCTCAATAACCAAAATATATCTCAATCATACTGATCGAAGACTCCAAAACTGGTTGAGTCAAACATGTCACATCATGACATCATCAAGAATAAATCCACATCTCAGTCCCATCATGGCGACTAAAAAATAATCAAGGATAATTGATTGATGACCAAAAATAATGGTTAGGTCAAGTGTCTCATACACGAGAATCTTAACTATAAAAATTAGTAATCACATCCAATACATAGAGCATTCCATCACATAACCATGGTTGGGTTTATAAAGATCGAGAATAAAATATCATCATGATATCACAATCACATAACTCCCAAGCCTCTGGTAGACCTCCTATAACTGGTCAACACTAGTCAACCCAAAACCCAAAACAATAGCATATAGAATACACAATGTAAACACATGTTTTGGTTTTGCTAAATTTACAACTTGAATTTAAATGTAGAGATCTCAATTTACGTTTCCAAGTTTAGAGAAAGAATTTGAAGGAACATTTATTTATGAAACATTCCCCTTCCAAATCCATTTTTAATATACTTAATAAAACAATTAATTTTAATCATGAGCCTTCTATATATACCAATTAACAAATTTACAATTATAAAACATATAATTATATTTACATATTATATACATACTTTTATATATATATATATATATATATACATACATACATATATGAATATATAAATTATTTATCATTTAACAAAATAGATTTAATCAAATTTGATTAATGCCAAATCGAATATGGCAAACGTTTTAAAAAAAAACAACACACACATTATTAATATAATCGCCGGTACGTAGGACCCTGTGGTCGCAGGGCCTGCAGCGTCAGTGGTACTGCGTACCACTGCCGTTGTAGTACCTGTGATGGGGTACACTGTGACCGCAGTGGGGGGTACAGGTCTCATCCCCCCCCCCCCCCGACTCAATGCTTTAAAATGTTTATTCTTTTAACAATCACTACACGATTTTCATTTGTGAAAAATGTTTATTAAAACATTTCCACCCACGGGTATGTTATCTGGTTTTTTAACAAATATATATATATAAAGTTATATGTATATATATATATATACATATAACTTTATATATATATATATATATATATATATATATATATATAAAGTTATATGTATATATATATATATATACAAAATTAAAATATCACAGTATATGAACATATATATATATATATATATATATGTGTGTGTGTGTGTATGTATGTATGTATTTATGTATGTATGTATGTATGTATAAACAAATTGACAATATGTGAATACAAACTTCAATTTTCAGAATTCCTCCATAGACCTTTAATCTCCAAAAAATTCCAATAATTAATCTAATGGGTTTCACTTTAAATTTCAACCCTAGCCCCGTGTTTTTTTTCTTTAGATCCATGCATATAGAAACTCTCAAATAAATTAATCTACCCATATTGAGAATGCACAGTAAATTATGAAATTCTTCAGAAGACATATGGAAGACACGAAGAAGACATGGAATGCATGATGTGGAAATAGCATAAGTAAAAACACAAGAATCTACCTGGATTCTGATGTTGAATCGCTCTTCCTTAGAAAACTCGTAGAGCAAGCTCCCTTCTTCAGAATTCTCAAATCCTCCAATGCTCCAATTGCACTCCAAACATTGTTGTCTAAGCCTCTATGAATGCCTGAATATAAAGAGCTTTCAGGAAACATCTAGAGTGTTTCTAGAAATAGCTAGAAGGTGTCACCAACTAAGCATGGGTCTTTACCAACCTTTTTGATGAGCCACAGGGTTGTAGACACCATGTGCTTAATTGATGCACAAACCACTATGTTGTTGACACATGAGAAATAGAAAAGTATGTTAATTCCCATGCAAGCTTATAACTCCAAATTACTTTTATATAATTTCTATTTAGATATTTATAACTTTCATGTTAATTTTTATAACTTTTATTATTGCTATTTATTTATTATTTTATTATTGTTTTATAATAATAATTATTAATTTTAATTTCTAATTTTCTTTTATTTAATTCTTTTTCCTCAATTATTCTCATTTAATTAATTATAATCAAAATATCAAATAACATGATATTTTATATTAATTTTCTCAAATAATTAATTTATTAATTAAATCTATTTATTAAGACTTAATTAATAGAAAATTCACCATAGACCTCCAAAATAAAATATGAAAACCCATCATAGAGAAAATCACACAAAATTAGTCTAAAGGGTTAAAAATCATGAATTATGTCATCCAACACATTCGATGGGTAAAACATCCATATACTTGTCCTACCACACTAGGACAATTGGCTTAAAGGTTTGGGATTTGGACTTGAGAATTTATCTCCCTTCTCTTATCATTGAGATAGTATAATAGGGTACGCTCATCCTGTCAATTCAAGGAAGTCGATACCCGGTACCTACAACCTGTAGAAAAACCATGCATGTACATACAATATATAATGCTAAGCTAAATAGACAATGGCAAGAAGTGGTGCATCGTGTAGATCCCGACTAAGCAGGTGACTATGACTCCCTTCCTTAACCACATCAGAAATGCCATACAATAAGAAAATACGCACACCATACACATGCAAGTATGGGGTAAGTATCCATAATAAAACACATGAGATAATAACCATCTAACTAATCATCAACAATAATTGAAAACAATATAATGATCATCATGTATGCATGAAATGTAAATATTAAATGATCTCATTACATAACAACTGAATCCATATCATAATGTCTGATAGTGTCAAAACAATACCACTAAACCATCAACATAAAACTAGTCCATCATAGTCTAATAATAACAACAACAATATGTCTAGAAAAGATGTGAATGAGGGTAGGCACTACAATTCATCCAGAATTTCCTCACATTGCATAACATTCCTAAATACTAAAAAATCCCAAAAACACTCATATCTTGTATACCCACCACTCTTTGCACTCTTAGGTATCATGCCAGCACTTACTAGGAGACAAGCATCTCAGAGACCTGAGGAACTCTATCAACCTTTGTTTTCTAAGGCACAAGCACAATCAAAATCTCATCCAAGACAACGAAAGAGCAATAAAATTCAAAAAACCTTTGACGAAGACCAAATCGAGGCATCACAACCATTACTAACAGACCCCTTGAACATGTATCCACAAGATCCTCAAGCTATGGCACAACAAACCTTGAGCAATACACCTACCATGAGATTTCCTCCAAACACTTCCCCCACACATGAGATGGTTCAATGGAGTCCTGACTTTGAACCTATATTCATGCCAATGCCACCAAGAGGAGGAAGCGTACCAACCTCACCTGAAGATGAACAATCACATTCCTTTGAATTCAACCAACCTAACACATCAAACATACAACAAGGTATTGTACACCTAAGTGATGACTCTGACACTGATTATGGCATCACTGATGAAAAAATGGCTAGGACATGTCAAGACAAAATTTTTTGCAAGAACTTCAAACGTTTGGTAGCTCAAGAAATTGTCAAATTTAACCCAAACTTGGAATGTCCTAAGTCCAAAAATCAAACCAACACAACAATTGAAAGCATCCAACCCATGATAAATTTGGACTTAGACAAGGGAAAACAACCTTTGGAGTTTTAAAACACAATAATGGCACCTATAAGGTCCCATCAAGAACCAACGATTGAAATCCTCCAAAGTACATTTGAACACATCAATGTTAACCCCTTGTTTGATGAAATACCACCAATCCCTAAACACCCCAAAAGGACATTAAGACTTGATTTTAGTCATATGATGCAACAACAAGATGCACTTAAAGGCACCCATGCTCTAGGGATGCTAGACATACCTTCTTTGGAGGCAAATCAACAAAGTACACCTTTGCTCCTAACTTTACCCAGTGCTACGACATCAAACACTATGGACCCTCTCATAAATACAACATGTGAAACATCAAGTACAACCATCCATATGGACACACAAAGGAAAAGTCTTATTGACATTACACCCATTCCCAATAGAAATTTATCTCATAGTCAAGTCAATATGATGTCGCAAGAAGGAACATCTAAAACACAAAGGTACCAAAACAACAATACAAACATGACGTTCAATTCTCAAGGACTTAGTCAACCCCCACGAAAACAAAAACCTACAATGGTACAAGAAATCAACACTTCCAAGGCACAACCAAGTCTACATCAGCTTGACACACATCCCACATATCAACAACAACATCAAATGCAACAACAACAACCACAAATGGGGAAAACATCCAACATTCCTAACATGCAATCCCATGTGGACCCACTTGACTTACACACAATTTATCAAAAAAAATTCCAAAAACAACAAATGCTGTTTGCTAAACAACAAGAGCAACTCAAGCAACAATTGGAATACCAAAGATGCCTTAAGCAACAAATCGCATACCAGCAACATTTGTTACAACAACAACATGTGCCACAACAACCTCAACAAATACCTCTAGAACAACAAGCATGCACATGGTCTCACATACAACCAACAGAGGTATCCCAACAACAACCACAACACATGACACAACAACAACACATGGTACAACAATCACAGTCAATCCCATAAAAAATGCCACATCAAATACCACAACGAGTTCCCCAACAATAGGGACCTTTCTTTCTTCGAGGTGCCAACATACCTCCACCACCTAGCAACACTTCATCAGACTCATCAGATACATAAATGTTAGAACCAAGTAGACATAATTCTCGCTATAGTAAATGGTTTACTCACAGACACAAAAGACTTGAATGAAAGACCATCATGCAAAACCCCAATGAAGAACTATTACAAAAATTCACACAACTTTCCAAACAAGTCGACGCTTTGGGAGTCCAAAAGAAATAGGCTCTATATACAAAAAGGGACCTATGTCCTAACCCATTCGATAAAAGTTTGTATATGCCTCCATTCCCAAAACACTTTGAGGCTCCAAGGTTTGAAAAATACCAAGGAAAAGGAAAACCTATTGACCACATTAGAGAATTTTGTGGTTCATGTACTAAACTCAATGATGAACCCACTTACCTTATGAGATTGTTCCCTCGTTCTCTAGGTGGGCCTACACTTGAATGGTACTCCAAACTTCCTAGTCGTATTAAATCTTGGTCAGAGCTAGCAGAAAAATTTATCTCCCACTTTGCCTTTAACATTACAAATGAGGTGACACTTTCTAATTTCTTCTCAACTAAACAGAAGACAAGAGAATCATTTATCACATTCTTATTGTGTTGGAGAATCTTAGTTAGTCAATGCTCACTAGACATCCCTAAAGAACAAGTAAACTTATGCATTGAAAACTTAGTCTTGGACTTAATGTATGAACTCAAAATCAAGATTCAAAGCGCCATTTCTAAACTAATGAAAAAAGGGGCTAGTATTGAAGATGCTCTTATCCGTAAGGGAGTCCTCAAGATAAACAAAGAAAACACAAACACCAACTCATCTAATGACAAGGAAAAATTTTTCTCCAAAAACAAGAATGTGACTAATGATGGCATTGTGGATGCTTGCACGATTAGCACAACACAACCTCAATTGACTTTGAAAGGTGTAAACCCTACAAATTCACAAACCTCTAATCAAACATCAACTCCACAACAGAGAACTGAGACTGCCACACAAGATAGACCTCGAAGACATCCTAGAACCAAAGAAATGAAATTCACACCATTGGGAATACCACTTGAGACTGCATTACAATAGTTACTGAGTAATAACTTCCTGCCATTACCCCCAATCAAAGATGAACCATTGACTAAAGCTGATTGGTGGGATGACAAAAATTATTGTGATTACCATTGCACCAAAGGACACAAGACTTCCTCATGCTTCCAACTGAAACATGCAATACAAGACCTTATTGATGATGGTGTTATCATAGTTGATCCATCACTATTAGCATCCAACTCTAATCACACTATTTTCAAAGATCCTTTGGGTAATCATGACAAAGAGAAACCCTCAAGTTCAAACTCAAACTTGCAAGGTAATGTGTATTACACATGTACCAGCTATGGCTACACATTAATTGCTTTAATGAGTCCAAATTTTACATATCCACATTCACATTGAAGGCTGAAGACCTTCATTGTGTTGTCACTACATGCCGTAGCAAGATCACCCTACCTAGAGCCCCAGCTAGACCTTCTGCTTCTACTAGACCTGTACCCCCATCTAAACCTATTGCTCCTACTTCAGCTGATTATAGCCTTGTTGAAAAACTTGGAAAAACCTCTACACAAATATCCATTTTGGACCTACTGTGTGCATCCCCCCAACACCAAAAGATCTTGGAGCAAGCCCTTAAAGAGTCAATAGTCCTAGATAACATGGATGTTGGCTAGTTCCAAGCCATGGTTGGGAACCTATCCATGTCACAACATATCACTTTTTCACCCTGTGATATTCCTAAGGACAAACCTAACCATAATGATCCCCTTTAGGTCAAAGTCTTCATCCATAATGCCAAAGTCAGACGTGTCTTAATAGATGGAGGAGCAGAATTGAACATCTATACTCTTAAGGTTGTCAACGGTTTGGGTTATTCTGAAGAAGATGTGGATCCATCTCAAAGAATCACAATAAAATCTTATGATGATGGCGAACGCTTCTCCAAGGGCATCATCACATTACCTGTCAAATTTGGTCCAGCCATTGAAGACACATTGTTCCATGTCCTAGACATCGAAATGAACTGCAACATGATACTAGGATGCCCTTGACTTCATGTTATGAAAGCAGTCCCTTCTACATATCATCAATGTCTGAAGTTTTCCTATCACAACATAGAGGTTACCATCCTCGATGATCCAAATCCTTTCCAGTTTTGTGCTAATCTAAGAGACGCTACTGCATTCCAAATCCCCACAAACAATGAAGCACAACCCACAAATTCCTCTAAGTATGTGGATGCAGATATACTACTCAGTAAAGCCAAGGAAAAGATGAAGATTGAAGACAATGGGTGTGGAGAGTAGTTTATGTCTCAAGTCTCTCACATTAGGGAGTCACTAATTTCTCCCCAATCTCATGGTAAATCACAACCACTTCAAGCACAACATTCAGAGATCAGTATGAAGAATGATACTTCTATCAATGAGAATACATCCGTATGTATTGAGAAAGCAAAAGCAGAATGAGAACCCACTTTGATATCTCCTAACGAGTATGGACTTGGGATTACTATCATGCAAAAACAAGGCTATGATGGCTATAGCGGTCTTGGATCTCAGAAACAAGGAATAATTGAACCCATCACTACAAAAGGACAACCTCCTAGTGCGAGGCTTGGATTTAAACCATTACAAATAGGTCTTCCTAGTACCATGGTACCTACATGTAAGACTATGGATGTTCTGAATGATGAAAAGGCATCTGAGGATATTCCACCTAAAACCAAAAATCCTCTAGCTTCTGAGCATAACCCCAATGACCCAATTGAATTAGATACACATATATCTACCTACAACCAAAGCCCATTCAACACTAATGATGACATCTCCTCAAGTTATCCTGAACCTTTGGATTGGGACCATTGTGGACCACCAATTTTTGATTGATTTGACAATAATGACACTCTTATAATAGACTTTGAAGGCATTATGATTGAAGATTATAAAGAAGCAGTTTCTCCTAAAGAGAACACATTGGCATATTTTGGGGAGCCAACTCCACCTTCTAGTTACAAAGCAAACAGAGAAAGAAATAACAATCATAGGTCTCTTGGTGAAAATCGAAAGGCACCATTAGACCATAAAAAATCAAAAGCTAAGCAACTCCCAAGGATACAAGATGAAAAATATGATGCCATGAATATCAGTGTTCCAGTGTTCAACATGCCACAAAGTCTTTTGGAGCTCTCTCAATCAGTATTCATATGGAAGGTCATTGGTCTCAACCCTCCCAACCCTCCCTTATATCCATTTATTTATCCCCAAATCCAGCTACCTAATTTGTCCAATAACCAAAATTAGTCCTTTATCCAACAAGCCTTTGCATATGTCATCATTAGTGACATCCCACATGACATTTCTATTGACCCAATTATCCTTAGATGCCTTGATTCACAAGAGACAGACATTGTCTTACATATGGTACACGATGGTATATCTCGAGACCTTTCTAGTGGTTTGATTTTAGCTATAGACTCGAAACAAATCCTTTGTAGTTATGGTCATTCATGGATTTAGAGCTCATCAGCTAGCAGCATCAACAACAGATATCTTCTCAGTATTTGTCAGTGACGTTCTTGATTCCATCTAAAAGTCCTGAAAAAATATCAAAAAAATAGCAAAAAGTCATGAAGAAAGCAAAGAAAAAAGTGGAAAAATTCATTAAAAAATGGATGCCTTGATGAAAACCTGGAAAACAGATGTCTTGGCACGAAAATTTGAGTCAAGAGAAAAATTCCGTCCAAAAGTGAAAACCTGGCAAACAGGCGCTTTGGGTAAGTACCATGGTGAACACCTGGCAAACAGGCACCATGTGTAATTAGTTATTGCTCCTCCATCTATCAGGATTCCACCTAGTCCTTTCCCCCTCTATCATTCCTTGATCATATCCTTCATATTGCAAGACATCCTTGGTTCCTTATCATGGCTCACAAACTGGTTAATGTCCTTCGTTACCTTGCTTAAGCATCACTAGCCTACACACACACACTCTATCATTGGCCTTTGTACATAATTTGCATCTTGTCTGGGGGCATATTACCTACATGGTGTGTAAGTATGAATTTGAACTAGGGGCATACCCCTAAGTGCTTTTTATCCATTGGATCTATCACATAATGGATTGGAGCTAACACTTGTATATGCTTATATGATCCTGAAAAAATCCCTAAAAATCATAAAATGATCCTGAAAAAATCACTAAAAATCACATAATATCCTAAAAAAATCCTAAAAATTCAAATATGATCCTGAAAAAATCACTAAAAATCACATAATGTCTTGAAAAAAATCCTAAAAATTCAAATACGATCTTGAAAAAATCCCTAAAAATCATAAAATGTCTTGAAAAAAACCTAAAAATTGTAAAATGACCTGAAGAAATTAGTTACACAAAAAAATCAAATATCTCCACAAAACCCTAAAAATCACAAAAATCATCAAAAATTTGCAATAAACCTTGCACATTTTCATTATGGATAACCATCCCTTTTGCATAAACACTTGAACTTTGTAGACTAAAAATCAAAGCGATATGCTTCAATGCCAATCACAATATCTGTGCAGCATGAACCAACAATCAATCTAACATGTCACTATGAACTTATCAACTGAATCCACAACCAGAACTATCACATTATCAACATGTCAAACACTATCTACACACCTAAAACATTAACAAGAACGTAATAATGGACAAGAATAGCTGTTGGCACATGCTGTTTAGTGAGTGATTTAGTTTTTCTTTATTTTTTTCTTTGATCATGTCCCTATGCTACTCAATGATATAAATTGATCTATGAGAGTGGCCAGGATGGTTCATGGTCATCTTTTTCCATTTTTTTCTATTACAATGTACCTTTTGAGAGTCTGGGAGATGTACATATGCCTCAGGAAGGACAAGGTCATTCTCTGTTTGCACCATGCTTGTTTACGCAAAAGGCTTGCATTTGCGCTCTAGCCCTTTATGCCATGATGCATTGCATTCCATTTGCTATATCAAAATAAAGCTCCATTTGACATATAGTGCACTTTCTAGAAGCAAAAGTCTTTCCATCATACTAACATCTCCTCATCTCATCTTTCTTCGTCATCTCATTCTCCGTCACCATGATCATGTCTTTTGATTCACCAAATCATCTTCATCTTGCATTCATGCATTCTTGCATCATCCTACACTGTCAATCAACTTTTTGTGGCTATCCACCTGGTTCAACCTCAGTCTAACATTTGTCTCATCATCTTTGACCAAATACAACCATTTTTTATGATTTCCCTCATGTTATGACATTTTCCATCATTTTGGGCATGCACGCACAGTTTCGGGTCATTCTGTCGATTGCTATGGTTTTGTCTTCTTGGTGTCAATAAATTGACTTATCATACGCTTATCTTAGTCAATTTCTTGAGGGGGCACCCATATATATCATCCAGGCTACTGGGGCATGTTGTGGCTTTCTCATCAATTATTCTTTGATACAAAGCTCTAAATCACATTGTATCAAAGAGGGGCAAAATGTAGACGCTCAAAAATGGTTCGCATCTACAACCTCATCACTTCTCCATACTAATTTGTCCCATTTTCTCATTCTACTAACTTCAATATTTTGGCCAGATTGACATTATTTTTTCATTTATATCCCCTTTCACATCAATTTTATATCAACTTAGAATCATATCAAATCAACTCATAATCATATCAAATCAACTCAAAATCATATGAAATCAACTCAGAATCACCCCAAATCAACTCGAAACCACTTGAAATAAGTCCTAATCAACCCAAAACATATCAAACATCCCAAATCAATCATCATTTATCCGTTCCTAGACATTGTTGTGGTTTTCAGTGCCTTGGAAACCTATCAACTTATCAATCTTATCAATCTGACCTTAGTACTATCATGGCTCTCAGTACTAGGTTGAAATATCATTCATGTCAGTCAATCTTTGAGGTTGTTGAGGCTTTCAATTTCATATCATGGCATCATCAACCATTTTAATAATATTGACAATGTCTGTCGATGTTATTATGATCAAACCTTATCAATCAATTTCAATCCTGTAGCATTTACAATGTCAGTTAAATGTTACATATCAACCAATTCATGTCATGTGTCCTTGGCATTTTATCAACCTCAATCAATCAATTTGACCATGGCTTTGGTGTACCTTTTCATCATCTTATTTGATATCCATCATCGTCACATTTTCATCAAAGGATACAGTTGTATTCATTTAATCAATTTGGCCAATCATCTACTAATTTTCTCTATAGGATTAAATAACCCATAATTTAATTCTATTATTCTCACTAATTATTCTTCCTGTTTATCATCCTCAATTAATTAATTGATTCATTATCTGCAAACCATGGAAATTTACAATTTCCTAAGTTCTATTTTCCATCATTAATTCCATTTTCTACTAATTCTTATTTTGTGGAATAAAAGGATTTTTAATTCAAATATTCCATAAAATATTTCATCATTATGACACTTGGATGTGACACTTCATGGATTTTCCTTTGACACTTGGATGAGATTTGTCATAATCAAATATTATTACCTCTTATGCATGTCCCTATTTGGCTTATTTGTCATAGATTCTTGGCTTTAAGTGGGTTGAGGAATCTTATGATGCGTCATAGATTCTCTTCCAAATTTGACTCTTGTGTGTCATAGAATCTTACCTTTGGCATATTCTGTCATATGCATCATAGGAATTATTATTACCTCTTACGCATGTCCCTATTTGGCTTATTCATCATAGATTCTTGGCTTTAAGTGGGTTGAGGAATCTTATGACATGTCATAGATTCTCTTCCAAATTTGACTCTCGTGTGTCATGGAATCTTACTTTTGGCATATTCTATCATATGTATCATAGGAATTATTATTACCTCTTACGCATGTCCCTATTTGGCTTATTCATCATAGATTCTTGGCTTTAAGTGGGTTGAGGAATCTTATGATGTGTCATAGATTCTCTTCCAAATTTGACTCTCATGTGTCATAGAATCTTACTTTTGGCATATTCTGTCATATGTGTCATAGGAATCTCTTGCCACATCGCATATCTCTGGGTGACAAATCCAATGCTCTCACCCTCCATGAAAATTATAAAATGGACACTCTTCCTCTCATTTTGGAGCTGGAATGCTTAAGTTTTGAAAGTCCAAATCTTTGAATCTTTGAGTCTCTACTTCTTTGCATGTTGCATTCTTGCTCTCACATTAAATCACACTTCAAGTATTCTCATTGCATGATCCACATCATACGCTTTGGCTTCAATCGTGTGTGCACTATAGGCAAATTGGAGCTACAATCATTTGGAGAAGAAAGAAGAACATGGGAGCTACAAACAAAAAAGGGGGTTTCTATTGCTTTCTTTATTAGTTTGGCTTTCATGGTAGACTAGTGGGTGCTAACGTACGTTGATTGAGTTTTATGATTTTCTGATAGTATGTTATGCATTTAACCCATTTTTCCTAGTCCTACACTAGGGAGATTGATGTAGAAGGTTATAAAGTCACTATTATGGAATTGAGGGCCATCACCAAGGATATCAAGAATCATTTCTTCAATTTTTTTACAAATCATAAGCTAACTTGGTCTGAAATGAATAGCAAAGAAAAGAAGGATCTAAAAGGGTTGGTGATCACTATGGTTGCATATATAGATTCCATGATGAATTTGGGCATCCTTCCATTGGTTCAAACTCTACAATCTTTTGATCCCAATTCATGAGATAGCCAACAATTGGTTGAGGAAATGCAAAGAGGAAAATTACTCTCAGACGAAGTGCAAGAGTGGGTGGAATACATAATAAAAGAGGGTAGTAAATTCATTCTAGATTTCACTACCACATATGCTCAAGGAGAAGCACTATTAGGTGAGGTCCAAACTCTTGTTCCAGTGTGGGAAGCTTATTAGATTCAATGCCAAGCCATTATATTTCAAGTACATGAAGTTGAAAAATATGTGGTGTTGAAGTTTCTGAATGAGAATCCCATTAAAATTGTAGATTCATGCATGTTGTTCATCCTTAAAAGTAATATGGATTGGAAGGATTCAATTTACAAAGGGACCATCGAAGAGATACAATCAGTGCAAATTGAAATCATTGGGATGCATAAGGAGCTCTTGAAGGATATGTTGATTGTCAACCCTATGGTTATTTTATAGTTTGAAAATGGAAACATGGACTTTGAGGCTTTAACCAAAAAATTCAATGATGTAATGTCTAAAATAAAAGACAATGACACCCTCATTTCTAAATATTTCACTACTCTAGCCAGAATTAAGTCAATGCTATATTTAAACTAGAACTTTATGTTAAATCAAAGCCATGGGATTAAGGAACTTAAATGGTAGAAAGTTGTCTAAAAGTCAAAAATATTAAGCCTAAAAATATCCTCACTCTCACGTGATAGAAAAATTTGTGAGCACCCTAAGAAGCTAGAAACTAGTCAAGTGGACCATGGCAGATGGAGGAAAGGTTGATGAGCATGTTTATTTGCAAACAATTATTTTTCAGCATTTGAATTTTCAAACTATTTTGAAAATTGTTTCTTTTTTTTGTTATAACTATTTTCAACTGAGAGGTTGCAATTTAATAGAAGCCTTTTCGAGTTTGTAAAAGACTATAAATGCTAGAGCATTTGACTAAAACAAGGTTAGATTTTGGATAGCCTAAATATACTTTGTTAAAGTTAGTACTTTTTTAAGTCAGTTGTATGGAAATAGTAATAGACAGATATTAATATATATGAAGGTCCTCTCTTAATGACTTTGTTCTTGAGAAGTCTTTTTGAATATATATATATATCCTATTTTGTTGCACTTCAAAACTTAGCATTTGAGTAGAATTAGTTATGGTTAATTTGTGAGATGTGATGGTTAATTTTGTATGGCATCTACTATTATTTCTCTTACTATTCATTTTATTTCTCATTTCCCAAATTTAGTTTGAGTTGTTGTAAAATTTAATTTCATGACTATATCTTGATTACTTGTGGAAAGACTATGAGCTTTTGATTTATTAATTTTATGAATCTATAAACTATCACCTCAGTACCCAAGAGTACATGAGTGTCCCTTAAGCACTTTCTAGCAAAAGTGTGCATTTAGTTTGTGATCTTTTAAACTTATTGATAAATCATTTGTAAAGGTAGTTGTACCTATAAAAATTCAGGGGGAAATGATTAAAACAACATTTGTCCAACTATTATGAACTTTATTGAATGTTCCAGCCTTGGGCATAGATTGGAATATTGATTTAGTAAGAAAAGACAATCTGTTCACTAACAGAATGGTAGGAATATCCTTAGCTAACCTTTTTTTTTCTTTCCATAGGTGATTCAAAGTTAGACACAACATTGTTCAATGAAGGCATTTGAGTTTGATTTTGACCCTTAACAAATTCTTTCAATTTATCCAATTGACTAGGATTTGAACATAGATGATAAACTATTGATATTTGAATTCTAGAAGACTTACAAAATTTAACTATATCAAAGAGGGGTTCAAAATTAGTTGGTTTCAAAACTTTTACCTTTGGCATAGGGACCTTTAGAGTATTAGGTACCTTCTTTGATTGATTATGTGAAGTCTTCCACTTCCTGGCTTGGTTTGAGGTAGAAGGATCTCCATGAGTTTTTCTCCCTCTTTCACTTCTTGTGAGTACAATGCATGAATTTTCTTCAAGGGTGAAATAGACATTGCCTTGTCTTTCAAAATTAGACTCATATTTGAGGAAATAATTTACAATTTGACCAAGAACTCTTGAGTCTTCTTCAATAGGAATCTCTTCTATTGTCTCCTTATTTGCATTTAGTTCATTTAAATGGATCATCTCAGGACATGAAGCACCATTATGGTCATCGATCGAGTGAAAGATGCACAAATTTTTTTTATTTTCTAAACTACCTTTAATTAATATTTTTGATTTGATGGTAACATATTAGGATACCTTCTGCTGGCCCCTACATTTGGGAATTTCTTGCTAGATTTATTAGATATTTCCTAATTAACTCTAGTTGCTTAAGCTAAACTTTAGGCATCTAATAATTAATTTCTTTTATTAATTATTTTGATGCAACCTAGGTTTGACCTTTTTTTAGGGTTTCAATCTCCTTTATAAGAATGGTCTCTCATTGTAAATATTAACTTGAGAATTCATTATTGATATTAGCAATCTTTCTTTTTGCTCATCAAGAATGTCTCGTCTATGGATCTGGCAATTCCTACCTCTATAGCTTTTTGCCTCTCTCTTTTGTAACAGGTGTTTGAATGCAGGTGATTCTTGGGAGCTGTGGGGTTGATCATTCATCAACTTCAACATGGTATCAGAGCTCCAGATCTTCATGCCCCTGTTCTATTTGTCAGATTTTTTATTTATTTAAAACTTTGGCATCAGATCTGATGTTAGTTTTCATATTTGAGCTTTCAACCTTTTTTATTGGATCTAGGGGGTTACTAATTTTAATGGCACTTTGAACAAAAACAGACATCATCGTTGAGCTCAGAGCATTCGAAAACCACCATTTTCATATAAAATATGTCCAGTTTGGATGCTGTTGAAATTTGAGGAAAATATTTTTTTTTTGCTTCAAGGTCGTTTTGACTTGGACATGCTTCTTGAGACAAAGGCAATTTTTTGATTTTATTTATCCAAAAAAAAAAAAAAAAGTCTTTGTGACTTTTTACAAGAGGCATGAATGGTTTGCAGGAAATCTCTATGCCATTTCTTTTGATTGGCCCCATGATTGTTGGCATCGATAGGTCATGTTGGACCTCCTTCTCCTCACAGCCCACTGCCCAAACTTGGGCCCGTCCTCTCAAGCCCCACATTTTGGAGTGCATGCAGCAAGCTTTCTATTTGTTTTTTGGTCATTGGCCAAACCTCTGGAGTGCAATCTCAATAGCATTGGTGTCTCTATTTTTGGCCCCATATGTATTTGGAGAATTCATGGGAGTTTGGAGTTGTGATCTTTAGCGGTTCCTATGGTTTATCATGCCATTTTTTTTTTTATTTTGGGAAATTTTATGGCTGCAGACACACGTGGTAGAGGAGCATCCACCCTTGGCTCCAATAGCACTACCCACTCCTCTGGCGTATATGTGCTGGCTCCTTTCTTGACGGCTTTCTTGGTAGAGTCCAAGCTATCCAAGATTGAGCACATTTGATGGAGATTTTTATTTGATGTGTTTGATTTCATGGTGGAGCGGATTTGCATGTGAATGGGATTTTTTGATGCCACTAATCTTGGGTTGCGCATGGTTTAAGCCACTCATAGAAATCTTAGTTTTGGCACTATTTGGAGGAGTTTGTGTTGGCTGCCATGTTGATTAGGAGTCAAAGGCATAAAAGGAGGCATGATTTTCTTGAGCTCCATCAGCAGTCTTCTTGCATTTGAAGCAAGATCTTGGTCATTCAAGCCATTTTTTTGGCATTCTCTGTGACTTTGGATCTGCTCCCATATTTGCAGGCATTCATTGGTAGTTTCAGGCATCTATGGCAAACGAAGAAGCACGTGATTGGTGGCGGTTTTATTTCTTGTTTGGATAGCTGCACCTCCATGCCTTCACCTTGGACATCACCATAAGTGTTTCAGCATGGTTTCTGGTTTTTTTTGGGGCTCCATCGCCATGCCCCAAGATTGTGGGATGTTTTTTTTCCCCCACCTTCGTCTTCAAGGTACGTCGAGTGTTTGGGAGCACCTGGCTTTGGGTTCCTGCATGTTGACTTTGGGTACTTGCGTGTTTGGGCTTGCTTTGTTGGCTGATTTTTCTTCCATTTTCATGCACATGCCTTTTAAAGAACATGAACTTTTTGGGTTGTTCCTTGACTCTTTTTATGGAGACTCACTCAAGTGCCTTCATTCTCGGGCCCAACTATCCATTGCAATCTTCATCCTTTTTGGAGCCCATGATTTGGTGCACACGTCTTTGCTGGATTTTTATGCTTGATTTTTGAGTTTGACATCTTGATCTGGCATCTTGATTTTTTTGCGAGTTGTGCTTCATGTTTTTTGTGGGCATTATTTTTGGGTACCGACCTCCAGCAAAGTTCCTGAGAAATCAACACGCATGGTTATTAGTGATTTGACCTTCATCTTTTGCAAAATTTGCGGGGCACCAACGTGATTGGTGAAGAGAGTAATAGTTCATGCCTTGCGTAGCTCCTGTGGCATGTCTACAACCTCCTCTCTTGGTCGCTACTCATGCCTAACCTACCTCCTATGACCAACCTCTGTCGTGCCTCTGTCACCCGAGTGGCGGTTTGACATTTTTTTTTGGGTGATCTTAATGCTTGTATGGAGCAGTTTTAATGCCACGTCCCCTCTTGGGCCCACTTATTCATCACCGATGCATGGTGGAGTTCGATTCCTATGGAGAGGATTTCTACCATTAACTGTAAATTGTGAGTTGGGTGGCAGATTTCTTTCACTACATGAGGCATTTATTCCTTAAAGATTTTTTCCACACATGTTTTTAAACACATGCCTTTTTTTTTTGGCCACCGATTTTTAATTCGGCACTGGCCCTTTGTTCGGCTTTTATTTCCGACGGTTGAATTTTTTGTTTCAACAGGGGTCATTTTATGGATTTTTTTTGCCTTAATGGCCATTTGACTGTCACTTTGGGCTCCTCACCTGCTGATATCAGCACTACATCACTACTCTTGTCACCTCTTCTGACTCTATTTGGACCTACCTTCACTTTTTTTGCTCATATCTTGGGCAGACAGACTCCATTTTTTGCAAATGAGATATTGTTAAAAAGCTGGTTCTGAGCCTGTCATAGTGGTACAGTTAGTTTTTAGTTTTGATGTTGTTTTGATAGCTTTTTCTGCTATCAAAGTCAAGGGTATAGTTTTGCACTCTGAGAGGCATATCTTGAGCATCCGATCTCCGATTTGGGAATTCTTTATATCGTTGGAAAGGTCTTTCTAACCTCTTTTCAGTGATGCTAGTTGTTTTTCCAAATTCTACTCTAGGCACATTCTATTTAGTCTTCTGCACTTTTTGTATTCTAATGGATAACTTGGTTGTTTCAAGTCTGAGGATTGATTTCTTTGCTTTAGATGATTCATCATGACTTGTACTATCTACTGTATTAGTCTTATGTCTCTTCTGATCTATTTAGCCATCATTTGTATGCATTATTGCAAACACACTGAGATAAAGTGCCATACTACATCTGTATTTTCATTTTAGTTGTTTGCCTTTGTTTGCCTTCTGATTCGAGTAGTGTCATCTGAGGACACTCATATAGATTACTGTATTCTTGGGATTCATTATATCTTGTGCCTTATTGTACATGCACTACTTTGATAAAGTGCCATGGGGGGTTGATGTTTTTGCCTTTGTTTGCCATCTTCCTTTGTCTAGTGAGTGTCCCTTCTGTGACATTAGCCTCATGACGTGTCTGAGATTGATCACCTCAGTACACACACATGTACTATTTTGTGAATCTTGATCATGGTTCCTTGACATGCAGTTCTTTTGGCCCCCTTTTTCAGGTGCCTATCACCTCACCCTTGTCTACATTAGGGGGGGTTCTTCTGTTGTTTGTCATGCTTCGTTGGTTCGATTGATCAGCTCTTCAGGCTTTGGTGTTTCACGCCATCTATATCTTTGAGTTTAGTTGTTTTCCTTTGTGTGCCTCCTAATTCGATGCAGATTATAGTCTTCTCTACCTGGTCAGGTTCTATTTCAGTGGAGGTCTTTCAAATCATCAATTACTTTTGATAGAGCTTTGCAGCTTCTACATGCTTCAGTGGTGTTCTACATGATCATCTTTGTTCCTATCTTCTGGGACAATCCCTAGTTTGGAGGCTTCTTCAGTCCTTCACTAGTTTCTTTCAGCATGTTTTCCATCTCTTTTTGGAGTAGAGTTTTTCCCGTGTGGTTTTCTCTATTTCTCATCTTTTCAGAGATTTGGTTGTGCTTGGGTATCTCATTAGGCCTTGTTTGCCGGGACCCATTTCTACTTTCAGCAGTAGTTTCTAGGTTTTTAGCTACTCCCTAAGTTTATCTTAAGGGGGGGTGTTAGAGTTATTAGATATTTCCTAATTAACTCAAGTTTCTTAAGCTAAAATTTAAGCATCTAATAATTAATTTCTTTTATTAATTATTTTGATGCAACCTAGGTTTGACCTTTTTTTAGGGTTTCGATCTCCTTTATAAGGATGATCTCTCATTGTAAATAGTAACTTGAGAATTCATTATTTATATTAGCAATCTTTCTTTTTTCTCATCAAGAATGTCTCGTCTATGGATCTAACAATTCTTGCCTCCGTAGCTTTTTGTCTCTCTCTTCTGTAATAGGTGTTTACATGTAGGTGATTCTTGGGAGCTGTGGGGTTGATCGTTCATCAACTTCAACATTTCCTAGGGGTGTCTTGATATGTAGTGTTGATTTTTGGCATTTGTCTCTTAACTTTCATTACATCATTTACAAATATATGAACCAAAGGATCATCTTGGCCTGAGGAGGATGGTTGTGAGCTTAAATCTTGTATCTCGCTTCTCCATTTACCAGTGGCCAGAAGGTCATCGTCCAACTCGATAGCTAGCCTTTGAGTAGTAGCAATATAAGCTACCTTGTCTCTTCTGAGGTGAAAAATGATGTTTGGGGTCATTGTATTCATGAAAAAGCCTTTGCAACTTTAAGCATTAGGTCTTTTACCAGTAGGAATTTTATGAAGTATCTTATAGAACTTCACCACAAAATTGTACATGGATTCCCATACCTTTTTCTTTAGTTGTGTTAATTGTAGCAAAGGGGTATGTTCATCATCTTCTAATTTTAATCTAGCTTCAACTACATTTTGAATTGAAGCCTACTCATTGATTGTTCATCAATGGACTTCTTCCACTCTCCATTGAATTTAGGAAAGACACCCTTGGCTTCCTTCAGGAGAGGATCTAGATTAGGACCTAAAGAAAGAGAACTAACTTAGGCACCCCAAGCCATAACATCCGTTTGAGGTAAAATGAGGTTTAGAGGCTAGTTGTTGAAATAAGTGGGTACTAATGTCCCTGGTAAAATAAAGGCTTGCAAACTTACAGTAATAGTGGGAAATTTTTTAGGGAAGTAGGTCTAATTTTACTTTTTATAGACCTCCTTCATCTTTGGGTTAGATCAAGGGAAAATTTCTAACTTTTTACAAAATGATAGGATTGATTTAAAAGTCCTTTCCTCTCTTCACTCTAGGTATAATTACCACTAGGTCAGCTTGCTAAAATGAAAGGATTTTTAATTACTAATATTCAAAGAGGTTGTTGGGCTAATTTTTCAACCACAACTTATTCTTGAGCAATGGTATTCCTCTAATCAGCTCTACTCATTCTTATTCCCTCTCAAGAATTGCTCAACACTAGTTTTGAGTTTCCAAGCTTTTGTGTTTAGGTCTGAAATAATATCTTCTTGAGTAAATTAGTAAATCCTAATCATGGTTGAAGAACATGATAAATCTATGTGGGAGGTAAGACCATTCCTTATAACAATGTTGAATCCTAAAGGACTCCCTTGTATAGTCTCCAAACACTGTTAGTGGATTATTTTTCCCTTCTTAAAAAAATGAAACACAAATGTAATGAACAAGGAAAACTTCCACAACAATTGAGTTCATTTTACTAAACTCTCTCTATTTTAAGGCACAACTCCCTCCTTAAATGAAAAAGAATAAATTTCTTTATTTCAATATAATTTATCAAGTAAGATCTTTTAACTAGAAAGAACTAAGCCTTTTAGAAATATGTTTCCATCTCTTATGTAAAAGTATTGCAAGGATAATATTGATTCAAAAGAAAGCCCAAAAACTTAATAAAATAAGTACTAGGGAATAACTGAAATAAGGATGATTGATTCCTCAATCATATAATTAAAAACCATTCATAGAACATAGCATATCATCATTGATCACAATTAAGAAAACATTCCATATGAAAAAAATCTAGATTGCTAAAACTATACAATTAAAAATGACCAACAACATCTAACAAGTATCAAAATATTTATGTTTCTATTTCTTGTCCCTGTTAATAGAATAACCAAAATGGTTTAGTTTCAACATGGTTTAACAACTTAAGTTATTATCACAGAATTTCCAGAGTATCAATACTAAAAAAATTGAAAGTCTTACAATATAGTCGTAAAAGGATGAAGAGGGTGGATTTGGTAAGATGCAGTGAACAAACTAGTATTGATCAAAATGATAGGTTAATGAATTTTGGCACAAGATATAGCTAGCAATGACCATTTACAGAAGGAAATAGAATGCTCACACATGCCGAGAAGAGTGGTTTTTTGTTTTTCAAGACACATTGCTTACTTATGATGGTCATACAATGCCTTTTCATTTTATTTCCTTAGGTTCTTCAATTTATATCCATCAATGTCAAAACTTGCAACAAGGCTATGTCGTCTAATGAATTAGTGGTTGAGCTAGGTGATGGTATGGGAAATAGTGATCAAATAGAACTGCTGAGTGTGGAAGATAGAATTCATAGTAGTGAGGTAGCAATAGTGTACTTATAGGATGGTGGCCTTTTACAATATATGGAGGGAATGGTGAAGCACGATGAGGTTATATCAATGTAGTTCTTCTAGACTTGGAAGGATAGGAAGCTGATTGTTAATGGCACGAGCTTCAATATTTTGAAAGAAACTATTGCGAGGGTTGGTGATTTTTTTATGGAAGGAAAGAACTAACATATGAAAGCAAAGGTCAATGAGGAAGCTAGCCTATGCAAATTCTTCAAAGGAAAAGAGGAACCGAAGAGAAGGCATGGTGAGTTTTCCTAAGCCTTGGGACATCATCTGCTATGCCATCATGCAGTACATCACCTTGGAGACATTTCCAGGTACTATACTACTACCGTTTCCCCATCCTAAATCATTTTAGGAATCTAGACCACATCTCCTTCTCATTTCTATCATTGCACTCATTGGAGGATGGTATTCTTAAGGCAAGGAGGAAACATGAGTACGAGAAAACCTTCTTCTTCATCCACTAGAGGTTGATGAACAAACATTATACCCAACATCTTTCCTTGAATCTATCACTTTTGATTAACCCCCTTGCCTTTGTCACCCCCCAAGCCTCCCTTGACCCTGGGCTTGGCCCTCACCATAAGAAGTTCAAGAAAACCCCTATGCTTGATGTCAAAATTAACCCAAAGGTTAAAATAAGCTTGATTGAGTCAAATTCGTACACTAGGAAAGGTAAGAAAAGTGCTAAGAGGTCCAACAAATGCCTCTAGATGGAAAAATTTAAGTCCCCCCATGCATGATTCCAACTCCAATTCCTTCAAAAGTGATGCTAAACCTACTAAAAAGAAGAGAATGCCTTGGGACAAAAACCTACCCCAAGCCCTATAAGTCCCTCCCATGTCTCTAACACTCCTTAAGCTAGCCAAACTAGGAGTGGGGTGGATGATATTACCTCCTAGAGAAAAGAAACTCCCAAAGGTATTGGGAAGAAGGGAAAGCATAGCCATACCAAGGTGAGACTAGAAAGGCTAGAGAATTCTATGAGGGCCCTGGCCCACAACCAAACTATTATCTACATGAGATTTGAAACCTTGGTGGATTTTTCCACCAAGTTCATTCACTCCGTGGCCACCACCCTTTATTCTTTGCAGGAAAACAAAGAGGAAAAGGACCTAGATAAAGTCATTGAGACCACTCATTTCATCTATGGGTTCCTGGCTGAGGATTGGTTTAAAACCATCCTAGACAAACTGATTAAAGTGGTAGATGAAGATAGGGACAAGGATGTGCCAAAGAAGGAGGAAAACCATGGGCTTGAAAAGGGCAGCTATCCCTATGTCTTTTCTTTTTTTCTTTTTTTTTTATTACACCTAAGAACTTGGTACCCCATGGGGTCTTTAAGTTAATATCATTTAAGAGGACTCGTAGCAGCAATTTTTGTAAAGGTAGCTATTTTATTTTACAGTCTATTATGCATAGCAGTTTAAAGACTTCTAATATTAGTAAGTTGACTATGAACATATTTTATTTTTTGAAGTTTAAAGCTGATATTGGTTAGTTGGCAAGGAGGTTACCTCTAACTATTTGTTCATCTCTTTTTTACTTTGAGACCAGCCTCCCATCTTGTTGGCTACTATCAATTACTTTTAAAATAGTTAGGAGATGTGGTCCTAATTCCTAAAATGATTCCTAAAATCAAAACAAGCCATAGAGCAAGGATAGCAAAGAAATCCATTTAATATTTTTAGAGGGTCTTCCCAACCAAATTTTTTTATGAAACAAAAACATATTAGAATTCTCATTGTCCTGATTTTAGAAATATAAATTTTATAGTGTTATGAGTTTATTTTCTATTTTGCATTAATTTTTAATCAAAGGTGGTACCTAAATGTAAAATAGCGAGGTTCACTAAAACCTTAATAACCATTTGATTTTTTTTTTTCTTAAATTAATTTATATGTCATCAAATTACATACACTTCTTTTGAAGTTAAAAGAAAAAATCGAAAAAAAGTGCAATTTGGACCAAATTATGATGTCCGTACACAAGAGGTTTTAAAATTTACCTTTATAGCCAATTGAAACTTAATAATGAAAATATTATTCAATAAAAAATTAAGGAAAAATATTACCATCCTAAAACAACATTTTGAAAAGGTGATTTTTAAATATCCATTGTAAAAAAAATCTAACATATGAGTACACAAATAAATCACATATTCAAAAATTAGATTTTGAACACTACAATTTTAATTTTTTGAAATTTTTTTTATATTCAATCTCTCAATTCCTAAAATTTTGACATCAATTGACAAGAAATTCAAATCTAGGAAAAAAGCTTTCAATCTTTTACCAAAAGTGATACCCAACTTCTTGAACTTATACATATATAAGAAATCTACATTAATCCCAAAACTCTTCTTTTTAGCCAAAAATTTATCTGCTCCATTTTCCTGAGCTTTTCTAATGTGAGCCATGACATCCTCTGATCTCTCATTTTCCTTAGCCAAAGCATTTAACTTTTCTTCCAAATCAGCAATCATTTTTTTAGCCTTCACCTTCATCTTAGCTAAGTGAGCTATGTAGATGACTTTGTGAGAAACTACTAACTCAAGCCATTTATCAAAAGCTTTAGAGACTTACCTATCCCTTTTTACTTGATCTATAATTTTTGATTCATTGAGCAAGTTACGTCAATCATGGAAATGGACTAGGGCTAGCATTCAAATTCTATATTTTATAGATTAAGGATGTACTCTTATAGCATGTGGATAGACTATTTTAGTTCTTTCTTCTCTTTCTAATCTTTCCAAATACAACTGGTGAACATTGTGTGTCCTGCATCTAGGATCTTCATATCTATAGCTCTAGATCCTAGTATGAGAAGTCTTTTTTCCACCATGCAATCTTGAGGGGAGATTTCCTCAAGAGTTTTTTCCTTGGTCGGTTTGAACACATCAGCCACCCAATCCCCTGCTTGTTTATCAACACCGAGTAAAGTCTATATTTTTTTCTTTTTTCTTTTGGTAGACATTGCTAGACATTTCCCAACCATGTCCTCTATTGAAATTCTTACATTAACCAAGATCATTTTCTTGTTCACCAACACATTGAACCAATTTAGTGTTGAAGAGGTACCTTTGGATGGAGAGGTCTACAAGGCCTCTTGAATTCTAACATCACCTTCTGTTGGTTGAACATTCTGATCCATGGCCTCTTGAGTTCTTCCTTCTAAAGGTTCAGTGATGGCTTATATTTGAATTGGAGTTATACTGGTATCCTTCACAATAACCTTTTGGGCTTTCTCTTTTTTGGTGCAAGAACGAGTTTGCCTTGTCAACCTTGTGTGTTGAACTAAACTTTGAACCTCGGGTGGAACTTCAACTTCAAGGTTCAAAATAGCTATAGAGGAAAAGTCGACATCTTTATCAATGTCATTATCATGAATAGGTGGAAGTGAGACAAAGCTGATGAGGTCTTCTTGTGAGGCTTGCTCTTCATTTTTTTATATTTGATTATCTTTTCTCCTTTAACCAATTTTTAGTTCTCACTATAACTAGGTTAGTCTTGGACTACAGGTCATCCTCCTCAAGTTAATCCCAATCTATTTCTAGTAGGGGAAAATCTTCAATCTGTGTTATATAAAAGATATCAACAACTTCTTTATCTTTTTTCTTCCTTACCCCTTTTATATTCATCTATAATTTAAATCCTTTTATCTACTTCAAGGTCAATCTAGACCACCACCTCTTCTTGACTTCATAATTGCCATCACATTCAGCCAAGAAGTCTTCTAAATGAGGGACATGTGAGAATTCTACTTGTTGCTCAAATAGGGGCTAAGAAAAGTCTTTCTCATCAAAGTCAAGGTGAATAGCATGGGCCTCTAGGTTCATCAAATTCAGTTCATGTTTGAGATCAAAGGCATCCTATATAGTTTTGCATTTCTCATGGCCATATTCTATGGGGAATGTAGAATTGAAACCTCTTCAAATCTTTCAGCTTCTATTGACTTCATCTACTTTCCTATAGACTTCCATTAAAACATATTTGTCTAGGAAATGTCTTGGCAATTTTAGTGGTTTTCCTTCATACCCATCAACTCAGATGTAGGTATAAATAGAGAATTGGGTGAAGAAGTTGTCATAGATCGATATGAATTGTGTTGCCTCTTCTATTAACCACTTTTTTCCTTCCCTTGTAACTTAAACACCATTTTTGCAAGGAATGTTTCTTGAACTCACTTGAATTCATCCCTATTCTTCTCTTTTTGCAAACAAGGGAAATAAATTCATAAATAGGCATGTTATTTACCAAACTAGTATGAGGAAGTCTGACCCATTCTTTGCAGTACATTGGGACATAAAACATGTATGAAATGATATAGAAGCTAGACACTCTAGATTCTTGAGATAACTCTTCATGCAATCTATTAGCTATAATTTTCACCCAATCAATGTCTTTTATCTTATAACTCATGATGATTTGGACAAATAAATACATCCATTTCTCCCAATGAAAGGCATCTTGATTTCTTCTAGCCCCATTCTGGAGAGTAATCACATATTTGATATGAGGAATCATGTGTTCTCTTTTTAGTGGGTGAGGAAGATGAGAACTCCCTTTCTTTGCCTTCAGCAAACAGTTCTTGGCAATAACATTATTGAATGTGTTGGCATCTACTAAAAATTTAATGTTTGATAGACTAATCATCTAGCATTCATATTCCTCTTGTGGCAAAATCCTTAGAGCACCCATGATTGTAACCCTATTTATATAGACCTAAAATTCTCCAAGATATGTTCTTATAAATCTCTGGGTGATATCATATCTATTTCTACATTGTAAAACTAGTTCTGGGCAAAGAACTGAGTCTGGGAAACCAGCAGCTTGTAACATCCCACTATTGGCGATCTCTTTAGCAATGGAACCAAGGTTTGGCTTAGATACCTTGAAAACAACTTATTTATGTCTTCATCAGCAAGGAAGTTATCCTTTTGTGCTGGCGAGAAACATGTAAGGGAATAAACAAGCTTTTCCTTTGGTAACTTAGGGTGCGAGCCACCCATGGAAACAAAACTCAACAATCTTTCTCAAAAATAGTTAGGGGCAAATGGAAATGAAGGTGGTTAATAGAGTTACTCACCTAAGTGAAAAAAATAATAGTGACCATGAGGAGGATAAAAGAAACTCACCATGTGGGAGAACCAACAGTGAACTTCCATGAAGAACCTTCTTTTAGACCACCTACGACTCCATACAAGGGTGAGGTTTTACCTTATTTGTGGTATCATAATGAAAAGGAAAGCAGCCTAGAAAAGCTTTTAAATAGATACTTGCACTCTAACTTGATATGGAAAGTACTGATTTGATAGGAGTATTAAATTGATTAAAGAGAGTATTTTCCTTTGCACATAACAAATCTTTCCACCACACTTCATACCAATCATTTATTGCAAGGTGTTACTTCATCCTTTTTAAAAGGATTATGTTGCACCTTTGTATTGTCACGTCCTAGTCTCATTGAATGTTATGGGCTTGTGAACTTAAACTTGACATATTTAGAAGTTTAGATTTCAAGTTCAAAGCCAATGAATATAGAAATTCAAGTGAATGAAATCATCATTAACTTTTTCAAAAGGATATGAATGAAAAACAATGAAGTTTAAAAGAAAATGGCTATTCAAAGTTTAGTTTGAAAAAGTGCCTAAAATTTAATAGATTTTTTGTCAACACCGAGCCTAGCTACCATTTTGGACAAGTTGGTTGAACTTTGAACTTTGAACTTAATTAGTTTAGGGTTCAAGTTCAAGGGTATGAAAAAGATTTAGATTTATGGGCCCAACAAAAAAGAAACTAGTGAGTTTGAACATTGAACTCAATTTAGTTCAAGCTTCAAAGTTCAAAACCTAGACTAAAAAGGGAGTCATTGAAAATCATTTAGCAAAAATACATGGGGATTTTACATGAGTAACAAGTACATCTAGACTTAAAGATAACATATTCACTCCCTCCCTTCCTGCCCTACCCTCTTAGTTATTCTAAATATTCTCACAATTTCATGGTACACTTTTAAAAGTATCTAAGAGAGATGTATACTTCCATGTGTATGAGTTATTCATTTTTTTCATTTTTTAAAAGAAAATTAAAAAAAATCATATCATTTGATCAAGTCATAATATTACTTCGTATATATCTAGCATACTAAAATTTTATGTTTTATTCAAAAAGTACCTCTTCCTTTTGATTTTGAGTACATTCGAGGGGCATGAAGGAAGGGATGTTAATTATGCTTCATTGTGTGTGTTAATTTATTAGGTAAAAGTAATATTTTTTAAGGAAAATTATTAAACATACTCTACAATAAAAATAAAGATATTAAATTATATTTTAAAATAAATAGAAGATATCTCAAGTACAAAAGAGATAATGGTGGTAGGTATTGTAGCAATGGCTTCAAAGATTAAAGGGAAGGTTCTCTAGAAAAAGAAAAGAATGTAGTGCATGAGATTTGGAAAACTTTATAATGTATTACAAAGAAATTGCTTGATTTCATCTCAAGATATCAAAGATTAAAATTTCATACTTTTGAGCTCAAAGGTTACATGTAGAAATATTACAAGGTAAAATGAATCATCTTCTATTCAGTGTTTCTACTTCATAGTGCACTTTCTAGTGAAATGACATCTATTTGAATATAGTAAATTAGTGGATAAAACATCCTCAAAATAAGAAAATACATTAATAAGGAAGTTTAAGGGAATTATGTAGAATATTGATGTGATTATAGATAAGGTATCTAAGAGTGGAATTTTGAGTGACACCTTGATATATTTATAATGCTTATTATCCTCAATCAACTAGTCGATAGAGAACCCTTCAAACTATGTAGAACATATACAAAAATATTTATAGTCCATAATATCAAATATAGATCAATTAGGAGTTAGGTACATAGGAAATGGAAACTAAACCAATTCATTGATAATTTGGTCATAACCAAGGGACTTATTTAATCAAAAAATACTTAAATATGAGTATTGTGATATGTATTAGGTTAATGCCTATAAAATTTAGAAAATGTACATTTTTTTATGAACTTCAAATCATAATATTTAGCAGTGATGATATGAAAATGTAAGTCTTAATAAAATGGATTTAATAAGATCCAAGGTTCAAACTTCACATTCACACCTAATCAAAAGAGTCTACTATTTTTGCATATAATCAAAAGATAAGCACTTGTTAGGAAGTAGACAGTAACCATAAAGTAATCCACAAGGGTGAAGGTCTAAATTGATTTATAAGGCTCTCAAATTTTGGGAGTGGAAGGACAATATTTTGAGAAAGATCAAGAGACTTACCTTGTAAAAAAAATTCACATGGATTTATTTAATACTTAAAGAAAGGGAGTCATGGGATTCTTTCTTGAATCGTTCAACTCCACAAGCAATAATTACAAAGGAATGAATAGACAATGCCATGCAAAGGAGAGAGAAATAAGGGACCTTACACCTAACCCATTGAAAGGGTTACCGAAAAATAAAATAAAAGCTATGTCAATGGTCCCTTAGTCAACAAGGTTAATGGTACATGTGATTTAATAAAAAATTCCATTTTGGTTCACCTCAAACAAACTGGATACTATGCATTGTTCTTATCATTTTAACAATTCATATCAAGTCTCAAACCTTAGAAATAAAATAAGAGTAGTGGCAATGGGTTATTCTCAACAACTAAGTATTAATTAAATTGAGAAACATCTTCATGTTTCTAGATTACAAAATAGATGACTTGGTAATTTTACTATTAGCCAAAAAATATAGCTAGAAATTTTCCCAATTTCTAAAGATGATATTGGTGAATACTTGATGGGCAATAAAAAAATGTATACCTTGAAAGAAGTTACATCTGCAGGTAACAGTTACCAACCAAATGGCAACTAACCAAGAAAAATGTAATAGAATGTCTATTTTTCTAACATTCCCCCCAATAAACTTTCATCCTAAATATATATTATGAGAAAATGATTTGCTGAAGTAGCAAACCATGAACCATGTATGGCCTTAACAAGTTTTCTTATTACCCTCATAAAGGTGTAGGCTTGAGGTGCATTCATAACCTCGTATTCCTAAACACAAAGTCTTGAGTTATTCAATAATGATCCCTAAGAGACACAATTGATCTCTGTCATTGTCTAGTGATTGGGAAAGGGTATCTTCTTGATCATATACTCTAAAGTTCACTTGAAAAAAATCCTTATGGAGAAGAATATCAAGTTCCAAACCTACTCCAAAATTAGGCTATACAAAACATGTATTCTTCAAATTTATGAATATCAAAAATAAAATAAAATAGAAAACCAAAAAACTCCCAGAAAACCTCTTATGTAGAGCAGCATCTTAGAGTGAGTAGATGACTTGAGATGATGGAAATTTATCCATCCTTTGATGGCACCAACCTCTAGAAACATCAAGCATTCAAGTTATGTTGTGATGCATGCTTTAATTCACCAATTAAAGTATTCTTGCCACTAGTAAAATATAACTAATCAAGATCTACATTTTGTGTCACAATTGGAATATTTGAACCATTCCTCAACATCTCAATAACATATATTAGTTCCACATTCTTATGACCATTGTATGAACATCCTCTTAAGCTTTCATTTCTCTTCATGCTAGGCTAATTCAAAAGTGCTACCTCAATATCACATGAACCTTGAATATTGGTTGAAGAACTTTGCATCTTTGTAGGTGCCACTAAAAGAACTTAATAAAGCCCAATATGATTTCAATTTTCAAACTTTCATTTTATTTTTCTCTAAAATGTGCCTCACTCTAATCACACAACCAACATAGTCTTAAGAAAGCCAATAACTCAAGCTCAACTAAGAATACTGTTGTTTAGTGTGGAGCCTGATCAGTCCCCAAGTGGGAGATTGTTAGATTGTGGTGACTGATCAGGAAAGTACTGTACATACTTCATAAATAGTGGGGTTCGGGGCATCGCCCCGAAAAATTTTTTTTTGGAAGTAGCCGACATCGACATGGTAGCCGACATATTATGGCCGACATATGGCCGACATGTTATAACCCTAAAGCGGTTTAATACTTGTATAAAAAGGGCTTAGGGTTGGGTATTTTTGATATGTGGTGATACAAAATTGGTTCTTGCGGCGGTATTGAGCTGTAAGGGATTACGGATTGTAATCAGGTTGTAATCACTGGATTGTAATAAGATCGGACTTGCTGTTTGGTGGACGTAGCCCAGGGATTGGGTGAACCACGTTAAATCTTGGTGCCTTGTGTTCATTTTTGTGTGTTCTATTATTTTCTGTTATTGGTTATATTTGCATGTAGTTTTTATTTCTGTCCGTGGTTTATCCTAACAAGTGGTATCAGAGCCTAGTTGTTTCTCAGTTATCCTCTGCAGGAAAGTCTCACGGTTAAGTGGGAGTCTCACGGTTGAGTGGGAGCAATGGCAGATGATGGTAAGCTGAGGGTTGATAGGTTTAATGGGTAGAACTTCCAGTTATGGAAGATGCAAATGGAAGACTATTTATATCAGAAGGATTTGTGGAAGCCGTTGGAAGGAAAAGCCAAGAATCAGGGAACTATGTCAGAGGCTGAATGGGATCTTTTGGACAGAAAGGCACCTGGAAGCATTCGGTTATGCTTGGCACCATCGGTGGCATTTAATATTACAAAAGCAAAGACGACAGAAGATTTGATGAAAACCCTAGCGACACTGTATGAAAAGCCCTCCGCTTCAAATAAGGTATTTCTCATGAAGCGTTTATTTAATATGAAAATGGTAGAAGGTGGATTTGTTGCAGATCATTTAAATGAGTTTAATACTATTACTAGTCAATTATCTTCTGTGGGTATCAATTTTGATGAAGAAATTAGGGCTCTCTTGATTTTGTGTTCTTTGCCTGAAAGCTAGAATGGCTTGGTAATGGCGGTGAGTAATTCTGTTCCTGGATCTAGTACCCTAAAATATGATGATGTGATTGGTGTTATTTTAAGTGAGGAAACTCGTAGAAAATCCTCAGGTGGATCTACATCAGGAAGTGCTTTAAATGCACAAAGCAGGGGCAGAACGACTGAAAGAGGAAGTAACTCTGGAAATCGTGGGAAATCAAGAGGAAAGTCAAAGGGGAGGAGGTCTCAATCGAGAGGACCAAATGATTGCTGGTACTGTGGGAAATCAGGGCACAAAAAGAAAGATTGCTGGACTCGAAAGAAAAATGAAGGAGATAAATCAGATGGAGACAAAGAGGCAAATGTGGTAAGTAACAAATCCGAAGAGGATGCTTTGCTTCTTTCTTTAGAGAGTGTTGATGATTCATGGGTTTTAGATTCTGGTGCTTCTTTTCATGCTACACCTCATAGAGGTTATTTCATTGATTATGTCCAAGGGGATTTTGGGCTTGTTTATTTGGGGGATAATGAACCCTGTCAGATTGTTGGAAAGGGAAAAATTAAGATTAAGTTGCAGAATGGGAATCATTGGCTACTGCATGAGGTAAGACATGTTCCAAAACTAAGTAGAAATTTAATTTCAGTAGGGCAACTTGGTGATGAGGGTTGTGTAGTTACTTTTAATGACAAAAATTGGAAGGTTTCAAAAGGTTCCCTTGTAGTAGCAAAAGGTGCGAAAGTAGGCACCTTATATCTTTGTACAGGTCATATTGTTCCTTCTACTTTGATTGTTTCAGAGAAAAATGAATATTCAGGAACAATTACTGCAGATGAGCAGGGAGAACAAATAGCTGCTGTGGATTCTGATACAGCGCTGTGGCACAATAGACTTGGGCACATGAGTGAGAAAGGTATGAAAATACTTCATTCAAGGAAAGTTTTACCAGGTCTAAAATGTGTGAATATGGATTTCTGTGAAAGTTGTGTGTATGGAAAACAAAAGAGAGTGAGTTTTGTAAAGACAGGGAAGGAAAACAAAAAGGAGAAATTAGAACTTGTGCATACAGATGTATGGGGACCGGCTCAGGTATCTTCCCTTGGTGGCTCTCATTATTATGTTACATTTATTGATGACGCAACTAGAAAAGTATGGGTTTATTTCCTTAAACAGAAATCTGATGTATTTCAAACTTTTAAGAAATGGAAATGCTTGGTTGAAAATGAGACTGGTAAGAAATTAAAATGTCTCAGATCTGATAATGGTGGTGAGTATTGCAGTCATGAATTTGAAGATTATTGCTCCACTAATGGTACTCGTAGACAAAAAAACTGTTCCAAGGACTCCACAGGAAAATGGAGTGGCTGAACGCATGAACAGGACTATAATGGAGCGCGCAAGGAGCATGAGGTTGCATGCTGGGTTGCCCTTACACATGTGGGCGGAGGCTGTCAATACTGCAGTATATTTGATTAATAGAGGTCCCTCTACTCCTTTGGGTTGTGGTATTCCAGAGGAAGCATGGACTGGTAAGAAGGTGAGTTATTCTTTTCTCAAGACCTTCGGTTGTGAAGCTTTTGCTCATATAGACTCTGAAAATAGAACCAAGCTAGAAGCTAAATCAAAGAAATGTGTCTTTGTTGGATATGGCATTAATGAATTTGGTTATAGGCTTTGGGATTTTGAAAATCATAAAATTATAAGAAGTCGGGATGTCATATTCAATGAAAAAGTGTTGTACAAAGATCTGTTGCAGCAACATGAGAAGAAAGAAGATGATTATGTAGTGCTGGATGATACTCCAAAAGCTGATGTTCCAGCCATTCCTCATGATGTGCAACAACCGCAACAACAAATACCACATACACCAGTGAATGTTAGACGGTCAACAAGGCCAATTAGACCTCCACAAAGGTTTTCTCCCTCTTTGTATTCTATTTTACTTACTGATGCTGGTGAACCTGAAAGTTATGATGAAGCTGTGCAGGTGGATACTAAGATTCAGTGGGAGTCTGCAATGAAAGATGAAATGGACTCTTTGCTGAACAATAAGACATGGGATTTGTGCAAGTTGCCTGCAGGTAAAAAGGTTTTACAGAATAAATGGGTTTACAGGTTGAAAGAAGAGGAAGGAGGTAAGAAAAGATTTAAGGCCAGGTTAGTTGTAAAAGGATTTGCACAGCAAAAAGGAATTGATTTTGATGAAATATTTTCTCCTGTTGTTAAAATGACTTCTATTCGTACTGTTTTAAGTCTTGTGGCTACTGAAGATTTGCATTTAGAGCAGATGGATGTTAAAACAGCCTTTCTTCATGGTGATTTGGATGAAGAAATATATATGGCTCAGCCACAGGGTTTTGAGGTCAAAGGTAAGGAGAACTTAGTGTGCAAATTGAAGAAAAGTTTATATGGCCTGAAGCAAGCACCTTGGCAATGGTATCTGAAATTTGACAGTTTTATGCATGAGCATGGATATAATAGGTGTCATTCAGATTAAATTTTTCTTTTCAAAACTTTTCTCAAGTTGATTTAGACATTCTATCATCCATCCTTCCAATTGGGACATGCTAATCTCCATCCAAAATGCACTAAAGACAAAGAAAATTCAAACTTTGTTTTTTTTGTAGATTCACAAAAACGTAATGATTTTAAAAAAAAAAAATTTGTTGTTTTCGACTACAAACTATGCAGATCATGAAGATCAAATGCTGAAATTTTCAGAAAAATCTATGATGTTTTTGATCTTTTGAAACTTGGTCAACTATACAGTTTGGATGGAGGATAGCCACGTCCCTTCCGATTCTCACTTCACATAATCGAATATTCTGCACAATGGTACTATTTATTAGATTACAAAGTTCTTAACTCGATTATTGATGTCAAGCCTCTCCAAAATCTTCTTGGAAAGAACATAGGGACAGAGGATGGGAATAAATATGCTATAATGTGGTGAGCATTAAATAAAGAAAACCAAATGAAATTAAGAGGAAAGAAAACTTCATCAAAGCCAACTTGAAACTATTGGGTGATGCGACGCGCTCCCCTGCCCACAGGTGGTTAATTATGTGGTGTTCCATGTTCACTAAAAGTCATGGCTTTTGGTGTAACGAAAAATGGGCCCAACAATTGGTATCAGAGCCGGTGAGATCGTGAAGAGCAGAGCAGGAAAAGAAAGGCAAGAAGAAACTCGTTAAAAAGAAGTCTACAGGAGAAAACAAAATAGAACACTGGCATATGAGTCTAGATATTGACTCCTACCATTTATTTCATCTCTGCAAACAATTTAATTTACTCCTATTGATGGAGATGGAGTTAGCCAGCTGCAGAAACCCATGGCATATGAAGTGAAAGGGATTATGCCTAGTTATTGAATGCATTTAAAGAACTGCCTTTTTGAGTTTTACCTCTGTCATCAAATTTTCCCTAGGCTTGTGCTCTTTGTTGAAATTTTTGGCCAATGTGTCACCATGATGGAAGAGCCATGTCTCGCAGTGATGTTTTGAGGACCATGTCTCGCAGTGATGTGTTGAGGAGGGATGACCTGCTCGTAGCAATAGTAAACATGACTTTTAGTGAACATGGAACACCACATAATTAACCACCTGTGGGCAAGGGAGCGCGTCGCATCACCCAACAATCTCCCCCTCGATGCGCATACCAAGTGCTTACACGGGTCGGGAAGGCACCGGGGAGATTTGAACCCATGACCAGGCCAAAACCAGGCTCTGATACCAATTGTGGGGCCCATTTGCTAATGATTTATTCATTAAGTTCAAGATGAAAAATTGTTAAACCATGAAGACACCCTTGGTCATGAATGTAAAATTGAATTGACTAAAGAGGATGTTTTTGAAAGATTAGATGTTTCATTATATAGAAGTCTAGTTGGCAACCTTATGTATAACAACTAGATTGTTAGTTTTCTTTCAAGGTTCATGCAAAATCATAGTAAGTTTCATCTTTTTGCTAGAATAAAATAGTTCTAAATTATATTTAGGATATAGATATTTTTGACATGTTGCATACATCTACAAATGATTTTGGATTAACTAGTTATCTATGTAGTGATTGGATTGGCTTTGTAGCTGATAGAAATAATCATCATTGTGTTTGTCATCAACTAAAGGGTAATACATTGTTGGAAATTTAGTTTCCAATCAAGTAATTTGATTTTTGCAAAATTACTGATCATATTATTGAAATAATTACGAAAATTGTTTTGAAAGATCATTTTGAAAATTTAAGCTAATTGATGTATTTTTGTTTCTTAAACATTAATTAAAAGATTGAAGACATTAATGTTTAATTCTCACCCATCATTATTGGTGGACATATGTAGTCCAATTTCTTTCAATCATCATTCCCTATTTTTTTTTGGCATAACAACAATTGCAATTTTTTTTTTAATATTGATCTCTCTCACCATTTAACAACTGGTTACATTGCTTTGACATCTATGTCAAATCTTCTCTATTGTATAAAATTCATCAGTTATAAATAAAACCTCTCTTATTCTTCATTTTGGATGCTGCATTGGAGCTTGTTTTCATGCATATATTTTGTGAGGAGACTTTTTTTTGTGCCTTTGTGGTTTCACACTAGACATTGTCAACTCTATGTGCCCTTATCTAAAAGTGCTCTATCTTGTTTATGTTATTTGTTATAATATTAGTCTCTTTTCAACTTATAAAACATTATATATAGAACACATTTGTACGTTTTTTATATATTGTCTAACTTTTAGATATATTTCATTAACAAAATGTTTTCTTCCTTGTTGTAGCAATATTGTTTCACATTGGTTATAAATTCTATTGATTATTTTATTAATATGCTTTTGAAAAACATAATTTTCTGAATTTATCGATCTCATCAAATCAAAAAATGAGGTCAATCAAAAAGAGGGGAGTTAGAAGTATCGACTATGTCTATCACAAAGTTGGTAGAATCGTAGAGTTCAAAATATTAATATTTTAATTGAGTGAGTTGATTACAAAGGGCTATGATCTATTGACCCAAACACAATTCAGAGACGACAAGAATGCTAAGGAATAAGCATCAATAAACTCCTTTCAACGGACGACTCTTTAAAATCACATAAAGAACACCCCTAATCACATCCCATATCTAACTTAATGTTATTTGACTGCAGGTTAGTTTTTAATCATGTAATCAACTACCCAACTTCCCTCTTTATAATTTTTAAAAAAAAGCAAGCACTCAACTGCGCCTGAGTATGGTGCATGCACAAAAAATGGTAAATAACTTTCATATTTAAAGAAGAAAGTCAATGTTATCGCTGAATTTTGCAGATTCCATAATATGTTAATTGTATTATTTGGATCAAAAGTTAATCAGCAAATTACGTTGTACCTAAGAGCGTAAATAGTGTAATTCATACGATACTGTCCAATGTGGTGAAGATTAGTGGTCGGAGATAATGATATGATGTACACTCTATGCCTTACAACTTACCAGACGTGTATCACGCTGAAAGGGATCCCAATATTTCCTTGTCGTCTCTACCAGACTTTGTCTTTGCTCGCTGAGTTGCTTACATTGTGACACATTACACTGTACTCGTAGCACCAAGATTTACATGCCTCTCCTCACTTTAATTGTGGGTTCCTCTGATTTACTTCCATATCACGACGGCTCTTGTATTTATCTTCTGAGGGCTTCAGATAATTCTTGAGTTTTCATGGTTGTTAGTGTATAAGAAATTGATTATCTTCTCTTCTGAGTTGGAAGTATTTTAGTTATAGCAGAATATCTAAGCTTTGACCGGCTGATGTGGTCCTCCTTCTCTACTGTTTCATCATGCTTATCTATTTTGTTTTACTCTTTTCTTGTCATTTTTCTTGCATTCTCTCAACATCAGTCTCCCACTTTTGCTTAATGCTTACCAACTACGTCGTACAAGACTGCCCCGCCATGAGTGATAATAGTAAGGCACGCGAGAAGAATAAAACATAATCAGAATAAAGTAGAAATGTCTTTTTGCTTTGTGATACTCTCGAATTTCAACCTTGTCTGCTGCCAATGTGAATATCAATACCAATAACAATACCAATGCCAATGCCAGCTCCGCACTTGTGGAAAATACAATGCCAATTTAATATTTAAAAAAAAAAAAACCAATGCCAGCTCCGCACTTGTGGAAAATGATAATTAGTCATATCATCTGTGTCGCTAAGTTTTCCTTCCTCTTAATATGCTTTTTGAATCAGGGACATGAATCTCTTGTTGTAGATATGTATGTCCAAAGTGCCAATGTCGACGTGAATATTACCTTTTTTTTAAAAGTATATATGGATGTTTGACGATGAAATATCAAACAAATAATGTTGTTGAGATGATTATTAAAATTACAAGAGTAATTTATGTTTTCAATGAAACTAGATGGTTTGCAAATTGCAAATTGCAAATATTCACGTGTGTCTATATTAAATGTCTCATTTCGTAAGTATGAGTGTTCTAAATATCAAATATATTTTTATTAGTTTTTTCAAATACAAAAATTAGCTATAATTCTCTATTTTGAATGAATATATATATAACACTTTAAAAATATTTTAAAATACCTCCCATCATGAAACCAACTCTTTAAACCCCTTTATCAATATGAAACAAATTATTACTTGGGAAAATAGTCAATTGTAACAATAAGATAAGATTATTTCCTTCAAAAAAGCATTTAGATAAAATATGATGTTTCTTTTCCAATATAGATATATTAATAAACAATTTGAAATTGAAAGAAAATGAATTAATCTAATATGGTAGTTTAGGTGCATTTTCAAATGAGACTTTCAAATGTGTAAGAGAAGACTAGTAAGACAAATATAAGGAAGGATTACATATAAGTTGATAAAATCTTGTTATGGATTTCAAAATTCTATAATAAGTTTCAATTCATAATTTTAAAACAAAAAAATCAAGAGTTCCCGCATTATAGATCATAGGTAAAATAAATACAAGAATGTGCTAGTTTCCACTTGAGGCTTTTACTTTGGAGCCAAACTATATTAAAGAGGTTCTTTAGTTAATTATCCCAAATCAAATAGTGGATATGACATTGCTAATACAGAGAACACATCATAAAGAAAGTTATTGGGGACCATTCCAATAGCAGTATATTTAAATTGGGCTCATAGGAAGTGGAGACAATAGTGAAATTTTGATACTTTAGGAATGCCCAAGCTATTTTTTTGGATGGTTATGATTTCAATACTCTATTGATGGACAGACAATATATTTTAAGTGAAATCATATTATTTTGGGAAAATAGTCGATTGTACAAACAAGATAAGATTATTTCCTTCAAAAAAACATTTAGATAAAATATGATGTTTCTTTTCCAATATAGATATATTAATAAACAATTTGAAATTGAAAAAAAATGAATTAATCTAATATGGTAGTTTATGTGCATTTTCAAATGAGACTTTCAAATGTGTAAGAGAAGACTAGTAAGACAAATATAAGGATGGATTGCATATAACTTGATAAAATCTTGTTATGGATTTCAAAATTTTATAATAAGTTTCACCTCATAATTTTAAAATTAAAAAATCAAGAGTTCCCACATTATTGATCATAGGTAAAATAAATACAAGAATGTGCTAGTTTCCACTTGAGGCTTTTACTTTGGAGCCAAACTATATTAAAGAGGTTCTTTAGTTAATTATCCTGAATCAAATAGTGGATATGACATTGCTAATATAGAGAACACATCATAAAGAAAGCCATTAGGGACCATTCCAATAGAAGTATATTTAAATTGGGCTCATAGGAAGTGGAGACTATAGTGAAATTTTGATACTTTATGAATGCCCAAGTTATTTTTTTGGATGGTTATGATTTCAATACTCTATTGGTGGACAGACAATATATTTTAAGCAAAATCATTTTATTTTGTGAAATAAAAAACAAGATTTCACATAAATAAGGAAAATCTAAATCTTCTTGCTACATCAATTCGCTAATTTGCTTATCCAAGTTCCATCTAGACATTAAAGATGAAGAAATTATAATGGGAATGAGAAACACCTTTGGTCAAATTTATGTTATTGTAGTTATGATGAGATTTAGAAGGTTCATTTTTTTAAAAAGAAATAAACATTTAGGTCAACAATGTTATATTTATATTTATCAATATTTTCTAAAAATACAAAAACTGGTTGCAAAGTCTAGACTGAATTTTTTTTTTTTATGATATATCAAATTTGGTAATAAAGGTCATTTTATCAAATAAGACACTTACTTTAAGAAGTAGTGCTAGTTACACTTACCTTAAGAAGTAGTGCTATTTTTTTAAAATGAAAAATCAATTTTAAAAATAAAAAGTTCTAGAGATGCAATGAAAGGATGATTTATGAAAGCTATTCGAAGATGATGTAGAAAGAAACAAGAATCAACTCTCCTAATAATAAGGTGCTACCAATTATCTTAATCTTTTCCAAAAAATGGTAAGAAGCGTTCTTATTTTAAGAATGTCAATATTATGATTGAATTTGTGAGGTTGTCGTTTATGTTTCTATTGCCATGTTACTGAGAATGATGAGCGTCTTGATGGCGATGTACTGTATCTTTATTAAGGCTGCAAATGTTCCTCTGAAATACTGCCTTCTCATATGACTTATCCATTGGCAGATCTTGTATTTTTCTTCTTAAGCCATAAGAATTATCTCGATTTTTATCACGTGTCTTGTAACATGAGAAATATGTGCCTAGTTTATTGATTGGATGATTTTGTATTCTCTGTGTCGCTCTTCAGTATGTTTGGCTCTTCTGGGTAGCTTTTTTCTTCTTGTTTGCTCCTGCTTACTTTTCACACCGCCCTTCCACTTTTCCTTAATGCTTATTGTCGAAGTGTTTTAGACTGCCGAGTTGTGAATTATAATAATAATAATAAGGGACACAAACAAAATATAGGAGAGATTCGCTTTCCTTTGTGATACTTTAAAATTTGAACCTTCTCTCATGCTGCGCCCCACATTTGGGAGCTTTGGTGGATTAAGACCATAGTCATATTAGCCCCATCATCTACCGATTTCCCTCGTTTCATATGTATGCATCTACTCAAGCAAAAAGGGGACATCTATGTTCAATTAGAATAAATTTTTTTCCCAAATGTTCTTTTTACACATTCAAATACCAAATACGATATGTCATTGTATGTCTTTCAAAAAATAAAAGAGTCACTTATCTTTTCTATATATAAGAGTAGCTCATATATGTATATATGTTTTAAGTAAACAAAATTTAAAATACTATTGTATAATTAATCTATTAAATAATCTTTATATAGCTCTGCTTCTAAGCTTCTTCATCATTTTCTATTTTTGATTTCTTTAGTAGTAGATTGATCTTTTTAATTCACTCTCTTTTCTTCTGAATCCGGATCCTTGGTAATTTTCTTTCGATTGTCTCTTTTTCACATTTGATGTGAAAAAAATGCAGGATCGTTGTATCAGAGCATTCCTACAAACGAGGAACATGTTTCCCTCAATGAAATAGTGTCCAGTTTCTTTGATTCGTAGAAATTAGACATGCAGCTGGTGGATATGACTATGAGCATTGTAGAGCTCATTCTCTGTGAACATTATTTGGCGTTTGATGGTGTTTTCAGCTAGTAGATTAGAGGTACCACCATGGGTAGTATCTTTTCTATTTTTTATCCCTGTTTGTTTCTTTTCCATCTCAAGAAACATCTACTTGCTCAAATTGATTATTCCTCTCTTACCATTTACAATAGTTTTATTGATGATGTTATGGGTGTTTGCATCAAGAATGAGGCTTCTTTGTTCAATTTGTTTGAGAAATATTATAATTTTTATCAAGAGATCAAAATCACTCCCACTATTTATTAACAGTTTGTTGATCTTCTCAATATCACTTTATTTAAAGGTGAACATTTTAGTGCTAGTGGTGTTCTTGACAGTAAGTATTTTTTGAAACCTCTCAATGTTTATCATTATATTCTAGACTTCTCTCGGAATCCTCCTCATCAGAAGAGATCTTTCATCATGATTGAAATGAAGAGGTATCTATTGAAAAACATGTGTCTCAACCTTGCAATCTTTTCTTGAAACATTCTAGAATTAGTTTGTGGGAGTTTTCCACTTGTTTATGCATTGGAAAGTGGTTAGTGAGTTGTTAAATGAGTCTTGTCCTTAGTAGAATATAGGTAGGTCATTTTTAGAGCCTTGATGACTCATTTTGTGACTTTTATGGGGGTCTAGACTAAGAGACAAAATTGTGGACGGGATTACTATTTTAATCTAGTTGTTTTTCCATATTGGAAATGTAAATGTCAAAAATGGGTAACATGCGGCATGGTAGTTTTGCCCATGGTTTTTTAAAACCATAAGTGGTTTCCAGGTTGTAAAATCACTATAAAAGGAGGGCTTGGGGAGGTGTTTGTGTAATTGGGTTTAGTTTGCAAGACTGGTGCTAGAAGGAGTCTCTCCAAGTTCGAAATGTGGTGATGCACTCCTGTAAGAACTTGCATTGCAACTGTATTGTAATCATCTTGGTTTGATAATACATTGTGTGAGTTTTGGAGGGTGGGGTTTTTCTCCTAGAAGAGTTTCCCCATGGTAATCATTGTGTTGTGTGTTCTTTGTTATTTTGATTATGTTATTATGCATTTCTTGAGATCTTTGCAATAGTTACTTTGATTTGCATAATCATCCTCTCAAAGATTAGCGTAGGAAGCGATTTCGTGCACCTTTGCTTCCTTACAACTGGTATCAGAGTCTGACCAATTTTGGTTCTATTTGTTGGGTACAGGGTTTTTTGAGCTAATCAAGGTTTTAGTGGGAGCTTGTGCAGAGCATTTCATTTCTATGTTGCAGGATTAAAAGATGGCAAGCATGTCAAGGAGAATTGATGTTGAAAAGTTTTTTGGCACAAATTTTGAGATGTGGAAGCTGAAGATGGAAGATCTATTGATTGATCAGGATCTATGGGATGCGATTGATGAGAACAAGTTGAGGCCCACAGATCCAACATTAGTCACACAATATGATGTGAATGATAGAAAAACTAAAGGTCTCAATAGATTGTTTCTTGCAGACTCGATTCTGATTAATGTCCATGAAGAACCTACCATGAAGAAGCTTTGGAAAAAGCTTAGGGAGATCTATCAAGCGAAATCACTTGTGAATAAGATTTTCTTGAGGAAGAAGTTGTATTCCTTGAGAATGGAAGAAGGTGGACAAATTTCTAAGCGTCTGGAAAGGTTTAATATGTTGGTGACTCAGTTGACCTCAGTAGGGGTGTCAATGGATGAAGAAGAAAGGTGTCAAATCTTGTTATGTTCGTTGCCAGACTGATGGGATAGTCTTGTGATGGCTATAGGGAGCACTTCAATTGTCTTGAAGATGAAGGACGTTGTTGGTTCTCTACTTTCTAAGGAGATGAGAACGAAGGTCTCTCTAAATGCCAAAGAGGCTTTGAGTGTTCGCAGAAGACCAAAAGAAAGAGGAAAGAACTAAAAGCAGCATGGCCATTCTAAGTCCAAAAATAAGAGGAGATCGAAATCCCCTAGTAAGTCCAAGGCAATTTGCTAGAATTGCAGCAAACCTGGACACTTCCGAAAGGACTGCAAAGAGGAGAAGAGAAAGAAGAAGAAGAAGAAGAAGCAAGCTTTTGATTCTAAGTCCAAGAAGGAAGATGGAGATGCTTTCATTGCAACCTTGGCTACTCATGCAGATGAAAATGCATGGTTAATAGATTCAGGTGCATCTTTCCACATGACTCCTAATAGGAACTAGTTTAGTAAGTATGAAAATTTTGATGGTGGTAAGGTGTAATTTGGTGATAATTTAGTACTTGATATTGTTGGTCATGGAAGTATTCATGTGAAATTTTTTGATGGTAGAATTAGAAGATTTGATGGTGTCTTTCATATCTCTGGACTAGCAAGGAATTTTTTATCTGCTAGTAAGCTAATAGATGCAGGTGTGCATATACAGTTTTCTGAAGCAGGTGTAAAAATGGTGAGAGGTGCTATGGTAATAGCAAGAGGAAGTAGATTGGGTACATTGTACCAACTTGATGCACGCAAAGTCGAGTACAATAGTAATTCTGATAAGATTGTGAAAAAGACTACTCAGTTGGAGAAGGGGAGAGTTTCTCTTTCAATAGATGGTCATGTTTTTTGGTTACCCAAGGGTGCTCTGTCTACTAAATCAAAGTTTCCTATAGAGAAGACTATGTTATGGAACCAGAGACTCGGCCACATAAGTGAGAAGGGTCTACGGACCTTGAAAAATAAGAACCTTGTTGATGGCTTGAATGACTGCAATCTTGAGTTTGATTTTTGTGAGCATTGTATCTATGGTAAAAAAAACCGCATTGAGTTTTACTCAAGTTCTCATAAGTCTTCATGTATTTTGGATCTAGTTCATTCAGATGTATTTGGTCTAGTTGATGTTCCTTCTATTGGTAGATCAGTTTATTATGTTTCTTTCATTGATGATTTTAGTAAAAGAACATGGGTTTATTTCCTTAGGAGTAAATCTAAAGTTTTCAGTCGTTTCAAAGAATTTAAAGCAATGGTTGAATTGCAAAATGGAAAGAAAATAAAATGCTTGAGAACAGATAATGGTGGTGAATTTTGCTCCAATATTTTTGACACATTTTGTAAAGATTGTGGTATTAAAAGAGAGAAGACAACTGCATATTCTCCACATCAGAATGGAGTTGCAAAAAGAATGAATAGGACCTTGATGGAGAAGGCTAGGAGTATGCTGAGTGGTGCTAGACTAGAAAAAAAGTTCTGGGCTGAAGCTATAGCCACTACCTTCTACCTGATAAACAGGTCTCCTACATCAGCTCTTGTTGATAAGAAACCAATGGAAGCGTGGTAGGGCCACAAGCCTTCACTTAGACATCTGAGAGTGTTTGGTTGTGAGGCATATGCTCATGTGCCAAAGGAGAAGCAAAAAAAATTGGACAACAAAGCTGTCAAATGTATCCTCACCAGATATAGTTATGGTGTGAAAGGATACAAGCTTTTGGATCCTGTTGTACAAAAGGTATTTTATTCCAGAAGTGTTATTTTTAAAGAATCTAAGCCTTCTTCTATTATAGTGCAGCTAGAAAAAATTAAGGAAAAGAAACATGTGATTCAACTTCCTGCTACACCTGAGAAAGTTGAACCAAGGCCCTTAGAAAGACAAGATGTTGAAGAGAGCTCTACGAGTTCTGAATCATCAAAGGAAGAGGGAGAACCTAATCACGAACCTGAACCTCATGAACTTGAACCAAATCTTGTTCGAAGATCTACTAGACAAAGGAAACCACCTAAAAGGTATGGGTATTCTACTGATGATTGGAGGTGCATATTTGCATTGAATGCTAACATTGATGAACCGAGATCTATAGAAGAGGTTCTTGGTATGAATGATTTAGTGTCCGAAAAATAGCCATGGATGAAGAAATGGCAGCTCTTAAGTGGAATCGAATGTGGGACCTTGTACCATTGCCTAAAGGAAAAAATCCTATTGGTTGTAAATGGGTGTTCAAAAAGAAGATGGGTTCAGATGGAAGCATTGAGAAGTATAAAGCACGTTTGGTTGCAAAAGGTTACTCTCAGGTTGAGGGAGTAGATTATGGTGAGATTTTTTCTCTAGTAGCCAAAATGACATCCATTAGATTTTTTCTTTCTATTGCAACAGCTTATGACCTAGAGATCGAGCAAATGGATGTGAAAAGTACTTTCCTTCATGGAGATTTGGAGGAAGAAATTTACATGTCACAGCCAGAGCGCTATGTGGTGAAAGGTAAAAGTCATTTGGTCTGTAAATTGAAGAAATCCTTGTATGGTTTAAAATAGAGTCCTAGGATGTGGTACTAGAAGTTTGATACATATGTGTTGAGTTTGGGATTTGTGCAATCTAAATCTAATCATTGTATATATTTCAAATCTGATGGTGATGGTTTTCTGGTTATTGCCTTGTATGTGGATGACATGTTGTTTATTGGAAAAGGAAAAGGTTTGATTGCAGATTTAAAATCTCAACTCTCAATAAAGCTTGAAATGAAAGATCTTGGTGCAGCTAGGCACATTCTGGGAGATTATAAGAGATAGATGAAATAGAAAGTTTTGGCTAGGCCAAAGTAAGTATGTTGGTACTATTTTTAAAAGATTCAATATGCAGGATGCAAGACCATTGAGTGTTCTTGTTACTATGGGAACAAAGCTTTCTAGCTCACAGTGTCCTACATCCCCATTGGAGATGGAAGAGATGAGTCGAGTACCATATCAAAGTGTTGTTGGAAGTTTGATGTATGCTATGGTTTGTACAAGACCGGACATTTCCCAAGCAGTGGGAGTACTTTCCCGTTATATTTCTAATCCAGGAAGAGCACATTGGGATGCAGTAAAAAGGATTTTCAGATACTTTTAGGGTACCTTAGAGTACTCAATATGTTTTCATGGAACAGGAAGTGAGCATTCCTTGGATATTCGAGGCTATGTGGATTCAGACTAGGCTGGTGATGTTGATAGAAGAAGATCAACCAGTGCATATGTGTTTACATTGTTTGGTGGTGCAATTAGTTGGATGAGTAAGCGATAGGCTGTGACCGCTTTCTCCACTACTGAGGTAGAATATATGGCAGCTACTCATGCCTGCAAAGAAGCCATCTGGCTAAAGAGATTGTGTTCAGATATAGAGTTCAAATAGGGTGTAGTGACAACCAAAGTGCAATTTTCCTAGTGAAGAAACCTGACTTCTCATGCGAGGACCAAGCACATTGATGTACAATATCATTTTGTGAGAGATATGGTCGAGGATGGCAAAGTGAAGCTGGAAAAGGTAGAGACTTTGGTGAATGTTGTTGATGCATTAACTAAGCCCATGAGCATAGAGAAATTCAGATGGTGTTCAGAGTCTATGGGCCTCTTAGTGCCTAGCAATTAAGTCCATGATATTTTGGATCCCCTGACTCTTGCAAGGTGTTTGACAAGTTGGAGAATGTTGAGAAACATGTGTCTCAACCTTGCAATCTTTTCTTGGAAAATTCCAGAATTAGTTTGTTGGAGTTTTCCACTTGTTTATGCATTGGAAAGTGGTTAGTGAGTTTTTAAATGAGTCTTTTCCTTAGTAGAATATAGGTAGGTCATTTTTAGAGCCTTGATGACTCATTTTGTCTTTTATGGGGGTCTAGACTAAGAGACAAAATTGTGGACGGGATTACTATTTTAACCTAGTTGTTTTTCCATATTGGAAATGTAAATGTCAAAAATGGGTAACATGTGGCATGGTAGTTCTGCCCATGGTTTTGTAAAACCATAAGTGGTTTCCAATTTGTAAAATCACTATAAAAGGAGGGCTTGGGGAGGTGTTTTTGTAATTGAGTTTAGTTTGCAAGACTGGTGCTAGAAGGAGTCTCTCCAAGTTCAAGTTGTGGTGATGCGCTCCTGTAAGAACTTGCATTGCAAGTGTATTATAATCATCTTGGTTTGATAATACATTGTGTGAGTTTTGGAGGGTGGGGATTTTCTTCCGGAAAGGTTTCCCCATTGTAATCATTGTGTTGTGTGTTCCTTGTTATTTTGATTATGTTATTATGCATTTCTTGAGATCTTTGCAATAGTTACTTTGATTTGCATAATCATCCTCTAGAAGATTAGCGTAGGAAACAATTCCGCGCACCTTTCCTTCCTTAGAGTATCTTATTTGAGAATATGATCCTTTTGGCTAAAGTCAATGTTGGAAGTGTTTTTATTATAGACTTTGTGCTCATCATTACCTAAGAAGCTCCTTCTTGCCTACTTTAGTAAAGTTTCTGTAATGGATAAGTACGTGCTTCTCTCTCAATGTTGTGATGGTCCTTCACAGAGAAAAGTCCCCATCCCTCCTATTATGATGCTCAACTATAGCTCATTAGTTAAAACATTGAACATGGGGGCTACCCTAAAACCTATAATTCATCATCTTTTCCAAGAACCCCTCTCTGCAACATTTCTAATAGTCTGTTTGCACAATTCAATAAAATTGGGTTCCTTCCTCCTTAAAAATATATTATAATCACAAAACCTTTCTCCTACTTAGAGTTTTCTTTTTGCTACCATTTTTATGTTAATTATTATTTAATATTTTAATTATATTGTTAAATTAAACTTTATTAATTTGAAAATAAATGTTGGTTTTGAGGTGAGGGTTGTTTTATTTAACAAGGGGAAGCCCTCTTATGTGGGTAGACCCATCAGGGAACACACCATAAGGTGAGAAATCTCCTTTGGAGTAAATTTCTACCTTAGTTAGGCACTCCCCTTTATCTATACATGTATTACTCTAAAGTTGTCCCACTCATTTTTGTTGTCGCTTGGAGTATACGACTTGTGATGTAACACTAGTATTTCCCCTAAGCCAACTTCTTCTAGGGTCTTCTTAGGCCTTTCTCTTGACTTAATAAGGTTTTTTATTTCTCTACTCTCCCTAGGACCCTATATATGATGTCCAAGTCCATCCAACTAGTGAACACCAATTAGGTATAACAACTCTTTCGATACTCCCTATGCTTGTATTAACCCTTGTTGTTTTCTTTTCACCAACTCCACAATTTGCCTCAACATCTTAACTATCACTTTGAATGAAGAAATGACCGTCTAGGAAGGCATTAGGATCCTCTCCAAGTCTTACAACCACAATTGGCATTGAAACCCTAATTGAGTTCCAAGAATCACACAAAAATGCTTCCAAATAGGGCTACAAGCAATTAGCCCTCCATGTGAATAAAATATTGAATAACTTGCAAAGTCCTTAACAAGGGGGTAAAATAATCCATTTTCTAGACACCCTTTTCAACAAACTAAAAGATTATAGTGTTCTTTGGCTCCCAACTACTTTGTACACTACAACCTATAATTATGCCTAAAAATTGGTGTTTATAAAGCATTAAAGCCTATTTGACAAGAAGGAAGTTTTCCCCATAATGGAACCTTCACCATTGCCTCCCACTACAATTGGGACTTCACCACTCATGCTTCTATCTAACTCCAATCTTTTATTGAAGCTATCAATGCTTTTAATCCCTCCTAACACCTCTACAACATATTGTGATCCTTAGCCATGCATCTCTGGCTCATCTAGGGAATCACCATAAAAATACCATCATTTCTTTCTAGGGCCCCACCTTCATTGTAAAATATAGATATGGATTTATCATCCTAATACAAAAATATCAAACAAATAATATAGTGGAAAGAGGCTTTATGATCCAATTTTGGCGAACTACCAGGTTCAAAACAACAGACTAGTAGGAAACAAATATATTAACCAAGTAATTGGAAATCCACAAAATTGCAATCTAACACTATACCAAATCTAGAAAGGAATTATAGTAAAATTTCTACTATTTATCACATGCCATTCAATCCAATAAAAAAATCAAATCTCAGAAAACCAAGAACTGTAATTGTTCTTGTTGTTGTACAGTCTATATACACAAAACCAAAACTTCTTACAACCCCTTGATCAGGTCAAGTATGGCCTTAAATACTTGACCAAAATCCAATGCTAAATATTTCAGATAGTTATCAAGCCTCATCCATGAAATTCCTCTAATGCAACAAAAAGTTGTCCAGAAGTTGTCAATGTTGTCAATGACAACATTGACAACTTTTGAGCAAATTTTACATCTTTGTGAATGTTGCACTCAAACTTGTCCTAAAGGCTACCAAACTTCACCAAAATCCTAAAAATGACTTAAAACATTTAAAAATCAGCTAAATCCTCTTATTTGGCTATTCTACCCTCAAAATCACACAATTATCTTATTTGACCTAAAATGGACAATTCTTGCAACTAAGAGCAACTAAGGCCTAATATTCCTTCCTATTCTATCACACCACACCTTAAGACCAAGATAGTCCATTTATTACACTACTGATGTGGCTAGCACCACTACAAGGAAAAACAACATAAGAACCCTAGGTCTTCTATAAGCCTTACCTAGGTGCCCTTGCACCATACTCCCTCACAAAGAAAAACTATGTCACTCTTGTGGAAAGTAGATCTTGGGAGATGCTCACTTTATTAAAGTCTTCCTCATAAACCCAATTTTCCTCTAAATCTGGCCTTTTTCTCCACTTGATGAGGTGTTCCATGTATGTACCTTATGTCTAGTGGCTTTCTTGACTTTTGTGTCTAACATGTGTTCAGCTTCTAGCTTGATTGGTGAAGGCATCACTATAGGTTCAAGATCTGCACCGATTACTTGACTATTGTGAGCAATCTCAAGCAATGGACCTTTGAATTGAACTAATTATTGCACATTAAAAACATGATAAATGCCCAAATCTGATTGAAAATCCACCTTATATGAATTGGCTCCATAATTTTCTATAATTTTACATCCCACTCATTTTATCTATAGTTTAGGGCACACCTTTCTATAATCTTGATTTGTTCAAGTGCACCATGACATAATCCCCAATTGAGAACTAAATGTCTCTTCTCTTATCATCTACTTTTGATTTCAACTTTTGTGTGCTATCTTGGATAGTCTTCTTCACTTGCTCTTGGATTTCTTTCATATTTGAGATAAATCCTCAGCATGTCCACTCCTATATTGCATGCCTCCAAGATCTATTAACTCAAATACACCCCTTGGATGCATCACATACATAATCTCAAATCAGCTTCTTCCTATGGTTATATTCTTACTATCATTGTAAGAATATTTTTCTTGAGGAATGATAACATCCCATGTTTTACCATATTCCTTGGTTAGGCACCTCAAAAGATTACCCAAGACCTTGTTAACCACCTCAGTCTAGCCATCTATTTGAGGATGGTAGGCTAATTCAAATGAAAGGTTTGTACCAAGTCTGCTCCATAAGGTGTTCCAAAAATGGCTCATGAACTTCATATCTCTACCTAAAACAATGCTCACTAATAGTCCATGAATCCTCACAAACTCTTTGAAGAATTGGAAGGCAATATTGATAGCATCATTGGTAATATTGCATGGTATGATATGTCACATTTTGTTGAATCTGTCAACCATTACAGAAATATTGTCATATCCCTATTTTGTCTTGGGTAGACCTACTATGAAGTCCATGCTTACACACTCCTATGGCCTATTTGGGACTGGTAATGGTCGATATAAAATGACATTACTCATTTCACCCTTTTCATTCATACATACCATGCATTGTTCAACATACTTAGTCACATCCTTGACTAGTTTTGGCCAATAGTAAAAAATTTGGACTAACTCTAGAGTTTTCTTCACACCAAAGTGACCGCTTAGGCATCCATTATGATTTTCCTACATTAGGTTTTCGCTTATTGATCCTCTTGTGACACATAACTAATTTTTCTTAAATAACAATCCATTCTGAAAAGTAAATTCAGAGAACTTGATATGGAAATGGTTCTCAAAATCAAGACATACCTTATGTGCCTTTGCAAAATCTTCATCCTCCTTATAGAGATTCTTGAAACTCTCTATCCCAATGCTATGCAATTGAACTTATTGGATAGTTAGTAATCTCCTTCTCAATGAATCTACTACCTAGTTCATCTGTCCTATCTTATACTTGATTGTGAAAGTGAGGGCTTGTAAGTGTTCTATCAATTTCTATTGCCTATTACTCAACTTCTATTGAGTTTTGATATAGCTTAGGGCTTGATTATTAATAAATAAAATAAATTCTCTAGGCAACAAATAATGTCTCCAATTCCTAAGGGACTGAACTAAGCATATAGTTCTTAGCTTTATTAAAATTTTCACTTCAGAAAGCTACTTGCCTAACTTCTTGACTCAAGACACCACCTACTACTGAGCCACTTGCATCACATTCTATGGTGAAGAGCTTCTCAAAACTAGGAAGTTGGAAGATAGGTTGGGTAGCTACTTACTTCTTTAGCAACTTAAAGGATTTCTCTTGTTCTAAAGTCCATTTGAACTTAGACTTGACCCTACCCTTAATGGTATCTAATGATGGTACACATATTCCACTAAAAATTCCTAATGAATTTCCTATTAAACTGGGCTAAACCATGAAAAAATCTTACCTCAGTAGATGTGGTATGTGGTGGCCAGTTGAGAATAGTTGCAACCTTCTCTTGATCCATGGTCAAGGACCCCTTTGAAACTACAAAGCCCAAATATAGAAGCTCTATTTTGAAAAGTCACAATTCTCAAGGTTAATGGCAAGCTTCTCTTCATGCAACCTCTACAATACAACCTCAACACGTTTAATACATTCCTCTTTGGTCTTTTTGAATATTATTATATCATCTAGATATACAACCACAAATTATCTAGTGAATACCTTAGGCACTTCATTCATGAGCCTCATGAATGTGGTAGGAGAGTTTGGGAGGCCAAATGGCATCACAAGCCACTCATAGAACCCATCTATTATCTTGAGTGTTGTTTTCCATTAATCTCCCTCCTTAATTCTGATTTGGTGATATCAACTTTTCAAATACAACTTTGTAACATAAATTTCCCCTCAAAGATAATCCATGAGATCCTCAATCTTAAGTATGGGAAATCTATACCTGGTTGTGATCCTATTTATAGCCCTTGATTCTGTGCATAGTCTACACTTTATGTTGTGATGTGGAGCCTAATAAAACTTGGAGGTTTGTTTGGCACAATTTTCTCCCCATATTATTTCTACAAGGGTTTGGGTGTAGTATCCCCAAGATGAGGTCCTTCCTTAGGTGTGCTCCCTATCATAGTATAGGGTGGGGTCAAGGAACAACACCCCCACATGGGTTTTCAAGGGTAGCGCCCCTAAAGCCAGAAATAACCTTATATTGTAAAAGGCTTTGGCTACTATTTTTGCTATTATTCTAGCCCTAATTTTGTAAACAACAAAAATCTTGTATAAAAAGGCTTAGGGTTAGGGATTTTCATAATGTGTTATGCATAAATTGTGTCTTGCGATGTTATTGAGCTGTAAGGGATTACAAATTGTAATCAAGTTGGAATCACTAGATAATAATAATATTGGATATGTTGTTGGTGGATGTAGCCTAGGGATTGGGTGAACCATGTAACATCTTAGTTTCTTGTGTTCTCTTATGTGTGATCTATTATTTTCTGATATTGGTTATATTTGCATGTAACTATTATTTATGTCTGAGGTTAATCCTAAATTTTTCCTGCCTAAGATGCTAGTATAATAGGGACTACACATGGACTTATACTTTTCTTAATCAAACATTGACCCAAGAGTTCTTGGACTTGTCTTGCTACTTCCAAGTTTTGGTTAGGAGTGAGCTTATATTCTACCTTGTTTGGTAAAGATGCACCAAGAACAAAATCAATTTGGTGGCTTATCACCCTTCTAAGAGGTAAGGTGACAAGAGTTCCATCACTTACAATCACTTTATACCTTTCAAGAAACACTTGTGTCTCTGCTCGAAGCACCTTTTTGACTGTGTTTTCCTCTATTTTGGACTTCAACACAAGTGCATAGCTTTAGCTCTAATAATCCTTGAGATCCTCCACAAACTCCTTTTCAATACAGAACAACACACTAGGATTCTTGGACTCTCGTTCATCTCTTTGCAATAGAGATTGGATTTTAGAAGTTTCACCTCCCTTCTTAAATAATATGGAATTTTCCTTTCCATCATACATTTCCCCTCTATCAAATTGCTAGGGCCTACCTAATAGTAGATGGGAAGCATCCATGGGAAAGATGTCACACAACAACCTATCTTTGTAACCTACTACAGAGAACTCAACCCAAATTTTCTCATTCACTAAGATTCTTTGACCCTTGTTGAGCCAAGTTACCTTATAGGGATTCACATGGGGTATCTTGGTTAGTTTGGTCTTTTTGAATACCTTCTCTAATATTATGTTGTTAGTAGAACTAGAGTCCACCACTACCATGCAAACCTTTCTAAGAATCTTGCATCTTATCCTAAACACAACTCTCATATTCTTAGGTTCATCTTTTTCTTGTTGCTTAATCAATACCCTTCCAAACATGAGGTTCTCACATTTCTCTAATTCTATAAGATCCACTTTAGGTTCCTCTGCACTAGAGTTATTCTCTTGAACATATGCCACTCTCTTATCATGGTTTGAAGAAAAAGACTTATTAAGACACCTATATGATGGATGGCCTAGTTGACCATAGTTATAGCACTTCATGCTAGACAAATAGGAATTACTTCTTCCTGATCCTCTGCCTCTATTAGAGCCTCCTTGGTTACCCCTTCCTCTATTATAACCTCTTCTATGAGTTCTTTTAGTTATTTTCTTAGTGAGTTTGGTCTCATCTTGGTTCCTTTACTCATTACCTCTTCCTTGATATCCCCCTCTTTGTCCCCTCCAATTTCTTACCTTGTCTCTGTCTTTGAAGTTAGAATCCCTTTTCTTTCTATTATTTTCTTCCACCTTTAAGGCTAGTTGATGGCACCTCTAAACCATAGTAGGTGTCCGCAAACTTAGCTCTTCTTGGATATTCCACTTGTGACCACCCAAGTATCAAGCCACTTTTATTGGCTCCTCTTCTTGCTTCTTGGTCCTAAGATATAACCTCTAAAATTCCTCTATATAAGAGCCCACATCCATGTCTTTCTACTTTAGTCCTTGTCTCCTCTTGTGAAGTTCAATCTCATAGTCCTTTGCTAGGAACTTCTCCTTTAATTTAGTTATGATTTCATTCCAATTGGGTATTGGCTTCTTAACCATCCTAATCCTCTCATCTTGAACATATTTCCACCATGTTAATTCTAACCCTCTAAGTCTTGACTTAGCCACCTTAAGATTTTGTGCTTCTGTCACTCCTTTTCATTCAAAGTGATTCTCCATTCCATCTATCCAATCCATTACTACATCAATGTCCATCTTCCCACTAAATAGTTGTACACCTTCTAAGGCCTTCCCTCCTAGGGATTTTTATATATTTCAAGAAAGGATCTTCATTCAAGACATCGTCTACTTTAGGGACACCATCTTCCTCTTCTATTACCTTACCCCTATCATTTCTCTCTTCTTCATTTTTCTTAGCTACATCAGCAACTACATCCAACTTTATCTTCACCTCTTCTAAGGCTTCTTCAAGGATTTTATTCTTCTACTTTTTCTCATTAACCTCTTTGGCTAGTTTTCCATTTTTCACCATGCTTGACTCACCTACTAATTTGGTAGTAGTTGTAGACATATACTAGGTTCCCAAATCTTGAGCATGCTTTGATACCACTTTGATGTAACACTAGTCTTTCTCCTAGCCCAACTTCTTCTAGAGTATCCCTAGGTATTTCTCTTGACCTAATATGTTTTCTTATTTCCCTACTCTCCTTAGGATCCTATGTATGAGGTCCTTATCTATTCAACTAGTGAACACCAATTAGATAGAACAACAACTATTTTGGTACTTCCTAGGCTTGTATTAACCCTTATTGCTTTCTTTTCGACAAATCCACAATCTGCCTCAACATCTTAACTATCACTCCAAATAAAGGAATGACCATCTAGGAAGACATTATTACCCTCTCCAAGTCTTAAAACCACACTTGGCATTAAAAGACTAAACGAGTTCCAAGAATCACACAAAAATTCTTGTAAATAGGATAACAAGCAATTAGCCGTACATCTGACAAAACTATTGAATAACTTGAAAAACTCCTTAAAAAGGGGGTAAACTAATCCTTTTTCTAGACACCCTTTTGATAGAACTAAAATATTTTAGTGGTCTTGGGCTCCCAATAAATTCTTATTACAACCTATAATTATGCCTAAAAATTAGGATGTACAAGTCATTAATGCATAGCTGACAAGAAGGAAGGTTTCCCCATGATGGAACCTTCACCATTTCCTATCATTATGGTTGAGACTTCACCACTCATGCATCTATCCCACTCCATTCTTTGATTGAAGCTATCAATGTTTTCAATCCATCCTAACATCTCTGCAACATACTATGATCCATAGGCATGCATCTCTAGCTTGCATAGGGCATCACAATAGTAGCCTTTCTTTTTAGAGCCCCTCCTTCACTGTATAATATCTATATTGATTCATTTTTCTAATCCCATAATCCTGACATATCCTATGGTGGAAAGAGGCTCTATGACCCCATTTTGGTTAACTGCTTGGTTCAGAACAACAGACTAGCAGGAAACAAATAATTTAACCAATTAAATGGAAGTCCACAAAATTGAAATATAACACTACACATAATCTAGATAGAAATTACAATAAAATTTCTACTGTTTATCGCACTTCATTCAATCCAATAAAACATTCAAAACTCAAAAAACCAAGAACCATAACTGTTATTGCTACTATTCAATCTATACACGCAAAACCAAAACCTTTTCCAACCCCTTTAGAAGATCAAGTATGGCTTAAATACTTGAAAATAAGCCCACACTAACTATTTTAAATAGTTACCAAGCCTCATCCATAATGTTGTTCAAATGCAACAAAAAGTCGTCAATGTTGTTAATGACAACATTGACAACTTTTGAGCAACTTTTACATCTTTTTAAATATTGCATTCAAACTTGTTCCAAAGGCTAAAAAACTTCATCAAAAGCCTAAAAAAGACTTAAAACATATAAAATTTACCTAGATCCTTTGATTTGGACATTCTACCCTCAAAATCACATAATTAGCCTATTTGACCTAAAATGGACAATTCTTGCAACTAAGAGCAACTAAGGCCTAATATGCCTTCCTATTCTATCACACAACACCTTAGGACCAATCTAGTCCCTTTATTACCCTAGTGATGTGGCTAGAACCACTACAAGCCAAAACAACATAGGAACTCTAGGTCTTCTATGAGCCTTACCTATGTGCCCCTGGACCAACTGGGCGAGACTGTATAAATACATACCCACTTCTCTTATTTTTGAGATTCATTCTTTATTTCCTCCTTGAAGGAATATTCATCTATAGAGAGTTTCTATGTATATTTTAGATATTCAGTAGTATTTCCTACGGATGAGGTTAATTAGCCCAAAATTAGTTTCTGAATTTTGTTTTCAAGTTATGTAAGAAATATCATTACTTTCTAGAATTTATGAGAATTTCTATTGTCTTTATGTCTTACTACTTCATCTCCTTGAGCTACAAGTGATACTCTAAACCCATTCAGAACATAACTCTCAGTTTTCCTATTCTATCATGACCTAGTATATAAAAAAATATAGTCAATTAAGAAAACATAAGTTGACATCAATCACAACAACATAAATGATATAATACACAATCAAACTAGAGATGCACTTCCTTGTCTCCTTTTGGAACTGATGATAACACTCCAAGAAATACCTAAACATACTCTTAAAACACCAATAGATAGAAACAATAAAACTCAAGTTCCTTTTTAGTGTCTCATATAACACTCCAACACCTCCCCCCCACCGCCCCCACCTCTTGATAGTTTATATTTTATCTTCCTTTTTCTATTATTTTCTTCTCCCCCTTCAAAAATAATATTGAAGGTTCCATAGAAATTAAAACTTTTAATTTTCTAACTAGTCCGCTTAAGGAGTATTCCCCTTCACATCAATAAACTAAAAGATGTGATATTAAGACTCGATGGATTGATGCAATACACACATATTAAATTTTATTAATTAGGGGCATGACCCCCAACTAAATTTGAATGTGTGCAAAACTATCCATAGGAAGTAGTTTGGTTAAGAAATTTGAAAATTTGTCTTTAATTGGGATGTATGCCCACTTTACCAATTCCTCCTACACCTGTTCTCTCAAGAAATGTTACTTAATGGAAATGTAGTTTTTCCTTTATCACATTAATGGGTTATATTATATCATAATTATTAACAAAATAAATTATCATTTTTTTAGTTATCTCTCTTTAATCCCTATAATTTTTTTCTTCATCAAAGATGATCACATTTGATTGATAGCTAGATCCACATATTCTACTTTAGTCATTGATTGAGATTTGTATTTTTTTTTTTTTTTTGCTTATTGACAATAAAAGCTTCCCATCTAGAAATAACTCACCATAATTTTTGTTCTTTTGATCAACCATTATTCTTTCCTACTAAACATCGATAAAGACACTTAGAAAAAAATTGCTTCCATAAGCACACCATAGCCCATAATCTACAATGCCTTTTAGGTATCTAAAGATTCTCTTTGTTGTAACCATGCTTAAGTCCTTTGTATTAGTCTAAATCCTTGCAACTATGTTAATTGGTTGTGCAATAGTTGTTGTACTACATACAACATAGTGTAGTTGACCAATAATGGATCTCTATAGAGTAGCATTAGTAGACTTTGATTCATCACCCTTTGATAATTTAGAGCCTATAACCATTGGGGTACCAACCAATTTAGCATATTCTATGTTAAATTTCTTATATACCTTCTTCACTTTATTAAACTGACTAATGTATATTCCTCTATCTAACTAAGATATCTACAAACCTATGAAGACTTTAATTTACCCTATCATTTATATTTCAAATTCTTTATTCATCTCATTAACAAAATTATGTACTCATCTCATCATATGCAACAAAGATTATGTCATCCACAACTTAGACTTCAAAAATTAATTCATTTTGACCTTCAACACTTAAATGAACACTACTGTCATCTTAAGTCCTATTGAAACCAATCTTAACAAGATAAGATTATAATCATTCATACCATGCTCTAGGGGCTTGTTATAGATCATTTAGTGCTTTGTGATGTTTGCATACCATATTTTGTCTTTATCCAGTGCAAATCCATCTTGTCGCTCTATGTAAAAATCATCTTCTAGAATTTCATTTAAGAACATTGATTTGACATCCATTTGGTTGTTCAAAGTAAATTTCCTCTTCTAGAATTTCATTAAAAAACACCAATTTAACAGGCATTTGGTATGCTTTGAAAATCTTGAATCCAACATAAGAAATAGTGTTATAGCTTCTAATCTTACAATTAGAGAAAATGTTTCACCATTATCTAAGCTCACTTCTTATGCATATTCCTTTCATATAAGCCTTGCCTTGTAGTTTCTAATTACTTCACTATTCTTATTTAGTTTATTCATAAAAACCCTTTTTTTTTCATCAATTTTTTTGCTTCAACTCTTGGAACAAGAGACAAAGTCTCATTCTTCATAATTTGATCAAGTTCTTCATGCATATATTTTACTCAATAATCATCATTGATCGGTTTCCTCGCCATTTTGGGATCCAATTATGATATGAGACATGTGATTTCACTAGTTTTTCTCCTTGCCAACACTATTTCTTTCCTATCACCAATTATTTGTTAGTAGTATGATTATATATCACATAGCTTGGAATAACTAGTTTGGATCTAGGAATGCATACTTCTTCAACAATTTGAACTATTTCTTCTTCCATATTGTTCTACTCAACTAGTCTAGATTCTTAAATGTTTTAGATTCCTAGAAATTCCTTTTTTATTCTAGGGCTCTTCTACTGACTTTTAGAATGTAGTATTGGCCAAAATAGAGAAAAAAATTCTTACTAGATTCCCAAACCTTTTGCTTTGGCTAATAATTATAGATTTTTTTCAAATATTTTTGCAACTACTAATGTTTAGTATTTCTTTTATTAGGCTTCCTTTGAAGCCTATTATAGTAAATTTGAAAAGAGCATGCAAAATGTTTTATGGTGTACTAGACATAGACATCATGGATTTCATAAAGTTTTTAGAAAGTATTGTTGTCTCCCCAAGGATTCTAGAGTGCTTAGCTCTCTATCGACTAGAAGAAAAGACTTGAATTGTGTTCTAAATGGATTATTCAAGGAATCTATCATAATGAAAATTGGAAACTTATTATTAAACATTGCATTTATTTTTACTATCCAATTCTTAGATCAACCTAGATGAGGATAGAATTCAGAATCCTTCTTGTAAAAAAAATATTTAGTCTAGATTCAAGACACATTTATATAAAAAATTATTTGGCATACATGGGAAGCTCTCAAACCTTGGATTTTTGGGATGACACCATCTTTCATGACAATCTATCATTCAACCAACACAACATATGATGTTTTATATTTATCTAGTCTTAATAACTTCCTTTATCCAAAGTTCTTATCCATTATGGTCTACATTTTGAAAATAATATAATTCACACTTTGTGTGATCTGTTTTCTGATGTTACTACAAATCTTCATGGTCTAATTAAGATCTAGGACAATTACAGAGGAATTTTTAATGTGATTGAATAAGTTAATCAAAAGCATTAGTTAGTGAATTAACATAGATTAACTAATCTTAACTGAATAAAGAATATAAATGTAATGAATTAAAAGATAGTAGTGAGATAGAAGGAAAAGGAAGATAATGGAGTTAGCTTGAGTGGCCTACATCTCTGAGTCTCTATCCCATAAATTGACTGATCTAATTAGCTCTTAGAAATCAATTACAAGCCATTCCCTTCAAGCACAATAATATCATTATTCTCCCTTGTGCAAGAATAATCAACATGTCTCTAGAATATTCTCTCCACATTTATCACCTAGATAATAATTCTAAAGGTTTACTACCATGATTTTACACATAAGATTAGCCATAATTAGACTTAACCACTAAAACCAAAAATAGTCCCCTTCGGAAAATAATCCCGTGAATATACCCTTATAAAAAGTTTGGTACTTAAAATTGTTCACTATATTTTATTTATTTATTTTAGGGTGAGAGGGGCATGAAGGGGGGTTTGTTTTAACAATAATCTTTATTTTAAATACTAGTTAATATAAAACCAATAGGCACCCTATCTATTACAAGGCCAATGGTTAGGAGTTCAACTCTTTCTAGATACCATTTAATAGTGATAAATTATTAAGATAAGATTTTAAATAAATATTTCCTACTAATAGTACAAAAGAAATTATAGTCTACTAGCTAAGGCAGACGAATAGTTGGATACCATAATAATAATTTTGTTCTAACAACTAAGTCTTATTTTATCCATGTTTCAATGTGGCACCATGTGAGTATTCCACATGGTTAAAATGGAAGATGCCAAATGTCAAATTTTCTAACACTTGTCTACCATGAGGACACTATGTGTCAAATTATGGTTTAGTGAGGGGTTTTAAATTTTTCCACATGTCAACAAATGATTGATTGGAGATGCCACATCACTTGCTCTACCACAACAACATGACCACCCACTAACTCTCTTTTAATAGAGATTAAATTTTATGATATTTTTTTTTAAAAACACTACCTACTAATAGTATAGAACACATTGTGGCCTTGTGGGTACTAGTTAGATGCCATAACCAAGATTTTACTATAAAAAAATAAGGCTTATCTTATCCAAGTTTCCATGTAGCACCAATGTGCTATCTGGCCGCCAAGGAGGATACCACGTGTCAACTTTTTTGCCACTTGTCAACTATGACATTTCAATGTGTCAGATTTTGGTTTAGTAGAAGGTTATAAATTTTTCTACATGTCAACCAATGATTGACTGGAAATGCCACATTACTTGTTTTGGCACATTAGCATGATATCCTATTGCATTCCTTTTAATAGTGATAAATTGTTAAGGTAGGGTTTTAAAGGAATGTTGCCTACTAATAGTACATAAGAGTTTGCGCTCTAGTGATTAAGGAAAATGAACTTTTGGATAACATAATAAGAATTTTTTTATAACAACTAAGCCTTATCTTATCCAAGTTTCTATGTAGCACCATTTGAGTGTGTCATGTGGCTGCTAAGGAGGATGTTGTGTGTTAACTTCTCTAAAGCCTATCTACGAATGATGATGCCATGTGTCAAGTTTTGGTTCAGTGAGGAGTTATAATTTTTTCCACATGTCAACAATAATTTATTGGATAGGAAATGCCACTTGCTCTACCATGTCATCATGTTAACATAATTAGAATCACATTTTTCACCTCAAACTTTAAATTGCCATAACTTTCATACAAACTCCCATTTCAATGAAATGGACACTATTAGAAATATCTCAGCAAGATCCTTGATTTGGTATTGGTTTTGAAAACTTTGGAAATGGTTTTTTTTTTTCCTTTTATGATTGGTCTTTCTACCTAGTTTGACCAAAAAATTGATTGACTATATCCTAGATATATGTGTTAGGATTGAAGAGACATAAGTAAAAATTACATGCAAATATAACCAATACTAGAAATAATTAATGCATATAGAAGATAACACAAGACAAAAATATTTAATGTGGTCCACCCAATTCTTGGACTATGTCCACCAAACAACAAGTCTAATATATTTATTTGGTAATTTTAAGCTAATTACAATATGCAAACCCTTACATCTCACTACCACAAGTAGCTACTAAATCATCACATATTAAGAAATAGCTAACCCTGAGCCATTTTATACATTATTTTTGTCATCTAAAATACTAGGGCTTGAGGTATTGTTTAGGGACACCACAAGAGATCTTGCACCTTGACCCCATCTTGGGGTGGCTTCCCCCAAACCCTCATAGAAAAATATGGGGGGGAATAACACCAAATAAAGAAGGTAAAAGTTAACCTATGAGTTTTATTAGGCTCCACATAACAACAATATGGACTCCATTTGTGCCCATTTAAGTTTCATTGAGTCTAGTTTCCCAATAATTTTATGTTGGAGATGATTTATTAAGCATTGTGGATACTTGAATTATAGTAAATATTATGCCCAAGATCACTTCACACCTAGAAAAATAAGTTGACCTAGTTCTTCCCTACTCACCATTCTCTACAGGATTTTGTCTTGGAAGTCTTACCATAACCTTTGAATATGAAACAATTCTTGGGATCCATTTATAAAAATCATGGTGTAAGTAGTGGAAGTGGTTTTTGTGTATCTTTTTAAATTATAGGCCTAAGATGTGCCACCACTCTCGCTTATTCCCCTACTTATGGTCCCCACCCCAAAAAAATTATGACACTTGTATTCCCATCTATCCTCATGGTGATGTTGACTTGTTATGGTATTTTATATGAAAATGGAGCCTAAGGAAGCCCCATTTCACCTAGTGTTTTTTTTTTTAAGGCTTGACTCTAGGCTCTCATCTTTAGCATCTAAGTATGAAAAACAATAGACATCCTTACTACGACCAATAGGTACTTTGATTCATAATTTTTAGAATTGAATAAGAGTAAAATAAATCTAGGTTTACAATGATTACTTATTTAGTTCTATCAGGCACAAAATCTTCTTTTAGCATGTGATCTTGCTAAGAGAATCACCTTGACTTCCATCTAGTTTTTTGTAGATGCACAATAGGAAAATGGAAGAAATCTAACCAAATATTAATGAAGGGAAAAAACCAAGATCAAACCCTTGGATTAGGATTGATTAATGAAAAATATAGTATTGATTCAATACAAGGTGGCTGAATCTTGAAAGGAGATGACCCGAGCCCTGGTAAATAATGATATTATAGAAGATAAATAAGAACATATATTTTTAGCTCAATTGCAACATATAATCTCATAATAGAATGATAATATTTACATCCAACATGATTAGTTGTAAGGCCTTATAAGTTATGGCCAAGTACATGAGCAATTACAATAATAGTTCTTCAAAACCTAGAAAGATCCAACCTCTAGCAAGCCTAGACCCATAATCTAGTAGAAAACCCTAAGATGAATCTAAAATTGTTCGCACAAGACACGAAAGAAATTTTTTCTTTCACAAACCCAAACTTAGCTACTAGCTCTACTAAACTTCGCTCCTCTTAGTTACTTTGTGCTAAAATGAAATGACTCAAGACACCACAAGACCCTCTACTTATACCAAAATAATCCACAAGTTGGCCTAGCAAGTTATCTTAACTAAACACTCATTAAATACACCCTGAAGCAACAACTTGGCCTGATAGACATAATTAAATAAATAGTTAGGAAAAGCATCAAGTTTACAATATGTAACAAACTCATATAAAAAACTAAAATTATGCACCCTTAGGCATAGGTCAATTTGTCCTCTGACAATCCAAATTCAATACCGCATTAGCCAACTTGAAAAAATAAAATCTCACAAATACAATCTCCAAAGTCTATCAAAGAAATTAGCAACATGTTACTAGTAGCCACCAAAATGGCTCTAACTTGACACAATTACTTCAAAATTTATACACACCTAGGAAAAGGTTCCCAATGTGCCTAGAACACATCCTCAATAACACAAACCATAGGTCCAAAAATTTGACCTCGATGTCCTTGCATACATGATTATTGACTACCTTAGGATGCTCATACATCAGACACCCCAAGTGCAAAGAAAATATGTTCTTTAACAAATAGAAGACTATATTTTAGGGCTCAACACATAAACCCTAAAATAGTACTTCACATACATGTCCTCCAAGTTATCAAGTTGTACACTCTTGTCTTTATTCTACTTATTCTAATATTCTCCTATAACAAATAACTATCAAATATGCTTGTTCATAGCCTTCCTTTGTGTACTACTTATCCTTTTTTTCCATTTTGATCTATAACCCCTTGAGAAACCTTCAAATCAACTCACATACAAAAACTGAGGTTCCTTCTACCAATTCCATCATTCTAAAAAGGAATCAATGATAACTTTATGCGACCCTCATCAATAGTAAAAAAATTCTTCACACAATCATTAGCTTCCCTGCAATCATATTGCCAAGGTCTAACAAGTAATTTTTACTCATGTCCACAATATTACATAGAAATTAATCAACATACTATACAATCTTAAAGTTAGTAAGCTATTGCTCTCTCACTTCCAAATCATGTTCATCTTGCAACCAGCTAGTCCTATAAGGAAAAGGATGTCCCACTCTCCTCAAACCAAGTATTTGAGCCATCTCCTTGGCAACTAGGTTATTAGTAATACCACCATCCACAATCCCATTCTAATATCCTCCAAACTTAAAACAAGTCTTGAAAAAACTCCTCCTTTGACAAGGTTCCAACACCTTTTTACCAAGAAACACTCATCAAACTAGCAAGTTCTCCTTCTCCTTCTTGGGCTCATTCACTAAGTCCACGTTCTCATTCACCACAACAACTATTTTAACACTATCCTTTTGGGAACACTCAAAATATTTATGTCCTTCCTCACCAAATCTGTAACACATAGATTTAAATCCACCTCTATGTTTTCTCTTCCTCTCTTCATCAAGTTTTGTTTCATCTTCAACAATTTTTTTCTTCTTTATAGAGTGTTCCTTCCTTTACTTCCCTGGAGAATTATGTTGATGTATTCTCTTCAATTTTTCTTGTTCTCTTAGAGCATATTGATAAGAATCCTCAATTGAATTAATATTTAACATACCAATATCATCCTAAATATTGAATCTCAAACCATTAATATATCTAGCAATATTTTCCATTGGAAGTTATCTATGTCCAAACAAAATTGTTAACTTATAGAACTCTTTGGTATAATCTTTCACTGACATATCCTCTTATTTTATATTATGTATCCTCTTAAACAATTCAAGTTAATAATCAACATGAATCAACCTATCCTTCAACTTAGTCACTATCAATATCCACATAGTGATCTTCACTTCACCTTTCTCTTCTCTATCTCTTTGCAATTCCTTCCACCATAAAGAAAAATGTCCTTTCAACTTAGTTTTTTCCAAACTCACTCTGATTAGATCATCAATATCCTCTAACTCAAAGTAGTCTTCTAATTCACCAATCCAAATAATCAGGTCTTCATGATTCAAGTTACTGGAGAAATTAGAAACATCCATGATATGCTTCAACTTAAAGTGAGATCTAAATATATCCAACAAACCAACTATATCTTGCACATATCTCTCCATCTAATCAATGTTGTCTTCACCACTAGATCCATCTTTAAATTCTTTAGTAGTTTCCCTATAACCATCTTCTATACCCAAATTCTTAGGTACACCAATTATATAGCTTTGATGATCTCAACAACCACATGATCTCAACAACCATATCCTTCTTCATCAATTCCATCTAATGTCTAAAATACTATTTAACATTCTCTAAAATATTAGTCTCCACAACATCATAGAGATATTTAATTTGTGTAAGGTCAAATCTTATTGGAGGCATCTTCCAAGATGTTCACAAACCCAAAGCAACAAATCCACAATATCAACTAGCTCTGATACCACTGTTGAGATAATGGGTGTTGCACACATTGCATGATATTGTTATATTTTATTATTTTATTTTATTATGTAATGTTGTGCCTAGATGGACGTGCAACATGTAAAGATTCCCATGGAATATTCTTGATGAGTTGTATTGTAGCATTGTGAATATATTTCATGTAATTATTTAATATTGGAGAAAAGAATTAAATGCCCAATATTAAATGTGGGGTTAGTGGGTTAGGTAGCACATGGTTTATGTAATACCACTTAGTGGTTTTGTGGGACTTGCTACTATATAAGCAGCCATAAGGGTAGTTGTTGTAGAGTAAGAGTGAGAAAGGCAAGAGTCGAGAAGGACAAGGCTTGATAGCTTAGCCAAGGGAGCATTTGTGAAGGTTAGAAGCATGGCATGGGATGTGTGGATTCATGCTTGTTCACATAGTTTGCTCAGTTGTGGCTATGGCCAAGAAGGCTTCCATGGTTGTATTGCAATGGTATTTTCTGCTGAATAATACATGGTGATGAATGCTTTTGGAGCCTAGGTTTTTCCCTCAATGAGGGTTTCCCAGGGTATATCTTGTGTCACAATTTTGTGTGTATGTTGTCTATTCTCTTGCATGTGGATTTTAATTCCATATTTAATTCAGATCTATTATGGGTTATGTGGAAATGGTTATATTCTTTGTTGCCAAGTTTCCTTACAACCACTTAATATAATACAAGGTAGATGAATCCATAAAAAAGTAGGTATAGCCCCCAACAAATAACTACATAGAAGAATGTAAGAATTTGTCTTAGGGAAAATTCACCCAAGATTGAAGAACTGGTACACAAGCACAACTATAGACCAAAAAGAGTATGATTAATATATCATAGCATGCCCTAATACATCACTATATCTTTAGATGAGTGTACCCACTAGGAGTGCATGTATATAAAGGCCTTTGAGATGCATCTAGAATGACTAGGAATCAACATCATGATAAGTCATACAACCACGCACATGTCCACTAGATATGAGTTATCCTCCTTTAGGCACAAGAGTAAGTGCAATGATGAGAGGAAAATCCTATAAAGGTGTAGCCTGCAAATTTTTGTTGTAGACTCCATGTGTTGAATTAGGAGTGCGAATAACTATGTTTTCTACATGACAACTCAGTGAATGATGCAAACTCTAGTGTTGTAGACACCATGTGCTGATTTAGAGTTGCTTATTTCTATGTTGTCAACATGATAACATGAAAGTATGCAAACTCCTAAGTGTCTCACAAAATAAATAATAAAATAATGCACTAACCTAAGTAAACTTAAGTAAGTGTAACTAATAAATACATATATACAATAACACCCCCCTCAAGTGCAACTTAGGAGAACACCCTTAAGCTTACAAAAACTAGGATGAAATGCATAATGGGTCCTAGCTACTAGGCCATGTTAGGTACCCATGTACATAATGAAATGCAATCTCTCATAAAGAGGAGAAACAGGGAAAATCTCATGTGAAAAACCCTCCCCCAAAAAGAGAGATGAAAAGACAAGATGCATGGATGGATGGAGTAATCAAGACCCCCCCATTATGACATACATCAAGTATATATGAAAGAGAAATGGGAGACTTGGACAAAACCCCTTAAACTGAAAAAGTCCCCCCAATAAAAGAGAAGAAGAAGGAGACAAGGTAGTCCCCCCCCCCCCCCTAAAAGTAGTGTGCTAACCAGTGAGAAATGCTCTAATGTAGAAGCTGATCCATGACTGTTGAATGATGTTCCTCCCCTTTGGAAGAAACATGGCTAAGGTACTAGTGAGATGCTTCTCCTATAAGTGGAAAGAATCTTGAAGATGAAAGGTGTCTTTGAAACTTGCTAGAGTGTCCCTATGTCGATGCTGATGGTGGCTCCTTCCAAAATAGATGAGAAGAAGTGCAGATCTAGCAAGGGTTGTTGTAGAACCTATTTCAAAGAATCAAAAATCTCCTCAAATGATAGAGAGACCTCCTATAAATGTTGTACATAAGGATCCACAATCACATTAGCCTAGAAAAGTTGATCATGTAGAGAATGGACATGAGGGTCAGAGTCAACCCTCACAACAACTGTAGAGGGATCATCCTCATCAAAGAGAAGTAGTATATCATCAAAGAAGTCTCCCAAATCTATAATGTGTGACTCTATGAACAAACCTAAAATGTCAATAAAGAAATCATCACCTGAGGCTAGAACTGGAAGACAAAATGTACCTTGTTGTGTTGGATCAATCACTATGGCAATAGATGAAGAATTCACCTCAAAGAGAAGATGAATATCATCAAGGATGTCTCCCACATATTCAATGTGAGGCTCCACAAACAAATTTGCAATGTCTAGTACAAAGTTGTCTCATAAAGGTAAAGTAGGAAGACATAAAGGTTCCTACTACACTAAATCTAAAGCATCTATGGTTGAAACAAGATCAAGAGGAGCAACGAGAGCATCTGGAGGTGTGATCTCATCTGGAGAGGATACAATTGCAACTGGAGGTAGAAGACCTTTAGGGAATGGAGGAATGTATGGATCTCCATATGTCTCAAAAAGATGAATCCAATAAACATATGGATTAGATGATTTAATTTCCTCAAGTGAATCCATAACCTTTATATCCATAAATAGAAAGAGAGTATGCCAAATGAGGGATATAGTGTCCATGTCATATTTAAGTTCTCTTGCATATGGTAGTGCATTATGTTGATTGAGATATTTGATAACCAATTGACTCTATTCCTGATAGTTTTCTAGTTTCAAGATAATTAAATCTTCCTCTTCCATGATGGACTAATCAATGTAACCCCCAAAGATGCAAGAAAAATGAAAGAACTTCCCCTAATGTGAGATTTGGTGCTTGATAGGTGGTGCATGTACAATAGGACACTCGTCAAAATGTACAAGATGGACTTCTGATTTTGTTGGTCACAACTATCTTTTGAGGCCAAAATCTAAGCATTGTAGCTTAGATTTACAACAATTCTGAAAAGAAATACAATGCAAAAAAGGCCCTAATGTTGAAAGTAATATTTCTATCTACACAACCCTACAATTTGACAATAGATCTACAAAGTAGACAAAAAAAATGCACTTTCAAAAAAATAGAAGCTAAAAATGTGTCCAAATGAGCTTGTATGAAGCATTTCAAGTTGTAAAATGTAGGATTGGATAAGTATAGTCACCAAAAGATGCAATTTTTGACAAATCCATGCACCAAAACTAGAAAAGAACACCACCACTAAAAAGTTTAGAAAATTCTACCCAAAATAAAAATAAATTGCACCTGATTTGGAGTCGAGATGATTGAGTTATGACCTTTCAAATTTGAGCTACAAAATCAAAACTAAATCTTTAGAGGGGTCTGGGCAGAAACAGCGAGCTTAGGTTTGATGGTCAAATGGCCATCGTAGTAGTTATAAAATGCCTAGGAATGACGATCAAACAACCATCAAATTTAATCACATGTCTAGCTAACTTCAGTGAAAAAAAAGGTCGCTTAGGTGATGTAGTAGATGACGTCAGCATATTGCTAGTGACTAGACATGTGCATATGGTACAGTCAATCCAAATGGAAAAATGAATGGTCCACATGGAAAGCTATGTAGGTAAAGTATGGTTGGTGATGTGGTAAGTCAATGGGATGATGTGTGGCTTGTGTTTGTAGGGTCCATGAGCACTACGAGGAAGGGTCCGCATGTCAGGTATCCATGTGTTAGGTGTTTAGAAGGCTTGTGTGTACAGTAGACATGGTAGCTGGTCAACCTAGTTTGCAAAAATTGTGTTGCGTGGCAATTCAAGAGACAGTGATGCAGGCTAGAAAACCTTAAACCATGCTAGAATATTCCTGTCATTATCAAGAGGAATCAATACTTTAGCGCCAAAATCATTGTTGTGATCGCTAGTGAGGGAATCATGAGTGCCGCAAAATGAAAATGGCTAGCAATTGAATTAAAATGGCCGCGAGAAAGTTTTATCCCACATTGAGAGTGAGAAAAATGTTAAATGCATTTATAAACAAAATGTTCCAGGTAGTAAACAACAAGGTAGCCTACTGTGGAATGTAGACTTTACCTTAGTTAGTGTCCATTCACCCAGAATTTATTGTTCAATGCCTAGCAAAAAATTAGGAATATGTTGGAGACTGAATGGAATATTCTCTATAGAATATTCTATGCAGGGTACAGGGTTGGGGTGTCACCACCCAGTACCTGTTCAAAAATATTTTCTCTGGAGGGCTGCTTGGTCAAATTTTATTTCAAAATCTGCAAGAAAATAACAAATCTTGATCTAAATCAAATGAAATTATAGATATGAAAGATGATCATACCAGAATTGCAAATCATGGCTTCAAGTTTTAGTTTGCAAAAAACTTTTGCCTCACGATCAACTTTGGACTAGGGTAGGCAACTTATAACCAATTTTCACTGAATCAACATTTTGGACACAATGGTGAGGTTAGATATAGCTCTAGATGCTCCCAATGACTACAATATTCTAGATTTAGGTCAAGGTGTTGAAGCAACAATGGTCTCAAATGACTATGTGAAGATAGATTCTCCAAGAGCTCTAATACTATGTAAGAATTTGTCTTAGGGAAAATTCACCAAAGATCGAAGAACTTGAACACAAGCATAATTGTAGACCAAAAAGAGTATGATCAATATATCATAGCATGTCCTAATGTATCACTATGCATTTAAATGAGTGTACACACTAGGAGTGCCTATATATAAAGGCCTCTGAGATGCATCTAGAATGCCTAGGAATCAACATCATGATAAGTCATACAACTAGGCATATGTCCACCAGATATGGGTTATCCTCCATTAAACACATGAGTAAGTGTGATGATGAGAGGATAAGCCTACAAAAGTGTAGCATGAAAATTTATGTTGTAGACACAATGTGCTATATGAGGAGTACAAATAACTACGTTTTCTACATGACAACTCAATGAATGATGCAAATGCCAGTGTTGTAGATACCATGTGCTGATTTAGAGTTTCTTACTTCTATGTTGTCAACATGACAACTCATGAAACTACACAAACTTCTAAGTGTCTCACAAAATAAATAATAAAATAATGCAAAATAATAAAATAATGCATTAACCTAAGTAAACTTAATCAAGTGTAAATAGTAAATATGTATTTACACCAACAAAGAAGATAAACAAGAAAAAATATATTTAGATCAATTACAATATATATTCTCACAATAGAATCATAAGATCTACATCCAACTTAACAGGCTATAAGGCCTTTCAAGTTGAGTCCAAATACATAAGCAATTACAATAGTAGTTATGCAAGACCTTGTAAGATACAATGTCTAGCTAGCCCAAACCCACAATCTAGTAGAAAATTCCAAGAAGACCCTAAACTTGTGCTTTCAAGCCACCACACAACCTTCTTGTTTTCCAATCCCACTCTTGGCTACTATCTGCTAAATTGCACTCCTCTCAGCTCCTCAATGTTGAACTAAATTGACTCAAGACACCACAAGACCATCCACTTATACTAAACCTAGCCATAGATTGGCCTAACAAGTTACCCTAAATAAAAACTCTCAATAAATACACACTCAAGCCACAAGCTCACTCAACATAAAGATATAAATAAATACTTAGGGAAAGCCCCAAGTTTACAATGCATAACTAACTCATACACCAACACAAAAGTATGTTCCCTTAGGAATAACTCAATGTGCTATCCAATGATCCAAATCAAAGAGTGCATGATCCAAATCCCATGATTCAAAGATTGAAAAAATAATCTCCAAAGTCTATCTAGGAAATTAGGAACATGTTATCAGTATCCATCAAAATGACTCTAACTCCAACATGATTAATTCAAACTTTAAAGGGCACTTAGGAAAACTTTCCCCAATGTGCCTATGCAAACCATATGTCAACAAATCCAACCTTGATGCCTATGCATATAGGATTTCTAACTATCCCAGGATGGTCCTAGATTAAGTATCAATGTAAACACTAATATAAATGGGATGAATAACTTAGATTTACTCCTCTACCACCTCCACCTTAAGAGGGTTTAATAAAGAAGATAGACCTAAGATATAAATATATGAAAAATTGATAAAGTATATAGAAAGGAAAGAGAGGAAGATGAAATACCTCATGAAATATAAACCTCAAACTAGGTCATCAAATGACCTCCACAAGGGGTTGATTCTCTCAATCTAGATTGAAAACTATGCTATGCACAAAACCAATAAAATGTTCACCAATTTGTAAGGGGAAACTTGGGTAATTATGGGAAAAAATGGAGTATCATAGATGTAGTGCACTCTTGTTGGATAGTGTGGGATGCTAATTCTAATTTTCTAGTTTTGAAGAAAGCTGAAAAGAGTACCCAAACCTATAACTTGCTCACAAATTGATATTCAAAACTTACAAAAAAAAGAGTTTTTTTTTTTGGTTGGGAGCAAGAGGGAAGTGGGAGGGGCGAGGAGAGGTTGGCTCAGTCAAACCACAATTTGGGAGTTAACCTCTACTTGAAATAAAGATAGAATGCTAGCAAATAGTAGTGATAGATCTATCATAAAAGTATTGTAAATCTATGAATACTCTCTTGAATTTATAATTTAATCAATTATTTATATGTAATATCTTTGACTAAAATTTAAAAAACTAAAATGAAATAAAACTAAAACAAAAACTTTTGTGTATGTATGTGTTTGAAATCTACCTAAGAAATACACGCATATAAATCTAGATCTTTCAAGGATGAATGTAGAAGATGCAAAAAATGATCTTGAATTTATGAAATAAGATCTTAAATGTTGGAATGATAGATCTTGTAGAAGCTCCATCAATATCTTCAATACCTAAATACTTGATCATCATTGGAGGGATTTCTTGAATGCCTTGAATGATGGAATAATGCCCAAGAACAGGAGTGATTGAGTTCTTGTTCTTGAACTTGTGAATGCATAATATGATTGATGGATGAGAAATGGAGAAAATGAAAGGGTTTATAAAGGGATCAAAATAGCTTAATCCTATATGATGACTTTCCTAGAAGTTTTTACCCTAGAACTAGCCTGATACGATATCCAAGAAGAGGAACCAAAATAGGACCCAATTAGGACTGCATTGTGGCCTTGATTAGACCATTAGGGGTGAAACGTGGTCCTAATTTATCAAAGGCACACTGTACCACTAGTTACCAAGGCCCATAACCTCCAAGATCCCTTTGGCTTTCAGCATCCCAAAATCAGTCCTAGATCTTAGAAATTAAACACATAGTCCAAGATACAGTCATTTCAATACTAAGAGTAGATTCAAATAGGATAGATGAAGGGAAGAGAGGACTTGGGAGGACGGATTCTACCTTGAGCTTAATAGCATGAAAATAGGATCTTTAAAGAGGATCTATTAGGTTTTACCCCAATTCCACCTAGGAGAAATGACATAAAAGGGAAGAAAGAAGGGAATATGTAAGGAGATTATTGATCTCACATTAAATGGGTGCTAAACCTTCATTAAAATAGAGTGCGTCCAATTTAAGATGCTCTAGTAGTATGAAATGGTATGATGGAATCCTCTTTACTTTACAAAAAGTTCTAGATGCAATTTTTTTAATCTCATCTTTCTTGATGGTAATATTTATTTATTATCTAAATCATGTATAAGCAATAATATCACAACATAGATTCATGTGCTAGATAATAAGATGGTTGATGAGATTTTCCACTTACAAGAGGTACTCCAAAATTGGGGAAATGTCCCATGTATATATTCAAAATTGAAAATGGTATTTTAATTTCTTTATGATTAGTCATTAGTGTGGTTGAAACTTGTGATCCCACCACTTACATATATTACATTTTGAAGCACCTCATTGACCTTCTTGTAACGCAATAGGCTTTCATTGTTACCACTTAGCTTGAGTACCCTATGGTAGTTTGGTCATTTCGTTGGCCTACTAATAATGTGTTTATTGAGCTACTTTAGGTGGCTCTAAATAATCAAGTTCTAAATAAATTTTTGGTTTTCCCACTTTCTCCAAGTGGTTCTTGTGGGTAGATCTGGCAATTTCTCCAAATAGGAAGGTGAATGAAGAAGGAAGGAAAAAAGAATGATGGCTCATTACGGACCCCCATATTGAACCTCATGATGTATTGAGAAATGGATAATTATCATCCCTCTTATTCTATAAGCACTTATTTATCTACTTATGCATTTTATTTCTATTTCTAGCCTTTTTCCATGTTTATCTTTTATAGAAAGCTTTCTAAACTCTTTTGAAATGACTTTATGTCCTTTTTTATAACTAGTAAAATTAAAATTATTATCTAATAAAAATTCAAAAGCTCAGTTCCTAGATCACATCCTTCAAAAAAATGAACATCTCCCCTCTACAAAGTGAAACACTAATTCTTCCATCTCATGACATACTATAATTAACAAGTGCTTTATTGAACTTAGCATAAAAAGGAAAGACTATAAATGGTTTAACCCCTAAATGTGATAAGAATAAAAAAGTCAGAGTAGAAAGGTCTTGAGGAACTAAAATGGACCACCATTACATTTATTTTTGTTCCCCTACAAGGTAAAAATACTTTTTAAAAAATTGAGTCATTGTTATCAATAAGTTAAGAATGACGAGTATTAGTCAGTAAGGGTATTTGTGCAAGAATTTTTAGATTTAAATATTAGTAAAAGTTGATGATAGGTTCATGTGCATTATAAAAGTCAATAGTGAAAAGTAAACTATTATTTCCCTCTCTTCTTATCAATACTCAACATTTTGCTTCTTTCAAGTTCAAACAAACATTCCCAAATCTTAGGGCACAAGAACAAAAAGTGGGAATGAGTGTATTATTTTATAGAGGAGATAAGTATTCTTCCATATTATTTATCCTTACTATTTTTTCACTGCATTATGTTCTTAAATCCCTTGATTATCTAACTATGCATTGAACCTAGAATAATATATCTATGTCTACTACTGGAATTTTTGTTATCCATTTCATTTAATTTCGAGTTGTCTCCTTTTTGTACTTTCAAGTGAAAATTAATCAAAAATACCAAATACACCGATCATGGGATGGAGTTTCCCCTCTCATATGTAAAAAAAGATTGCCATCCATTTCCAATCTCTCTAATACTGGGATAGTTCTTACTTCCCATTGGGAAAATAAGGTCAATTTTCAAATTGATTTTTTACTGAAAAGTATATTTAACAATAGGTAGAACATGAATTGATTCATTTAAATTTTTAATAATTATATGGTATCATATAAGTAGGTCTATTTTATATATCTAGAAAGGAAATAGCCAGTTGTACTCATTTTATTTTTTATTAGAGGAAAATTGGTTTTATAGTGATGAGAAACTAAACTTGATAGAAGGAAAACTAACAAATTTATCATTAATATGGATTTATCCTTTCCATTATGACCATTTCCTTTTTCTTTTATTTTAGTTTTCTTATTTTCTAGAGAGTTTAGAATATAGTACTAATTTGAGAAATAGTAAGAATCATCATCATTTATAGAAACATCCTTATTCCTACAAGAAGAAGAGGATGGAATGGAAATCACAAAAAGGGATTTCCTATTTTTATTGTAAGTATATGATAAAATTCGTTCCCATCTCAATCAATGTTGTCACATTCCATGTCCTCTTCATCAAGATGGACTCTAACACTATTTTTATACTCCAAGTGAGTTTTAGAAGGAGAGTTAACTTTAGCATGAATAGATTTGGGTCCTTCTATTATCAATAAAAATAAATCCTCAGGTACAATAGGAAATGATTATTTCTTCTTGTGAGCCTCCAAACAATGATTTAAAGAATCCTTGAGGAATATAGAAGTCAAATACATTTATCATGTCAAATGATTTAGAATTACAAAGTGAGCTAAAAATGCTTCTAAATTTGTTGTCCAAATTTGCATACCACATAATCACTTTTACAATAATCAAGAGAGAAAGGCCCTCAAAACCCCAATTAGTAGCTATGTGGCCTTCTCATATTTACTAGATAGGAAAAATGTTAGTTTTAGGTAGCTTGGATAGTTGTTTGTCCATATGTGATTAATTAGCAAATAATTGTTAGAGTTGGGGCAAATATTTGTTAATTAATTGACTCCTTCTAGAAGCCACTAGTAACCTATTGGTTAGGTTTTTTTAATTGAAAAGAAAAAAGAAAATTCTTGGTTAGGAAACAACTATAAAATTATTGGTTGAGTTGTCTTGATCAAGAAGCAACTAGAAACCTCTTGGTTAAGTTGTATAAAAGGGGGTCAATGGAGGCATTTGGAGAACAACATAGAATAGAGAACAACAAGATTTGTAGAAGCATTTGCAATGTTAGAAAATGAGTTTATAGTGATAGAAAAAAATCTTGTAGTGTTAGCAAGGGTGAAGTGATAGCGTTGGGGATAAAAGTGGAGAATATCAATAGGAGATATTAGGAGATTGTTTGAATTCTACCAGTGAGAGGAATGAAATTTTGTATCTGTTGATTTGGTGAAGTTAATATATTTTCCATCTACATAATTGGTTTTCCCTTAAAGGTTTCTCCAAGGACGATTTGTCCAAAAACATTGTGTTCTCTATGTTCTGAATTTCTTTCCATATTTTATTTGTGAAGCTGAAGTTGTGTTATTTTTTGATATTAGCTTAGAATTTATTTTTTGCAATTTAATAATCATTTATGATAGGAGATTAGTAATCAATGACTACAACAATGTTAATTTTCACATGGTATCAGAGCATTGTTAAGGGTAGAAGAGTGTTTCCCTAAGAAAGAAATTGTGATCTCTTTAGAATTATTATTTCTTTAATCCCTTGAGATGGCTTCAACTAGTTTGAGAGATCAAGACAGATTGGATGGTACCTTGAATTTTGCTATATGGAAGGCTAGAATTTCTTTATTGTTGGAAGAGAATGGTATCAAAGATTATGCTACCATTGGTATAGTTGTACCTACATATGCTATACAACTTGCAACATATAAGATGGACAATGCCAAGGTGAGGAGGATTATTCATCATAATGTTAAGGATCATATTGTTCCATATATCACAGAGCTAGATACAACAAAGAAGATGTAGGATGCCATTCTGAATCTGTATCAGAATGCTACCACCAATAGGAAGATGATTCTCAGAGAGAAGCTAAAGAATACCCAAATTAACTAGGGAGAAGATGTTATAAGTTACCTCACCAGGCTTAGACTTGTCAAGGATGAATTAACAGCTTTTGGAGATTGTCCCAGAGATGACAAGCTAGTGAGAATAGCCTGAAATGGGTTTTCTAAACAATGGAGTGTCTTTGTTCAAGTTGTTAGTGGATGAGATGCCTTACTAATTTGGGATTGACTATAGATTGATTTCGCTCAGGAGGTGTTTAGACTAAGTCCTATCAATGGGTCCAACAAGAGTCAGAAAAGTGAGGTGAAATAGGAGAATGTTGCCCTTACAGGAAAAGGGAAAGAAAAAAAGGGATCTAGCAAAGGATTTAGCTCATAGAGTGAGAAGAAGAAGAAGGACCTTTCTAAGGTCAAGTGCTTTGGATGTCATGAGTATGGTCACTATGTCAATGATTTCCTAGAAAGGAAGAAGGAAAAGTAGTTGATAGCTCCAACAAGTGTAAAAGAACACTCTAGTAGACTAGAAGATGAATTTACACTTATAGCTTGTACGGTGAACTCAACCTCACAGACTATCTAGTATATAGATAGAGAACCATCATTTCATATGATAGGAGTTAGAGAGTACTTCTCTAGTTATAAGGAGGAGAATGCCAATATCCATATTTCTATAGGAAACTTGTCCAAACACAAACTGGTTGGGAAAGGGACCATTCAATTTTGGAGGGAGAACGGAAAGATAATTCTAGTTCATGATGTGTTGCATGTGCCAGGCTTAGGTATGAATTTGATTTTAGTATAGGGGGTATAATGTACTCTTTAGAGGGACACATTTTTTGATTAAGCACAAGGATTGGAAATAACCCATAACTATTGGAGTTAGGAGTGGTCACCTTTATAGGTTGCAATTTGATACTCCTAAGGCACTCATGAACATCACCAATCCTAAAGATCTTGGAGAGTTATGGCATAGGATGATGCTCCATATTCATCATGGAGCACTCAAATTTCTTCATGAGATGGTGATAGGTGTTCTAGAGGTGAGCACAAAGCATGATAATGTATGTAACAGATGCATGTTGGGAAAGTTTGCAAAAGCATCTTTTCCAAGGAGTAATACTAGATATGAAGGTGTTCTCGATCATGTACATTTAGATGTATGTGGATCGATGTTGGCAAAATTTATCAGAGGGTATGAGTACTATGTTACTTTTATCAATGATTTCTCTAGAAAGACTTGGATATACTTCTTGAAGACCAAGGATGAGATTTTTAGTTGGTTCCAAGAGTTCAAGGCTCTAGTGGAGAGCTCAACAAGAAAGAAGATAAATTTTCTTCAATCAAACAATGGAGGTGAATACAAAGGAAATAACTTCCAAGAGTTCTATACCAGGGAAGGAATCAAGAGATAGTAGACTATTTTGTACAATTCACAACAGAATGGAGTTGCTAAGAGGGAGAACTATTCTATATCAGAGATGCCAAGATCCATGCTACATGACCATGATATGTACTACTACTTATGGGCAGAAGCATGGAGTGCAATAGTCTACATTCAGAACAAGGTTCCACATAAGTTGCTAGGGAGGATAACACTAGAGGAATCTTTCATAGGTAAGAAGCCTAATGTTAGCCATTTCAAAATATTTGGGAGTTTGGCATATTGTCATATTCTAGGTGATACACATACCAAGTTAGATCATACTACAAAGAGGGGTACTTTTTTGGGTATAGTGAAACCTCAAAGGCATATAGGATTTTTATCCCCAGGACGAAAGATTTATCATCAAACATGATGCCAAGTTCATGGAGGACAAGGCATTTATAAGGTCTAGAGATTTTCTAGAAAATGGTTAGAGTGAGCAGCCATCATAAGCTCCAAGGTGTAGTCAAGGGTAGAAAAGCACAAGTACAGTTACTAGTACAAGTGTAGGCTTAGGTGGTGAAGATTTACATAGCATGGAGCAATAGGTGCAACAAGAAATGCATCTAGAAGACTTAGAGGTTGAAATCTCATCCTCTACAGTTGGTAGCAGGAACCATGAGGTTCAAGAGACACTAAGGGATACTCAGGAGTTTGTAGGAGCTCCAAGGAAGAGTACTAGACAACAGAGAAAACCAGCCAATTTCAATGACCATGTGGCATTAGTTAGTTAGTTGATAGTAAGCTTCTAGCTATCAAGATGATACAAAGCATTAAGTATGGAAGGATGCTATGGTTGAAGAGTATTCCTTAATAATGCAAAATGATGTCTAGCAGGTGGTTCCTAGACCAATAGATAGAGCAATAGTTGGATCATGTTTGATCTATAAGATAAACCATAGTGTAGATGGTAGCATCAAGAAATACAAGGCAAGGTTCATGGCCAAGGGGTTCTCTTAGAAGGAGGGAATAGACTACAAAGAGACATTTTCTCCAGTGGCTAGGTATACTTCTATATGAGCTGTGATCTTATTTGCAGCATAGATGGGATTGCAAATCCATCAAAAGATATCAAGACAATGTTCCTTAATAGTGAGTTAAAGGAGGAGGTATACATAGAGCAACCAAAAGGCTTTGTAGCACATAGTAAAGAGACCCAAGTGTGCAAATTGATCAGATATATTTGAGGTGAAGGTATCGAGTTGATGGGATATACTGATGTAGATTAGACAAGAAGTACAATGGACAAAAGGAGCACCCTAGGATGTTGTTTCAGTTTGGGATTAGGATTTGTATCTTGGTTCAATAGGAAGCAAAATTCTATGGCTCTGAGTTCGAAAGAAGTAGAATACATAGCAGCTAGCTTGGAAACATGTGAAGCTATATGGATTTGGAAGTTGTTAGTAGCCTTGTTTGGTCAAAAGGTTGAGACTATTGTTATACAATTTGATAATCAGAGTTGCATCAAGTTGTCTAAGAATCTAATATTTCATGATAGGTCTAAACATATAGACATCAGATATCACTTCATTAGAGATTGTGTACAATGGGAGGTTATTAAGCTATAGTACATACCTATAGAGGAGAAGGTAGCATAAATTGTGACAAAGGCATTGGGGAAGGTGAAATTCATCTTTTTAGAGATAAGTTGGGTTTCATGCAGAACAAATTCATCGCTAAGAGGGAGTGTTAGGTTTAGGTAGCTTAGGCAACTATTCATCCATATGTGATTAATTGGAAAATAATTGTTAGAGTTATGAAAAATATTTTTTAATTAATTGATTGCTTCTAGAAGCCACTTGTAACCGATTGGTTAGGTTATTTTAATTGAGAAGCAACTAGAAACTTCTTGGTTGATTTGTCTTGATCAAGAAGAAACTAGAAACCTCTTGGTTAAGTAGTATAAAAGGGGGTCAAGGGAGGCATTTGGATAATAGAATAGAATAGAGAACAATAAGCATTGTAGAAGCATTTTTAGTGTTAGCAAATGAGTTTGCAATGACAGCAAATAGTCTTGTTGTGTTAGCAAGGGTGAAGTGATAGCATTGGGGATAGTAGTGGAGAATATTAGGAGGTTGTTTGAATTCTTCTAGTGAGAGGCAAGGAATTGTGTATCTCTTGATTTGCTGAAGTTAATATATTTTCCATTTGCAAAACTAGTTTTCCCTTAGGGGATTTTCCAAGGATGTTTTGTCCAAAAATATTGTGCTCTTCGTGTTCTAAATTTCTTTCCATATTTTATTGGTAAATTTGTAGTTATGTTATTTTTCAATATTAGCTGAGAATTTATTTTTAGTATTTAAATAATTAGTTATGATAGGAGATTAATAATCAACAACTACAATAGTGTTAATTTTCACAGAGAAAAAGTTCATTCAAGCAAATTTTAGCATAAGTGTTAGCATCAATGTGCATAGCTTTGTCTCTTTCCACTATTGACAAAACCAAATCCTTATGTAAAATAAAGGAGAGTGATTTCTCATTGTAAAACCCCAAACTATGATATAAAGAAGACAAGGAATACGTAGGTGAAATACATTTGTCATCGCTAAAATGATTTAGAATGGTGAAGTGATAGCTAAACATGGTTCAAAAGTTACTATCCAAAGTTGCATACTACAAAATCACTTCTACAATAATCAACCATGGCTTTGACAGAGAAAGGGTCTTGATACCCCGAATAGCAGCTTGATGGGCTTCTTACATTTAGTAGATAGAAAGGAAAAAACCAACACCTTGCGTATTGACTTCTTATCTATGTAAAACTTGGTGCTATCTCTTATTTTATTAGAAGCAACATAAACATGTTCTACATTAACAATCATTTCTAACCCATAAGTCCTTAGAATGCCATTCTCCCAAACTTCCACAAAGGCTTATATAACCAAAGAATCTACTCCATGAAGGGTTTCTATAAAAGGGGTTAAATTCATAATAGAAAGAGGGATCCACATATTTTCAATGTTTAGCCACTTATCATAGAAAATAGGCACAAGCTTGTTCCTATCACCTCTCACTTTTGTTAATATAAAATAAATGATGATTTAGTTTCTATTTGACAATATTTTTTCTATGTTAACTCCTAGATGTATGGTTCACGAGTATCTTCTATAGAATCTTAATGAGTGCATAAAGGTGATATCATTTTGATAAAATCATGGATGACTTATCAAAATAGATAATTCTTCAACCATGGAGTCAATAATCAATACAATCAAAATGACATGGAATAGAGAAAAAACAATCTTTAATTCATAAATAAAACTAGTTATAGGATACTCTTTGAATTTCTACATGTTGGTTATGAATTGATGCACAAGCCATCACAAGCTTATGTAAAAGTATGACTAAAAGATCTTACTTATGACAAGATAACCAATGACTAGCTAGTGCTTAAATTCTACCTAGAATTCCTATACATTCACTAACTCTCAAATAATGTAAGGAGTTCTTATATATTGGATCTATGACTTAGGATTCTTTTACATTTCCCAAGTGCTTCTCGGATACTTGACTTCCTATAAATGTGTAGTTTGGCCTAAACCAATGATGGATCCTAAAGAGTTAATGAAACATGTTGCACTTATTATTGAAGTTCTTCTTGGTCCAATTCCTCCATATGATGTATCATATGCTCTATACTATAAAACATGAAATATGATAACACTCCACAAAGTTCTTCTCATGAACTATGTGTCATGTGCTCTACACTATGAAATCTTAATAATGATAAGCTACAATAATCCATCCCAAGTGTTAGAATCTAAATATGCTTTTGATTTAAGATCGAATGAGTCATAAAGGAATCCTACAATCCTTTCCAAATAGATTTTTTTGGGATCTAGAATCTTCAAACCGATGTTTTTATAGAAAGGATCTTCAATCAATAGACACCCTACCAATAGAAATAGATCACTAAGAAAAATAATAACTACAAGAAAGTGTTCTAGCTACATATAATTAGGCTAAATGCCTAGAACACATTGCATAGCATTCTAAGGTGCTCCCTCAACCTTGCAATATTTTTGAAAGGCTCCCATAACCTTATACATGGGTCTTACATGGATCCCATAAGGAACAAGGAAGGGATAAGACTAGGCATCAAGAATACTGGAAAACCCAAGGGCCTTTGAATGACAAAGTAATCCAACTGCTACAAGCATATAGTGCAAAGCAACTCCAAAGAAAAAATTTCCTATTTACAACCTAGACTATTCACCATACCAAAATTTCCATAAAATCTTCTTATGATGTGATCATGCTGATCTCCATCCACATATTTGCCTCCTGCTATAGAACTCAAAACCTTAGCACCTCTCTTTCCCTTATTTGTGTACCATTTCTTCTCCTTTCAAATTATCCCTAATTTTAGTATTATTCTTTTTTGTCTAAATGCATTATGGGACATTAGAATCTAACTATGTTTTTCATCAAATACAACATGAATTTAGTCCTTGATCACATTAGAAACTAAGATACTATAATGATACGTGGTAAAGTTTGTTAGTATGTTCATATATCAAATAATGAAAATTATATGAAAAATACCTAAAAACATGAATTTCCATAAAATAAATATCATAACAAGAATCAAGAATCTAAAAAATATTGTAAATAGAACACAGAAGATCTCTCCAAAAGCCACTATTTAAATCCCATAAAGGCTCACCCTAATCATTTCCCCTATGATACTCACAAAATTCAAATAATTTAGCTAATTTTACTATGAAATCAGCAACCCACCTACCCTCTTGATAATATTAATGAATAGAAGCATTCAACTGCTCCTTACAGTAAGGTGCTACAAATATATCTTAATCAACTCATATGCGAATATAAGTAAATGACCATCATATTTTAAGAGGAAAGTCAATGTTGTAGTTGAATTATGGAGTTATTTTTTTTTTTTTTTGGACTTATTTGCATCTAATGGTCATATCAGCAAATTAATCAAACGTTGTATTTACGAAAGTAAATTGCTTTATTCATGACATAAAATGTCTAATCTGTCGGGGAGAGCAAAGTGGGGTGAAGAGTAATCATGGGCAGAGATAATGATATCATGTATCCTCCATGCCTTGCAACTTACCAGACGTGTATTACGCTGAAAGAGATATCAATATCCTCCTTGTCCCCACACAAACTTTGGCCTACGCTAATCATTTCTTTTCTCGCTAAGTTGCTAACATTACGACACATTACACTGTACTTGAACCACCAGGATTTACATGTATATTCTACAGCGCTGCTCACCATCTTTTCTTTTACTGCCATCTCATGGAAGCTCTTGTATTTATCTTCTGAGAGCTTCAGATAGTTCTAAATTTTTCATGCTTCTTGATTTATGCGCAATTTATCCTCGTGTTCTAATTTGGAAGTATTGAAGCTACATCTCATGGAAGCTCTTGTATTTATCTTCTGAGAGCTTCAGATAGTTCTAAATTTTTCATGCTTCTTGATGAATGCGCAATTTATCCTCGTGTTCTAATTTGGAAGTATTGAAGCTACATCAGACAATATATGTTACATTTGAACACCTATTGTGGTCCTCTTTCTCTACTATTTCATAATGCTTTAACTATTCGATCTCATTGTTTTCTTGTCATCATTTTTCCCGCGTACTCTCACATCACTCTTGCACTTTTTCATAATGCTTGCCAACTACGTCGTATAAGAATAAAACAAGGTGACAATAAAGTAGAAATGCCTTTTCGCATCGTGATACATTCAAACTTCAACCTTGTCTACTGCCTATGCGAATAGCCAGTCCAAGCCTCACACTGGTGGAAAAAGATTATTAGTCGTATCGTCTAGGTGGCTTAGTCTTGTTTTTTCCTTAATGTGCTTTTTGAATTATAGATATGGATTTTTTATGTTGTAGAATGTATACAAATTGCAAATGTCAAACATGTATATTAAAAAAAGGTCGGGGGATAAAAGATCATCTCATAAGAGTTCACACGTTCAAGTATTTTTATAACTATTTTTTCTCAATAGAACTTATCACAATAAAATATTAGTATAAGGAACACATTTTTTAGTGCAAAAATGAATTTATTTATGAAAATAGAAACTAGTTTTCACCTAAGAAAAGAACATTTAAACCTTATTCCTAATTGGATTTAGTCTACATGTTGAAGATGAAGAAATTATAGTAGAATCATAAGGTCGCCTTGTCAATTTATAGTTTTGGAAGTTGTGATGAAATTGAGGAGTTTCTATTTTTATTGATTTTCTTAACACTTAAGTAGTGTTACCTCTTTATCTACATATCAAAAAATTAAAATTTCGTGTTCAAAATTATTTATTTCCAAAGATTTAATGTTTCCTAGTTCAATTTATTAAAATTGGCGTTCATCCTATACTAAATCATCCCATATTTGAAATCAAGAGCCTTATTGTAAAGAAAATTTATGTAGGGCATCCTAGGTGTAAGGGCAATATTGCCTCATCCATTTTTTTTTGTATCTCCTTAATAAGAGCTATTTTAGTCCATAGTTACTGTTTGAGGAAACTTACTATCTCTAGTAACTCATTCATACAAGGTCAGAATGTTCATATTTCAAAAGTGAAGGTTAATCTTAGTTATATCACTTTTCTAGTTGAGCTTCATTATCATAACATATGTATTACAAAAGTTATTGAGTTTTTTGGGTACAAATTCTATGATCTTATTTTTTAGGGGGTTGGACCATACTATTAGTTCCCACTTTTCATCACAAACAAAGTGGATGAAAAGTGGGACTTTTGTATTTTATCAACTTCGGGCAAAGCTAAGGCTTCACGTGAAGCCATGCGGACAAGGCTTCACATGATGCCTTTGGTTTTGTTCAAAGCTCTATGGGCCTGCTAGTTTCATAAGGCTTCATGCAAAGCCTTACAAGCTTCACATGAAGCCCTATGGAACCCCAATTTACCAATGAAACTGGCATTATAAATGTTGTTTTACTATTTTCATTTTCGTTGTTATGGTGACAAATTCATAGAAGGTCTTAGATAGATCTTCATGACGTCTTCAGTTCCATCATCATTTCGGCCTACCATTTTCAACCTCCTTCAAGAATTCAATGTAGAGGTATGTTCATTTTTTTCACTTTTGTAATTTTAATGATTATTTAGTTGTTTTTATGAATGTTTAGTAGTTTCTAATGAATATTTAGTTTGTTTTGATGGTTTTTAGGAATATTTAGTTTATTTTAATAAATATTTAGCTATTTTTTATGACTATTTTTTTGTTTTTACTATACATTAATTGGTTTTATATTTATATATTAAATTTTAGTTTAATTGTTGGAAAATATTGAAAAAACATAGTTACAATTATTGTCAATGGAAGAAATGATATGTTTTGAAATAAATATAAAATGCTAGGTAGATAGACAATAAAACCAAAAATAGGATTAGATGTAGAAAACAAAAAATGGTTTAAAACTTTTGATGAATTAAAAAAACTAGGATATCTGGAAATCTCTCTCTCTCTCTCTCTCTCTCTCTCTCTCTCTCTCTCTCTCTCTCTCTCTCTCTCTCTCTCTCTCTCTCTATCTATCTCTCTCTCTCTTCTCACTTTCACTCTCCTTACTCTAGCATTTATTTCTCTATCCTTTGTTTCTCCTCACTTTCTCCCCCTCTTTAATCTTTCTCTCCCTCTGCACTCTCTCATCTTTTTCTCTCTCCTTTAACTCTTTCTCTCTCCTCATGTTTTCTCTATCTTCTCTATTTCTCTCTCTCCTCATTAACCATCTCTTCTCACTTTCCTTCTCTCCTTACTGTATCTGTATGTCCTCAATTTCTCTCTTCATTTTCTCTTATGTTCTCTCTCTCTCTCTCTCTCTCTCTCTCTCTCTCTCTCTCTCTCTCTTATGTTCTCTCTCTCTCTCTCTCTCTCTCTCTCTCTCTCTCTCTCTCCCTCCCTTCCTCTCCTTACTTTATCTCTCCTCTACTCTCACTCCACTTTCTCTCTCCTCTCTATCTCACTTTCTCTCTCTCTTAAATTTGTCTCTCCTACATTTAATTTATTTTGATTAATACCTAGTATGACTTATGAACACCTTAGATTACTATAAAACCTAATAGAACCTTATACATGACCTCTTAAGACCTTAGAAAAACTTATAAGTTTTAATAGAACCCCTTATGACCTTAGATAAATGATAGAACCTATCATGACCCCTTGTTGAATACATGTTTTTGAAATTATATGGCACCCACTTATTGACCCGTTATGTTCTTGTAATATAATTTTAACATTTATTTTGCATATGTTACATATAGATGGCATCCCATGATCATGGATAGCCTTAGCCTTAGCTTAAGGATCAGGGATAGGGAAAGGGTTAGGGTCAAGGACAAGGACATGATTAGGAGTAGGGATAGGAGCAGGGATAAGGATAGGGATAGGGACTGTCGATCCTTGCTTTCCTAATATGATGACTAAGTTCAAGTTTGCAACCATAGGTATTGCTAGACTGAGATTGACAATTGAGAGATCTTAGGATCATCTATATATAGGTATATGTCAGCAAATTTTGACTAGTCTTGAGGAGAAAACTGACAAGCTTAGATCAAAGATTGCATTTGTACTATAGTCTATAGATATGACTTTTTTTGAGCTTAGAGCAAAGATCTTGGTTGATATATCCTTAAAGTAGGTTCAGAGCATGCTTCCTAAAGAGATTATCAAACAAGATGTCTTCATATTTTATAAGGGGAAGACCAAGGTCAAGGCATATAAGGTTACTAAATCTGTCATGCCATAGATTTCTTGTATGATATACCCTTGATTCCTAGTAGCACATGGTCATTATCCTAGTAATGACCAAATTCCATTATATTTTTCCCATTAGTTATATGTGAAGATCCGTTTGGGGAACCATGTCAACTATTTAGATATTGTAGGATACTATGGTCAAGGATATAGTGTGTTTTCTAATCATGATGTATACCATGATTTGACTTGTGTTGTTCCTCATGATCATGAATTGGTGGGATCTAGGACCCAGTAGTGATTGTAGTGATGGTTTCTGTTGCAGATAGAGTTGTCATTTCTTCTTAGAGGGAAGCAGTTGATCATATAGGACACATTGCATTTACAGCTAGGAGCATTACATCTAACACTCTAGGTAGATATGTTTTGAGTACATCCTATCATCACAAATCATCCTCAAAGGCATCATTGATTACTATACCACCCATTAATAATATCTATAGAGCTGCACATAATGCTACCCTAGGAAATATATGTGGCCTCACTAGAAAGCATAGACATATGGGGATGGCCTTGTATCTTCTAGATGATCATTGGTAAGGATATTCATACATCACATATACATAGGGGATGCCTTAACATAGTGTTGCAAAGATGGTTTCATAGAGGCCTATATTTCAAGTGAGCCATGGCATGCCATTAGGTAATGTACACTAGAGTACACAACACTTTGCATAGGACTTTAGCATTGAGAACTCAGCACAACACTCTAGCACTTCAAAGTCTAGCACTCAACACTCAACTTAACAATTAGTGCACAATAGTCTATTGCAACTCCACTTGAGGGGACCTTAGGAGTTGCTTGAGGTATTTATATTTCTACTTATGGAATTGATGTGTTTGAACATAAGTGGGGAGATTTGAGTTAGATTCATGTTCCCACTAAGATAGGATCATGCATGGACATGTTATTTTAGTCTACTAACTCTACACTACTTCCATCCCAACTTATTACTCCTTTGCACTCCTCACTATTATAGAGGATTGATACTATTAGAAATGGAGCTTTTTTTTATGAAACCTTAGTACATGTCATTGATGGACCTCTTTCTCCTCAAACCTAGGTGCCTCTTTTAAGTTTTATTTTTACAATAATAAATATCTATTCACAAGTACATATTTATGTCCTCATATTTCTAAATGAATTATATTTTGTCGACATAGGTAATAGAGCATGCTTCTTCCAATGTGGGTTCTGATCATAGTGGGAGGAGAGATGTTATTGATGCAACACCTACTACTCCTAGGGGTACAAGTATGATGGATGTGACCCCCACTAGTGTTCAAGTGATTTTTAAATAGAAATTTAAATTAATTCAGTACTAGATACATGTGCACTTGCACAAATGCATTTAAATTTGTACAAATATTGGAAACTAGTTCCCATGTATACATAGGTACATGTCTAATGAATTGTTGTATTTTAATTTGTAGGGCTCAGTTGATACTCCATAGACACATGATTCTCATGAGTCTCAATCAGAGGGTCACTTTGTTTGCATGTGTTAGATGACTATCTAGTTTAGGACACATGCAAATGTTTGCTTTATCAATGATCTTGTCAAGGTATAAATTTATGATTTGACATTGATATATATGTATTGATCTTTTTGCATGTGTTTTTATGATTCATTTTTTATTAGTCACATGATTGGTTCAATTTATGGTCCATGTGATATATGTATTTAGTTTGTCATTAGATGTTCATGATTTGTTCAATTTGTGATTATTCATGTGATATATGTTTTTAGTTTATGATACATGTGATATATGATTCTAGTTTATGATTAGATGTACATGATTCAATATTAAAATACATGATGAAATTATTTAAAGAGACATGATTGATGAAAATGTATATGTACATAAATAAATTCCTAAACTTCAAATAAAATCAAGATGCAAGTATTCAATATAATTCTTGCATGTGTTACATGAAATAGGTTCATGTATAATGATATAAGTCCTAAGTTTCATGAAATGAGTTCATGTACAATGTCTACACATCTAATTCCTAAGCTACTTGAAATGGACACATACATACACCTAATATAAGTGGACTAAAAGTTATGTATGAAATGAACATGTACACATGTCTACACATATAATTATCCTAAGTTACATGAAATGAACACCTATATACACTCAATATAAGTCCTACAAGTTATGTATGAAATGAACATGTACACATGTCTATTCATATAATTGTCCTAAGCTACATGAAGTAAATGCATACATACACTCATTATAAGTCCTATAAGTTATGTATGAAATGAACATGTACACATGTCTACACTTAATTTTCTTAAGTTACATGAAATTAACCCATACATACACTTAATATAAGTCTTACAAGTTATGAATGAAATGAAAATATACACATGTCTACACATATAATTGTCCTAAGTTACATTAAAAGTATTAAATGAAGATACATATATACCTGTACATACATATAGTACACACATTTTAATTGGATCAAAGAGTAACTCAATAAATTTATTAAATATCTAAGCAACTTCTACAAATATGAAATATGTCAAGTCGCTCCACATGCTCATGGAGAATATTAAGTATTCTCTCAAGGTCCTCAGTATCCGATCTCCACTTTTTGTTCAAATAATGGGTGTTGCGCACATTGCATAATATTGTTATATTTGTATTATTTTATTTTATTATGTAATGTTGCACCTAGATGAGCATGCAACATGTAAAGATTCCCATGGGATATACTTGATGAGTTGTATTGTAACATCGTGATAATATTTCATGTAGTTATTTAATATTGGAGAAAAGAATTAAATTTCCAATATTAAATGTGGGGTCAATGGGTTAGGTAGCACATGTTTTATGTAATACCACTTGGTGGTTTTGTAAGACTTGTTGTTATATAAGAAGTCACAAAGGTAGTTATTGGTGCGATGAGAAGACAGAAGGAAAAAAAGAAAAATGTCAAGTGGGACAAGGCTTGATAGGTTAGCCAAGGGAGCATTTGTGAAGGTTGGAAGCATGCCATGAGATGTGTTGATTCATTTATGTTCACATGGATTTCTTAGTAGTAGCTATAGCTTTGAAGGCTTCCGTGGTTGTATTGCAATGGTATTTTGCTAAATAATACATGGTGATGGATGCTTTTGATGGCTAGGTTTTTCCCTAAATGAGGGTTTCCCAGGGTATATATTGTGTCACAATTTTTTGTGGGTATGTTTTCTATTCTCTTGCATGTGGATTTCAACTGCATATTTATTTTAGATCTATTATGGGTTATGTGGAAATGGTTATATTCTTTTTTGCAAGTTTCCTTACAAGTGGTATCAGAGCTATGTCTTTATTATTGTAACCCTAGATTGAATGCATGGGAATGCATGAGAGGATAAAAGAAAGGGCAAGATATATGAGTTTTTATTGCAAATCTGAGAGTTTTGGGTTTACTTTTATGATGGGGTATTGGTAAATTTTGGGCATTGAAATTGTTTGACAAAAAGTTTTTTTAAATGTTTCATTTAAATGGAGGTTTTAGAAGGAGCTTGCAGAAATGACCTCATGGGTAGAAACAAACCTCACCATTGGATCCGGGTCAAAATTTCCATAATTTTTAATATATAATATGTCCTAGTTTGGCCATGTTTAGAGGAAATGAAAGAGATTTTTAGTTTCAACCCATCATGGCCATCAAATTTAATCCCATCATAATTTTAAAAAAAAAAAGAAAAAATCATAGTGAAAATAATAAAAAGACTGCCTTAGTAAAAGGATCATAACATTCGCTTAGGATATTGGATTTTAGACTTCTTATAGACATTAGAAAGACAATTTAGAGCACCAAAACTTGGTGTAGGTTTGGTTTTGTGATTTTGAGATTTTTTTAGATTTTAAGAGCCTAAAAGTTAGATGTTGTTTATTTTGAGCACAAATTAGGGCATAACTTAGGCATATGGAATTAGATTTTTGATTTCACGTAGTCAATGGAAAGCTCTTGGAGAGGTCTACACATTGATTCGGATTTAGTTCAAGTTTGTCATGATTTATTTGGTGATATATTTATTTGAATAGTTTATGGTATATATTCACTATTGTAGCATTGTGAGTTTATGACATTATATCTTTCAAGATTTAAGATTTGATGTCATTATATACTTAGTACATATTTCATATTGGTCTCATGATGATATGGTTATAAGTATTTAGTTTTAATATGTATGATGACTTGTTAGGACTATAAGTTGTACAGTGTTGTAAGCAATCTATACTTATGTGTCACATTTATGGCTTAGATATGGGTTGTCTTTTCCCATTGATGTAAATTCAATTTGGTGGCTTGGATTAGGATTGTCTATGCTACAAGTCATATGATTTACTAATTGTTTCTTCATATAGAAGGGATGAGATGATGTTACCATGTACAATTATGGTGTAGGATTGTCATTGACTATCTTATACTGGTAGGTTGGACATATTGAGTGTCAAATGCTCAATTCATGGATGTGATCATGGTGCCATGGATTTGGGCATGACATGATTGTATATATAGGTACATCCTTGATGTTCATTAGTTTGGATTCTTGATTTGGTTATGGTGGTATATATTCTTGGTTAAGGATCATGGTTATCTAGTTTCTTTTGAGGAGCTCATGATGTGCACTTTAATTTTTTTGATGGTTTGATTCCATAGTTGATTTTCATAGTTAGAGGATGGTTTTTTCATGATGATGTCATGCATAGCTTGGATAAATGGTTTAGTGGGAGCTTATGTCAGTGATGAGGTGATATTATAAGATTAATTCCTAGTTTGGTTTGTATCTTCTTGGTTTGGAGATCCTAGTTTCACTTGGTATTGACACTTTGGTTTTGTATATAGACCTGGAGGATCTTCATGTAGGAGATGGGTTTTATGATGCCTTGGTACCATGGATGAGTGAGAGATTTTTGGCATTGATATATTTATTGACTATTTGTAGATGTTGGAGGTTTGTCTTAGATCCTGTTGCTATAGAAGCATCTTTGACATTTGCAAGGTGCACTTGGTTACCTTCATGGTGTGTGAAGTTGGTTAGATATTGAGGATTTGTGGGATTCTTAGTTATCTTCATGATATTTGGAGATGGTTCTTCATGGTATGTGGAGATGGCTTTCTTCATGGTGTGTGGAGATGGTTACATCTTGAGGACTAACGAGATTCTTGGTAAAGATGTGGTTTATGCTTTCATTTGATATGTTATCCTTGGTGGTAGGATGATTTTATTTTTATGTCATGCTATACTCTTGATACACATTTAGAGTTTTGACATGTTATTGTATGTTCATATGGAGTATGTTATCTCTCTGGTTTAGATGGTTAGATCATGTTGTCATGTTTATATTCATAAGGCCATGGTTGGAACTTTTACATTGATCTTAGTTTAGTTTCTTAGTATTAAGGATATTGATCATAAAATGGATACTTCATGATATTGCTATGTTGTATTTGGAGTTGGCATGGATTGATTGGTTACAAGTGCTCATGGATACTTAGAGATAGTGGTGATGTTGATTTCTCTTGGAATAGAGAAGTATTTTTTGGGACAGTTGATGGTTTTAGTAGGAAGTTTGAGGGGTATTCACTTGATATGGACTTTAGATGAGATTATTCTTAGATAAGTGTTGGTTGGAGACTTTGATATCTTGATAAGAATTCTCATTGCCCACTCTTGGTATACTCGATGGTTTTGCTACTTGAGAGGTATAGCCCATTATTTCTCTTTGGTGTATTATGTTTATGCTTGTCTTTCATGGATATGGATCTTGAGCTACAGTACATGAGTTATTTATAGAGGGTTCATTTGAGAGATCATTTAGCATTTTTATCTCCATTTTCATATGTTGTTATGCTAGTTGAGTTTGGGAAATGGTTTTATATTAGGCATATTCCTTGGATTAGGAATGGTTATTCCTTGGCTTAGGAATGGTTTATGAGTTTGATCTTCTTGTGAGAGGCTTACATCCATCATTATTTATATGGTATGGTTTGGGTATTATTGTGGCTTCTTGTTGGGGTTTTATGGAGGTGATCATACTTCCACAATTTACATCTAAAGGTGCATGTAGAAGGACATGATACAAGTTATGATTTGCATGGTTTCTCTTTGGTCTTGGTTATCTTCCTAGATGTTCAATTTTTTCTTACATTGGATTTGAGACTGGTTAGAGATTGTGATCACTAGTTTTTGCTCATGTATGTCATGTGAGAGATGATATGGTTATTCCTTTATCTCTTTCCTCTATTGGTTTTGGAGAGCTTGGGAGACTATTGGAGATTTGTTATGAGAGTTGTTTTTGTAGATCATTAGTTTATGTGTTGTGGATGTCCTTGATACAACATGGATACACTTCTTTGAGATGTTGTGAGTGGATTGCTTATAGATTAGACATTATCTTTTGCAGTGGAAGCTTCTTGGTATAGATGTGGCAAGCATTTCTCTTGATTCTTGTGATTGCAAGTTACAGATTGGATATGTTGATGATGTGAGATTCACTTGGCATAACTTTGGAGGTATCAATAGTTGGATGGGTTTGACACTTGTTGTGAGTGCTATTTTAGCTATAGATATTTTGACAACTATAGATACATGTGATTAACTTTGGATTAGGTTCTTGTGCTTGGCATTTTAGTTGGTATAGGATTTTATGATCTTCCAATGCAACAAGTTGGCTAGCTTTCTCTTTGGAAGACTTCTATGTATGTTCAGTGGCAATGGCATAATAGGAGGTGAGATCATTCATATTTGAGATGCTTGATATGTTAATTTTGTTGTGGGTACTAGAATGGATCACTTGATGTACTTTGATCCATGATGGTGGATGTGCTAGAAGGGTTTATCCTTTATCATTTATGTGGCTACAAATTGACCCTGTGCAATGTATACAACAAGTGAGAAATTGTTAAGATAATGGGTGTTGCACACATTACACAATACTAAGATATTGTATTATTTTAATTTATTATGTAATGTTGCACTTATATGGACATGCAACATGTAAATATTCCCATGGGATAGACTTGATGAGTTGTATTGTAACATTGTGATAATATTTCATGTAATTTTTTAATATTTGGAGAAAAGAATTAAATTTCTAGTATTAAATATGGGGTCAATGGGTTAGGTAGCACATTGAAATGTCCCTTTTATGATTTTGTATGATATTTCCAACCTTTAATCAGATCTTTAAGATCAAACAACTAATATCACAAAGATCCTCCAAATTTCTCAAGAAACCCCAAATCGGGTATGCCAGAAATGGTGCCAAAAGCTTCACAGCTTCACCTATTATTAATAAATCTGAAAATGGAAATTTTTACAGAAATTTCAGCAGCATAAAAGCCTAAAAAATGACATTTCTAGATCTATATAGCCTTTACACAACAGCTCACAAATGTAGGACAAAAACTATGCTCATCGGGCTCCCAAAATTAACACAAAATGCCTGGAAACACCACAAAAACACTAATAAACTATCTCAAAAGTTTAATCATGTCCAAATACATATATTCAACTCTATTTTAACAGCTTAAAGTCTGAAATACAATAGAAACCAAAACTGATATGAAATGCTCAAGTGAAAACACCAAACTCATGCAAAAAACACACCCAAAAACCCACAAATCTACACTGTTCAGCACAAAGGAAAACTCTGTATGAGCATGCACATGGAATGGCTTCAAACTCCCATCCTTAGCCTTCCTGAAAACCTGCAAACTCCCGTTCTTGGGTCTCCTTCTCCACAGGTTTGGCAGCCTCTGAAGAATAACAAAGAATGAGCAAAAATCCAGTTCTCCAATCAGCCCAAAATGCCTCCAAACCCCTTAGAAGAGTGCATAACTGTAACTCATGTCCAAGAGAGGTTAATGAAACATATTTTAATAATAATTTTTATTTATTAGTCCAATGGTTTCCAAAGATTAACCCCCTTTTTCCGAAACTTCACTTTCTTGGGCCTGCCTGCCTTAGCAGAGATTATTATTTTTTAATTATTTGAAAAGGGGACATGACAAGTCCTCCCCTCCCAAACATTGCTTTTCCTCAAGCAATGGCTGAACAATAAACCAATCAATCCACCTGGATCCCAAATGTAGTCATGAACTATACTACTACCAATTAACACAGGCTCCTGCAATATCCTCTGTAATATGACCAAGAGGAATCCATGATCAAACTAACAATTATAGCTCAACCAAACTCCAAAATCACCACTACCATAGTCAAAAACCCATGAGACACAAACTCTTAGAACATCAGAACCCAAGTAAAGTGGACAAATCAAACTACCAACATAGTAAATACCATCAACGCATCCCACTGGCCTATACAGAATGTACAATCCAACTCTGCAACAATGTTGAACGCTTTTGAATGAAGCTGTACCAAGTATGGAGATTCCACACACTGTACAACTCCTGCAGTCAACACAACTCTGCAAATCACTAGCCACTATCCCATAACCATAACTCCCATGCACTACTGATGGTGAAAAGACATTACAAGATAAAGAGTAAGAAATGGAATCCAAACCAAATTTTCTTGCCATCAACTCCTCAAAACAAGGATCAAATTCTAACTGATGTACATGCCCTACAATATAATGTTGATTAAAAAAACCAACCTCAGTCAACAACTCACCATGAAAAAGTGATACAACCCACTGTGATTGGTCACTTGCTAAGTCAGGAGATGTCATAGCCAAAGGAGTAGAATCAATAACAACACTCACTGAAGCATCACTCCCAAACTCCTGCTCTAAGTCACATATTATCAAGTTGTCAACTGCAGAACCTATCACCATGTCATGCCCATCACAACTCTCATCCTGAGGCATCAAACTATCCCATAACTGATGATAAGCACTAGGAACTAAAGTACATCTCTATATCATCATCTCATCAACATGGTCATCAAAGGTAAATTGATGAGCGTACCTCACAGTGTAATGCCAATAGAATTCGCCAATCTCAATCAGTGGCTCAGACTGTAATCTAGATGAAATTAACTGCAATTGATCATTAACCATGTTGGAACTAACTACTACCTCTGAAGATATCACCAAGGGAGTAGTATTACTAGCAGGAACCATGCCAATTGCGGACTCACCAACATCACACATGATCTTTGATACATCTCTAGTCTCTGTGCCATCAATACTAGAGGCCACCACCATGTCAAGCATACAACAATCTGCTACAACACCCAACTCAACTGAACCTAACTCTAGTGGGAATGAACCTGATATGCCAATGTTAGTATCAAGGATGGATGCATCCTCATCTCCACTGTCTCTGACAATCTCGGCCATGGACATCCTCGGATCACCAAACACTATAGCTTGTGACTGTATAGAATCAGGTAAAGACTGTAGTCACTCTAACTCCATGGTCACCTTAGCCAAATGAAATTGTGACTCCTTGAAAGCCAACTGTGTACTCTCAACAATCTCAGAAGTCACCTCAAGCTACTCAGGAAGCTCACTCACCTCATCTTCCTTGGCCAACAATGCATCATATGCTGTACTACCCCACTCCATAAGATAATCTCTATCAGCTACCAACTGCATATAATTCTGTCTCAAAATCTGAATAGCCTCCCATAAAGAGTGGATCTCTGTCAAGGAAAGATAACTTCCTTCCTGCTCATCACTAGTAGGAGAACCCCATCCATAAACTACTAACAACTAACGAGCAGCATCAAAATGTTGGTAAGTGATAGCAATGTCTCGGCCACTAACTCTCAACTGATTAGACACATGATGGCACTGGCTTGATTGTCTCCTACAAATCTCCTCTGATGCACTATCTAAAGGAGTATAATCAAAGTCAGTAATCTCTAAAGTATTACAATCCATATCATGTGAATCAAATCTAAAGCTCATATCAACATACGGAGTATCAAAAACATTAGCATTGCTGTCCAACTCCTCTAGACCCAAGGAAACTAAGTCTTCAAAACTGCCCACTGCATCCTCCTTGATGTCATCAATGCCAATATGATCCTGGGACTCATCTATACACACTGCCAAATATGAAATATCATCAACACATTCTAGCAAGTATGGTCGACTGGATATATGAACAAAGCCCAACATCGATGTATAAAAACTAATACCAACATCAGATAAGATACTGGCACAAGAAAAGACAACACCGTGTAATCTGCTAATCAAATCCATGATAGCACCCAAACAAAAACTGCTACCAAAAAGTGTTAAAGATCTCCAGTCAACTGAATCCCAAATGCCAATATAACAATCTCGAGTCCATATCCATAAACTAGAATCAACTGGTAACTCAAGAAAACTCCTCACCTGAGTAATATGAGCAATACCAACTAACTCCACATACCTGTCATGATGAGATAATGAAGTCACAATACTATCTTTGTTCACCTTCAGCTGGCTGGACAAATCATGTGAAGTACTACTAGCCTCAACCTCATGCGATGAAGCATCTAACTGTGCCTGGTACTCTTTCTCAGCAAAATCATGAATGCTCAATGTCTACTCATCTCTACCAGGTATCTCACCATCCTGCACAACAACATCCTCATAATCATCATCTAAACCCATTACACTGTAGTCACTGCCTGTTGTAACTATACCATCTTGAATACCTGTGGCATCACCCTTTGACGACCTGTAAACAATTGTCTCAATTTGAGTATCAAGTTGACCATTACTATCAATCTGTGTAATATCCTTTCCCACCACCTCCTGTGGCAGAGTAGAATCTGAGACCTCTACCTGGCTATCAGCTAGTTTCTCAAACTCCTCATGCAAGTTCTTGGTAATTGTGTCATTTGCCCTATGAGAAAATCTGCCAAATAGAAATCCAGTCAACTTATCCACCTTAGCTGGGTTGGACAACATGTCATTCATTATACAGTGGTGCTCAATCAACTGTTCAGACATGTCATGGCTTATTTTCATAAGTTTATCTTGAATGTCTAAATAACCATCCTTTCTACTATTTTGACTCTGGATATCAATTGTCCAAGATCGTGTCCTCTGAGACTCTGTACTATACCTGTCCATTCTGGATAAAGTAGAGTGTAACCCCAATAGGATATAACTTCTTCAAACACCAAGAACTAACATGCAAATGATTAGAAGTAGTATGCAACCATAGATTTTGACATGCAACTGATTAGAAGCAACATGCAACCACCAAATTATGACATGCAAGATCTGGGTAGTTGTCAAAACTGACATGCAAACTTCTACAACCACCAAATTCACCAAGAACTAACATGCAAATGATTAGAAGTAGCATGCAGCCATAAATTTTGACATGCAGCTGATTAGAAGCAACATGCAACCATAAATTATGACATGCAAGATTTGGGTAGTTCTCAAAGCTGAAATGCAAGATCTGGGTAGTTGTCAAAACTGACATGCAAGCTTCTACAAAGCCTCAGGCTGGCAAGATCATGGCTCTGATACCACTGAAATTTCCCTTTTATGATTTTGTATGATATTCCTAACCTTTAATCAGATCTTTAAGATCAAACAACTAGTATCACAAAGATCCTCCAAATTTCTCAAGAAACCCCAAATCGGGTATGCCAGAAATGGTGCCAAAAGCTTCACAGCTTCACCTATTATTAATAAATCTGAAAATGGAATTTTTTACAGAAATTTCAGTAGCATAAAATCCTACAAAATGACATTTCCAGATCTATATAGCCTTTACACAATAGCTCACAAATGTAGGACAAAAACTATGCTCATCGGGCTCCCGAAATTAACACAAAATGCTCGGAAACACCACAAAAACAATAATAAACTATCTCAGAAGTTTAATCACATCCAAATACATATATTCAGCTCTATTTTAACAAATTAAATTCTAAAATACAGCAGCAACCAAAACTGATATGAAATGCTCAACTGAAAACACCAAACTCATGCAAAAAACACACCCAAAAACCCACAAATCTACACTGTTCAGGACAAAGGCAAACTCTGTATGAGCATGCACATGGAATGGCTTCAAACTCCCATCCTTAGCCTTTCTGGAAACCTGCAAACTCCCATTATTGGGTCTCCTTGAAAACCTGCAAACTCCCATTCTTGGGTCTCCTTCTCCACAGGTTTGGCAGCCTCTGAAGAATAACAAAGAATGAGCAAAAATCCAGTTCTCCAATCAGCCCAAAATGCCTCCAAACCCCTTAAAAGAGGGCATAACCGTAACTCATGTCCAAGAGAGGTTAATGAAACATATTTTAATAATAATTTTTATTTATTAGTCCAACGGTTTCCAAAGATTAACCCCCTTTTTCCGAAACTTCACATTCTTGGGCCTGCCTGCCTTAGCAAAGATTATTATTTTTTAATTATTTGAAAAGGCGACATGACACACATGGTTTATGTAATACCACTTGGTGGTTTTTTGGGACTTCTTATTATATAAGTAGCCACAAGGGTAGTTGTTGGTGTGATGAGAAGATAGAAGGCAGAAAGGGAAAGAGTTGAGTGGGACAAGACTTGATAGGTTAGCCAAGGGAGCATTTGTGAAGGTTGAAAGCATGACATGGGATGTGTGGATTCATACTTGTTCACATGGATTGCTTGGTAGTGGCTATGGCTTTGAAGGCTTCCATGGTTGTATTGTAATTTTATTTTTGTTGAATAATACATGGTCATGGATGCTTTTGGAGGCTAAATTTTCCCCTAAATGAGGGCTTCCCAGGGTATATCTTGTGTCATAATTTTTTATAATTATGTTGTCTATTCTCTTGCATGTGGATTTAAATTACATATTTATTTCAAATCTATTATGAATTATGTGGAAATAGTTATATTCTTTGTTGCAAGTTTCCTTACACTTGCGATGCCCACCTTTATGCTTGAATGGATGTAGAGAAATGGAGGTAGAAATAACACGGTGATTATATCGAAGCACTTTGTGGTCAGGGTGGTAATCAAAAAAGTGAACTCCATGTTTCATTAATTTTTGTTGATTGAGATATTTTCCCTCCAAAACAACTGAACCTGCACACCAATTATTTTAAAATTAATTTAATCTGTACATGTAATAAATAAATTCATCATTTAATAATAGACATACATAATTTATGTACATTAATAAAATATACCTACAGGGAATAATATTCCTTCACTTTATTTAGGTTCAATTAACTTCATCATTTATGTAGTACAACATAATAAATTGTAACTCATGGGTATGTGCAGAAATATGGTGTTTTAAAAGGTGGCGATCTAAAAATGTGTGGTTTTGAAATCCCTCAAAGCATTTTAAAATCTATTCTAAATTTTTTCCCAACCATTCTGATACTAAACAAAAAAATTCATACCTTTATAAGGGCTAGTATATATTTCAATACCAACCCTAAATGGTCAACTTTAAAAATGTCTCAAAAATGTATTTTTGGTTTGTTCTTGTATGTTTTTTTACTTCAAACATGTAGTTGATGACTTTTTTCTCACCCAAATTTGATGAAATAAAAAGTTTTTCTTAAGAATGTTCTTAGCTTTCCATAAATATAATTTTTGTCAAATTATGAGTTTAGAAAGTAATTATTACTTATTTTCTAATGGAGTTATGTACAAACTGTTGATCGACACACTGATTGAAGAACAACTATAACTTTCAAATGCTTTAATATTTTTGAAATCCAAAAGATGTATCACATTCTATGTTTCTTCTACTATAGGGAGAAAAAAAAAAAAAAAAATTATATACTTTTGAATTACTTAAGGTGGTCAGACACGAGAGGTTTTTTAATTCTGAAAATACTATAGTAGAAAATCCATAATTAATTATTTATTTACAATAAAATACCCAAAAATATGTCACATCCAAACATGAGTCTAATTCTCATATCTATAATATTATTAAAATATATTATCATTTAATTTTGATAAAAGTGGTCAGACATACATCTACTTCTTATTTTTGTACTATTGCATTAATATTAAAATATTTGACCAATAAATTGTTATTTTAGAAAAGGCCTAGTAGTTTAGAAACTTAATTCAATTTCCTAGATATTCTTTTCTCTCAATATTTTGATAGAAAGTTCTTAACAAGTTGAAAATTTCACGTCAAGTTGACATAACCTTGATTTTCTAATTATTTATTGTCACTTAAGGACATAGTTTGCTTGATCATGATCATAAACATACCCTCATTCCTTCTACACTTCTAGGCTTAGTAGTAACTACAAAGACTTCTCCTACACACAATAATAATCATACATGTATATGTGATCTCTAAATTGTCTTTGTGACTTATATATATATATATATATATATATATATATATATATATATATATATATATAATTTTTTCAATTGTCCTTACCAATTCAAACTAGTCTAGATATATGGTTCTAATTAATAGAAATCAAAGGAACCCCATCAAATTTTTCATCTTCATCTCCATTAACTATATCAGTAACAACAAGTGACACCAAAGTCCATAGACCTACATAGCCACCATCCTAATTGATGCATTCATTGTAATTCTTAGCAATGCAATAAAAAATATATATGAATATTCTCTCATGTGAAATGTCTAGTTGTGATGATTTGTACTCATCACAGAATGTAAGGATCATATTGTCTATCCTCTTGTAACCATGAATAGTTTTTATATCCACACCTAAAGACACACATTTAATACATACAAAAAAAAATAGAGGCAAAAATATATTTTCACATGTGTGTATAACTTAAATTAGATAAGAGAAAATATGTACACGTGCATGTACATTTACCTAATATCTCCCAAAAGACGCTTGATGATGCACCAAACTCATTTGATGCAAATTGTGTCTTGCACCATTCAACAACCTCATGTGCATTACTATAAATATTTTATTAATACCAAAAATTAAAAAAATTACCAACGAGCTTCATGCGAATACCTTTTGGCTAAAAAATAAGATTTTCTAAGCCCCCTTTTCACCCAAGGTGCTTCATATGAGGTCCCTTAGCTGGCCAAGAGGGTGGCCAAGGGGCTTCATGTAGAGCCCCCTAGCCGATAGGGGGCTTCACATGAAGCCAACCCGACACTTCCCAAGCACCAACATTGTGGCTGGGAAATATTCCTAGAGGGCTTCACATGAAGCCCCCATCAAAAGGTGGTAAACCAACTTAACAGGCTTGGCGAAGCCTCTTCAGGCGAGGACCCAAAAGAGGGATTCACATGAAGCGGACATTGCTTGAAGCTTCTAAAAATGAAAATTTCCAAATTTGTTTATATCTATAAATTTTTTCCTTAAGAGGGCTCAAACAAGGGACAAATAAGTTTAAATTCTAAAATTAAATTTGGAAAAGTATTGTACTTTCAATAAGCTTGCCAATAAATATAATTTTAGCATATATTGTGGTTATTCTAGTGCTTTATTTTTAGTTTTATTAAATATAGGTTTTTTGGTCATTTTAGAAATCTTTGTTTGAAGCTCTGAGAAAAATATAAAAGTAAAGAATAATTCTTTTCTTTAAATATGATCATCAAAGCTATGTGTGCTGGCTATTTAGAAAGAGAAGAAAAATTTCATTTCAATAAAAAAAAAACATTTATATAAATCAAAAGAAACCCATGTATAAATTATCATTAGTGTCACTTTGTCACGAAATAAAACCTATATTTTGTGATTAAATTAAAAAAAACCAACAAAATACTCTATATATCTATGTTACAATTATAGTTTGAATTTTTTTTTTGTAATTGTCATGTTTTAAAATAAAAGTTATTTTGATCTAAACATCTATCACTCTGAAAAATGTTAATTTCTATATAAAGCACTTCGAATGAAATTATATAAAAAAAAATTAAAACTTATACCTAGATACTAGACATAAAATGCTAAAAATCACTAGTCTACATCATCATCAAATTCTTTACTATTTTTTTAGTAATATGTATTTTAAAATGAATTATTTGTTAAAAATATCTATTTTAGTGTCAAACTTGGCCAAAACTGGGAACCATTACCATGGGGTGACCCTAATAGGATTAAATTGATCTGAAACAAGGTCTAATTCTCATTGACAATACTTACACATTGAAGGTTTCATAGATTAGAAGAATTTATTTCTAAAAGGAGTAAAAAATTGAAAGTTAAGGGCTCCAAAAGTTAGGATACCTAAATTTATAATTTGAGATGACTTGATGTAAAAAATATGAAAATAGCAATTTTTGGTACATCAATCAGCCTCAAGGGTTATGAGTTAAAGTTTAGAAAATTTCTAGATAGTGGAAAATTGTATATGTAAGGAAAGTCCATAGGTTTGTTTCTAGAGTAGTTCTGAGTGGGAGTTTATAGCTCCATCTTGTACATTATTGTAAAGAAAATACCCATGTGGCTTTGCATATTATAGTTCTAAAATCTCTAATTCCATAATTTTAAAGATAACAAGAAGCTCAATTTTCGTTCTTAAAATTTCTATTGTGTCCCTATTTCTATTATGTATGTGTGGTATTAATACGAGAATCCCTAATCAAAAGGTATTTGAATAGGAGCTCCTTGGTATGCATATAGATGACCAACTATGAAATAGGTTTATATCAAGACCATGGTATGAACTAAATGTGTTAACGAATCACCAATTGTGTGGTAGTCTACACCAATATCATGGTTTAGGGTTTTAGTGATAAATACAAAAATTCCTCCACAAATGGAATATGGTAGAAGAGATAGATTTGTTCCACCTGAGCTAAGATTTCTCTAGAAACAAATGCAAGCATTGGAATAATAGATGCATAGAGGAATGTATCTTGTTGTAAGAGATAAAAGTGAGGATGAAAGAGAAGAAGGAAATGTTGATTAGGAAGGAAAGGATGAAGTCATGAACTAAGAGGAATAAATTATTTTTAAGGCCATCTTTAAGACTATGAAAACACCCAAGATTGAGCTTCCACATTTCTCAAAAATCCTAACCTAGAGGAATTGATTAATTGGATCAATGTATTAGAAGAATGTTTGGAGTACAAAAATATTAAGCATAGTTATAGGATTATGATTATGAATGACAAACTAAAGTTTCATGTAAAAATTTGGTGGTAGGAGATTCAATTGGAATGCAATCAAAGGTGAAAGGATAAAATCACAAGATGGTAGCTAAATTGAAGCGACAATTAATTCTCATTGATTATGAGCTTGAAATAAAATTAATGGTTTAAACTAGAAAAGAAGATCTATTTAGGTATCTATAGACAACATATGTTAAGACCTCATTAGAACATGTGATGTGATAAATGCAAAGGACAAAGTTTTCTATTACCATAATGAGTTAAAGTCAAGTATTAAAGAGGAGTTGATTCTAGTCCAAATGAATAGTATTAAAGAGGAATACCAGCTTTCCTTAAGAGTGAAGAAAACCCTAAATAAGAAGTTTGAGGGAATGGAAAGAGCAAGAAGTCACTGAAGAATATCTAGTGGACAACCTTATGGAGGAAAAAATAAAGATAAAAAAAGAAGGATGAGGCTAGTAGAAGTCAAAATCAAAGGGGAAATAATTCCAATAATTTTCATGATCATAATAATAGAGATTATAGAGGAAGAGGAAGATGACAAGGATCAAGAAGAGGAGGCTTATGTGGAACATATTTTCACAATGGAGAATAAGGTCATAGGGATTTTGAATGTCCTCAATGCAAAGGAAGGATAGATAGGAGAAATAAATACCATCCAAAAGTTTCCTATGTGGATGAAGATGCAAAATCATCACATTCTAAAGATGCTAAGAGAGGAGATGTCCTACTTAACATCAGAGCCCTACAAAAGATCGAGATTGAACTAGAGAAAAGGAGGAGCTTGTTTCACACCAAGTCCAAGTGTGAAGATAAATGGCGTAATGTGATAATCAATGGTGGAAACACTAAAAATTTGGTGTTAGAGGAGATGGTAACAAAGTTAAATCTTAGGAGATAGAAATAACCACACCCATACAAGATTTCTTCTATACAAGATGACCACAAGTTCATGGTCACTAAAAAATTCCTAATAAACTTGTATATTAGGGGCTACCATGATGAGGTGGTATGTGATATCATACCTCTAGAAGCATGTCATATTTTGTTGGGTAGGCTATGGTAGATTGAGTAGCACATTATACATGATGGTCATGTGAATACCTATTCATTGAAAAATGATGGGGTGTGACATAAGATAAATCTATTGAAGAACACAAAAAAAAAAAATTTGTAGTACAACTACAAGAAGTTTTGCCCATGGAAGAAATTTCTAGATTGTATGAGCCATGAGCTTGTGTTTTTCTATAATTCCAAAAGAGGCTAAAGAAGAAATAGAAGATGTACCTATAGATATTTTGAATGAATTTTTAGATATTTTATCTCATAATGTTCATGATAGATTGTCAAGAGTAAGAAAGATCTCTCATTAGATGGACTTGATTTTAGGATCCAATTCGCCCAATAAGCTAGTGCATAGAATGACACTAATAGGAAGTAAAAATTTGATACACAAAAATATATAAGAGTTATTTTAGAAGTGGTTAATTAGAGAGAGTATGAGTCCTTATTTTGTACCAGTAGTATTAGCACCAAAGAAGAATGGATAATAGATGATGTGTTTGATTCTAGAGCTATAATAAAAGATCATGATCAATTAGAGATGTCTATTATAAAAGATGGGTGATATTATGTATTGTGTAACAGAGTAGTGTATTTTTAAAAAGTAGATATGAGGAGTGGATATCATCAAATAAATCAAAGAAGTTTATTAATAGAATAATTCCTTCAAGACAAAGGAAGTGTTGTATGAGTAGTTATTCATGATCTTTGGGCTAACCAAGACATTGAGAACTTTCATGTGGCTCATGAATGGGGCACTAATAGAATTTTTGGGTAAATGTTCCATTATTTATTGAGATGATATTTTTTATCTTTAAAAGATATTGGAGGTGAATATAATGCATATTTATAGGATTTTTGAGATGTTGAGACAAGATAAATTTATGATTAATCCAATAAAGTACAATTCTATAAAGAAATAGTTAGTATACCATGGATTTTAAATTTATGGAAATCTAAAAGTGGACCTAGAGAAAGTGAAGGCCATACTCAAAGGCCTACTCCAAAGAGTGCTACTAAGGTAAGATCTTTTTAAAGCCTGACTAACTTTTACAAGAAGTTTATTAGGAGTTTTAGCAATGTTTATAGACCCTTGACTAAAAAAATGAGGGGATAGAAAATTGTTTAAGTGGAATACATGAGAATAGAAGAGTTTTAATTTTATATGATGGAAAGTTATTAGAAATCTATTTTAGTACTTCTTGATTTTAATAAGGTACTTCAAGTAGATTGTTATGCTAGTGGTACTACAATAGGAGTTGCTCTGAACCAAAAAGGTAGATCTGTTACATATGTTAGTGAGAATTTAAATGATGCAAAGAGGAAATACTATGTGTATGATGAGGAAGTTTAGGCTATAGTTAACACATTAAATAATTGGAGACACTATCTTCTTCAAGGATTTTTTTTAATATTGATCATCAAGATTTGTAATATTTTAATATTCAAGGAAATTTGAACTAGAGATAGTTAAAATAGGTTTAGTTTTTGCAAATTTGCACATATATTTTGAAACAAAGGTGTGGGAAGACTAATAGTGTTACAAATGCTCATAGCACACAATAACATTTTTTGATAGAAATGTTGACTAAGGTGGTTATATTCAAGGAACAGAAGAGTTTTTACATGCATATGGTCCTAATTTTAGAGAAATTTGGAAAGTGTGTACACAACCTATTACTCTAGATAGAACTAGATATTTGGACTTTATCATCCATGATGGTATCCTATTTAGAGGAAGTCAGTTGTATATTCTAAGAAATTCTATTAGGGAGAATCTTATCAAGGAGAAGCATAATGTAAGATTGGTTGGACATTTTGGTCAAGATAAAACCATTGCTCTACTTAGTGAAAATTATTACCATCCATAGTTCTAGTGAGATCTGAATAAGTTTGTACAAATTTATAAAGTATGTTATATGGAAATAGGGGAAAAGGAGAATATTGGGTTAGATCATCCATTACCTATACCGAAGAAGCTATGGGAGGATATGAAAATGGATTTTGTTCTTGGTTTACTAAGGACCCAACAGGGGCATGATTCAGTTTTTGTGGTGGTTTTAAAAGTTTTAAAATATAATATATTTCATTCCTTGAAAGAAGATTAGTGATTTTGTTCATGTTGCAAAATTATTTCTCAAGGAAGTGGTGAGACTGCATGGTCTACAAAAGAGCATAGCTTGAGATCAGGAAATTAAGTTTGCTAGGTATTTTTGGAGCATATTATGGAAGAAATTAAAGTCATATTATAAGTTCATCTCATCACATCATCTACACATTAATGAATAGATAGAGGCGGTGAAAATGATTGTGTTTGGTTGACGATAAACCAATGGGATGCAATTTGAGTTAAGCATAGGAAAAATTTACATATAATAATTCTCTTAATAGGACCATTAACAAATCAACATTTCATATCGTATATGAAAGTAATTAGTTCCATAAATTGTTCATAATTGAGAGGGTTGGATAAAGGATAAATAAGTAGTTTTGAAGATGGAAATATTATAGAATATCTAAAGAACATCCATTAGGAAGTCAAGAAGTGCATTACAAAGATTAATACATAGTAAAAAGATAAGGAAACTAAGAAAAGGAGGCATAAGAAATATCAAATAGGAGATGAAGTCATGGCTAATTTGAGGAAGGAGCAATTTCTAGTGGAAATATTTCACAAGTTGAAAATGAAGAAGTGTGGACCATGTAAGATACTAAAGAAATATTATTCAGCAAATGTCTATGAATCTAAGTTGCCCACTAAATTAAATATTTAAGTAGTATTTAACATTTTAGATATCAAAAAGTATCATAAAATGGTATTGAAGATCAGATCATAGAAGCACAGTGGAGTATTCAAGAAACTACTTCATCTACAAAGGATATTGAGGATATACTAGATAATTGTGTTGGAAAAAGCACAATGAATGAGACATATAAAGAATATGTGGTCAAAGAGAAAGGATGACCTATAGAAAATTCATAATGGATAACTAGGGAAGAGATTAACCATCTAGTTTTTTCTCTGAACACTTGAGATATGATAGAGTCACTTCTGAAATTACCCTAGGTGTTCGATACAAGAGCCTCCTGGTTGCAAGGAATATCTTGAATCAATGATTTTTGAAAAGATTTTTTTTTGTTCATATCTTTTAAATAAGATCTATTTTAGGTTAGTTACTAGTTGTGGAAACTTACTATTTTTAGTATGTTAGGAATATGAGATCTGAACTTTTTTGATTTCATAGGTTGAGGTTCATCTTAGTTATATCATCTTGCCAATTGAGCTTCATTGTCATACCATATATATTGAGCAATTTATTGAGGTTTTTGGGTAAACTTTTTTTGACCTAAATTCCAAAGTCTTAAATGGCTCTACAATGAGGACACTTATATGATTAAGGTGTTTTAGATGAAGACATATCATTTCTAAATAGTGATTACACTAGCCAATCTAAGCTATAGTTTGAAAGTTGGGCAAACCAAAATTATAATTTTAAAATTTTTTGAGCTGACTCTATGTAATATATATGAAAATAATAATATTTTTGGAATTGGTCAGCCTCAAGGGTTCAGACTAAATGTCTAGAACCTTCCTAGGTGGTGGAAAGTTTCCTATATAAGGAAGGCCTAGAGGTTGTCAAGGGATGTTCTAGGTGGGAGTTCAAAGTCATATCTCGCAAAATATTATAAATCAAGAGCGCATATTGCTTTGTATATTATATTTTTAAAATGTACAATTGAATACTTATGGAGATAGGAGACAAGTACAAAGTTTATGATGTATTAGATAGTAGCCAAAAAAGGGGGGCTAACCTATTAGGCTGACATATAAGGGGGTAAAAGTATAAATTTTTCACACCTTATAGGTTAATGTATAAGAAAAACTAAATTTGAGTATTTCTATCTAAAAAACAATTTTTTTCAAACATATGATCTAGCTAAATTCATTCTAGCTAAGTTATATATGTTCTCACGCTTTTTCAATTAGAAATGTATATTGAATTCATGTTTTATACTAGCTTATGTCCAATTACTAAAGAGATAGAAAAAAAAAAAATTAAATAACATTTCAATAACTCTTACTCCTTTTAATGATAATTTTTAAGAACATAGAAACACCACTTTATAGAGATCAAAGTCAAGAATATTATCATATAGAGTTTATATTGTTTTAATTAGATATAGTATATTGTAATTAAAAAATAATACAAATACACATTTTAACACTCGAGAAGATTTTGGTTTGAGAAGAAAAAAATAGTAAATTATATCAAAGTTTTTTAAAAGGTATATGATGTTCCAGAGGAGACAATCCTCTTCCAGAATGCATAATTTTTCTTTTTGGTAGAAAAGATTTATTTTTGAAAATGTGGTGGGAGATGAAAACTATCAATTTCAAGTAATTTGAAATTTTAATGTTATAGAGAAAATATAGGTCAAAATATATATTTAATTTTTGATTGATCTAGCTACATATGTCATTTCAACATTTACAACACCCCTAATTCTCAACATTTTTTATTAACTAAAAATTCATCCAATAAAATTAGGAAAATAAATCAATACTCATTCCTAATAATCATTAAAAATAATAGTCCAAAACTTCATCGATTTTGACATATTTCATTATTATTCTTCATTTTCAAATTCTAAATTATAATACTATTTTTCTGTCATCCAAATTGAATAGTTATGCTTTTGTTAGCCTTTTCCTTTATAAAAGGGTGACACTGGTTTGTTTTTTTACTTGATAATGATATGCACATTTTTTATTCTTAACATTGTTGTTGTCTCTACTTCTATTACATGTCTGTGGTATTAGGGTCGGTATCCTTCATAAGAAATTGAATGAGATTTGAGAAAGAAAATATCAAAAAAATTGATGTAATCATCTCAATATTATCAATTGTTTGGACCAGAATGTTTCTTTTCTTAAGCCTCTAGTTGATTTTTCAAAATTACTCTACTTTGTCAAAAAAATTCATATGTTAACTATTATTCACATTTCAAACAATTTCTTAAGATTCATTAACCTGCAGAATAAAATAAATTTAATCCCTATAAAAATACAAAAGATGATTCATTAAGTTTTACCCCTTTCATTAATTTAAATTTTTTATTAGCTTCTTGAATACATAAATTTTTTTAAATTAATTAGTCTTTTTAATAAGTATGAAATATTTACTATGTTCTCTTTAATATTGGAAAGGTTGATTTAAGTTTAAAAAATATTCAAGAAGTTAATCAACCTCTTCCATGGTTTCATGAATTTTTGAAGTGTTATGAACCTTCCTAAGGTATAATCAGCTTTGGTAAATATTTGAAACAAATGATTAATATGTGTGATATCATTAGTAGACATATTCTTAAGAAAACATTTCAAAACATTCACATAGCATGTGTTTGTGCTTATGGACATTCATACATTATTTCAAAATACCTAGATTAGTACTAATAGAATAATGGTGAAAACAATTCTACGAATCTATTTTATATTATTTTAGAAGGTCCCATTTTCATGTAGCAATAGAACAAAGATAGCATTTCTAGAATTTTCTATTACAACTAAATTCTATTTACAAGCTGATTCAAGTTATCTAATATTTGAATATCTAGCAATTACAACATGCCACGAGACACCTTTTCTATGAGGTGATATTATTCTACATTTTACATTGGTGTCAATGGTGACACTCATAGTTGGTTCTCTTAATTTTTAAGGCATCAAATTAAATATTTTGAGTTTAGAAATTTCCATTATTACATTGTTATCAAGTTTAGATTGTAATGTTTCAGTCAAACTTATCGATTCATGTTTCATGAGTAGTGGTTCACATGAATCTGTCTCATAATAATTAGTAGAATATTTAGTACTTATTATATCTAATTAATACTCATAATTTAATTCTAATTCTAATATCATAATTAAGCCAAAAGGTGCTAGCTCATCTAGTTGACAAGGGAGGTCTTAGGCTGTGGGTTACCCTCATGGTCCCAAGTTCAAACCTCTCTCCAAGTTGACCTCGCGGGACCATTGTAAGAGTGGGTTGCCCCACCCACAGAGGATTAGTCTCACCTTAGCTCACCTATTTTGAACATTGGGTTGGGCCATGGGGATACCCCTGCATTAACATAAAATAGTAATATCATAATTAGTATATCTTTAAAATTTGACTCGCAGAATGGTACTAAAAATGCATGACTTATATTACTCTACAATATACCACCACCAAGAAACCATTCCAAAAAACCATCATTGCATTTATTCAGGCAATCTACCAACTAGTTTTTATACCTTATGTTTGCTGAGTCATCTCATATGTATGTTCCCATCAAACTAAAAGCATATCTTCTCATCACTTTTACATCTTGTAGATATGTATAATGTTTCACACTTATAGTCGATGCCTACTCTTCCAACATACATACATTGAACCAAAGCTTCATGTGGATATAAATTCCTACTTGGCAATCCATTTTCAATAAATATTGCAGCCATTGCATTCCATGAGATAGGATTTTTTGATAAATAATGTCAATCATTCACTCAAGTTGTTTACGATTCAAAACTAAGTATGCATATCGAATTGACCATCTAAACTATGATATCTATCAAAATTATCCAGTGACATACTTTAATGAATATTTATAACTTTTTGTATATTTCTACAATAAACTTAAATCCTATAATAATTTCATTCCACAAAATTTATTTATTTGGAACTAGAAGTTGATGTCTAATGTTAGTGAATTCTAGCATAAACCATTTTTATTAGGGTGATGACAATCCTAAAGATTGAGGAGTGTATTGATATTTAAAATTATTTTAGATGCAAGTGTTTTGGTCATATATGGTGAATCCAAAGAATAAAATAATCTATATGAGTGTCCTTACATCACACTACTTGAATCAAAAGGTAAAACAATTGAAACAAAAAAATAGATGCAATATGACACTTTATCTCAGTGTATTTGAAGGAATGCATATAATAGATATTTATGAAGACCAGAAGAGACATAAGGCTGATATAATAGATAGTACAACCCATGAAAAATCATCTAAAGCCACAAAACTTATCTCAAACCTTAAACAACCAAGATATGCACCAAAATATGAAAATGCAAATAAAAATAAAAAATTTGGAGAATAATCTAGAATAATAACTAGCATCACTAGAAAGATTATAGAAAGACCTTTCCAATGATATAATATTTTTTAAAATTTGTGTCTAAATGCTCAAAGTATGTCTCCTGAAGTGCAAAATAGAACACTTGGATTTCACTGGACAAATATGAAACAAAAAACATCAAAATCCCAAATAACCTACAACACTATGAAAAGCTTGTAAAAATATTTCTAAGGATATAAGACTTGTCAAAAAATACCTTTTTATGATGAAGATATGACCAAAAAATCATCAATACGTTTCTATAACTAAAACAAATGAAATAAATGATGGTTTGAAGGCTGTGAAATTTTGGTTAAAAAATATTGATGTCATGACCTATGACCCAATATTGTCGATATCAATAAATTTATAGGTGTTGGAGTGTCATTTGCTAATGCAACATCCTTTGGTAGTTTTAGAAAAAGAAATTTTGAAAAAACCTTTTAAAGCTTGTGCCTTTTACGAAAAAAGTCATTTTTCCAAATAAAGGTTTTTTAACATTTTGATTTTTTATATATTTTTTGAAATATAAATATCACCACCTCAGAAAGCATATCAAATCTAAAGGAAAATGTTGCCTCAAATTGCAACTGTGTGTAAATTTGACAAATTTTATCTAGAAATAGGATTTTTTGGGTGCTAAAAATCTAATGGTGAGGTCTATTTGAGCTCAAAGTGCTCCAAGAAAAGGTAATTCCCTAGATCAAATCCAAAAAACCTCTAAAAAATAGCATATCTAAAAACTCAAAACAAACCTCTCATGAAGAGAACATGGGCATAAAAGTCTAAAGCTCTAATACCATATTGAAGTTGATGAAAGATCACTTCCATAGGTCCCAAGAATTATCTGTATAAAAACTTCTTTCATAGAAAGAGTGAACCAAAACTTATTTAGGCAATAATTCTGAAATCCACAGAGGATGAGACATTCTTGATGTGCAAAAAAAATTGCAAATTGTATTTAATGAATCACAATGAGAGATCAAACCTTAAAAAAGGAGATCAAAACCCTATCAAGAATCTAATCTAGGTTATATGATAATTATTAATTAAAAAATTAATTATTATATGTCTAAAATTTAGCTTAAGAGAAATAGAGTTAATTATAAAATATCTAATTAATATAACATAATGAATAGAACATTTAACATTTATTATATCTAAGAAATTTACTTATAATTAAATTCTATTATTAATATCATATTACAATATCTTAAAATTTGACTCACGAAATGGCACTAGAAATACATTACTTATATTAGTATATAATCTACCACCACCAAGAAACCATGTCTAAACAACCATTATTGCATCTATTCAGACAATCTACCAAATAGTTCGTCTACCTTCTTTTGGCTCATTCAACTTGTATGTACATTCCCATTAAAATATAAGCATATCTTATCATTGCTTTTATATCTCATAGATATGTATACTAGTTCACACTTATAGTTCACACCTACCCTAACAACATACACACATTGAATCAAAGCCTCATGTGGATGTAGATTACTACTTTTCAATCCATTTTTAATAAATACCGCAGCCACTACATTCCATGAGATAGATTTTGCTAAATTATGTCAATCGTTCCCTCGACCTATTTATGATTCGAAATTGAGTATGCATATCAAACTGAGCATTTGAACTATGATATATGTGTTAATTATTGTTAGTTGGATAGTAGTTATTTCTGACCCGAAAACAGTAGTAGTATTTATGAGTAGCTTGGATAGTTGTTCATCCTTATCTAGTATAGCAGCATTAGTTATGGGTAGTTTGGACAACTGTTTGTCCACTTGCTGAGAATTGGTAAATGGTTATTGCAAAGATAATTATTTACTAATTTTAGTGATTCCCTTTTGGACACCTTGCAACCAATTCTATTATTGGTTGTCGAGTTGTCTTAATCTCGGCCGTTGGTTTTATTTAATCTCGGTCATTGGTTTTTCCAATAGGGTAGTATAAAAAGGGGTTATTGGGTCATCTGGAGATACAAGTTTTGGAGAAGCATTTTGTAGTGATAGTAAATTGTCTTACAGTGTTAGCAAGGGTGCAGTGTTAGCATGGGGATAACAGTGGTGAATATCAGTAGGAGAAATTAGGAGGTTGTCAGAGTTCTACCAATGAGAGGCAAGGAATTTTGTATCTCTTGATTTGCCAAAGTTTAATATAATTCCTCATCTATAGAACTGGTTTTCCCTTAGGGGTTTTTCCAGGGAAAATTTGTCCAAAAATTTTGTGTTCATTGTATTGCGCATTTCTTTCCATATTTTATAAGTGAAGTTGCAATTGTGTTATTTTTTGATATTAGATGGGAATTTATTTTCAGCAATTTAATAATCATTTATGATAGGAGATTAATAATCAGTGACTGCAATAGTTGTTTTTTCACATGGTATCAGAGAATTGTTAAGGGTAGAAGAGTTTTTCCCTAGGAAAGAAATTTTGATCTCCTTAGATTTATTATTGCTTTAAACCCTTGAGATGGCTTCAGCTAGTTTGAGAGACCAGGATAGATTGAATGGTGCCTCAAATTTTGGTGTTTGGAAGGCCAGAATTTCTTTATTGTTGGAAGAGAATGGTATCAAGGATTATGCTACCAGTGTTGTACCTATACCAATGGATGCAACATAGCTTGCAGTATATAGAAAGGATGATGCCAAGGCGAGGAGGATAATCTTTGATGGTGTCAAGGATCATATTGTTCCACATATCTCGGAGCTAGATACAGCAAAGAAGATGTGGGATGCCATTTTGAATATGTACCAGAATGCTACCACCAACAGGAAGTTGATTCTCAGAGAGAAGCTAAATAATACCTGGATGAATAAGGAGGAAGACGTCACAAGTTACCTCACTAGGCTTAGACTTTTCAAGGATAAGTTAGCAGCTATTGGAGATAGCCCTAGTGATGACGAGCTAGTGAGAATAGCCCTAAATGGGTTTACTAAACAATGGAGTGTCTTTGTTCAAGTTGTCAGTGGACGAGATACTTTACCAAGTTGGGATCAACTATAGACTAATTTAACTCAGGAGAAGTTTATACTAAGTCTCGTTAATGGGGCCAACAAGAGTCAGAAAAATGAGGTGGAACAAGAGAACATTGCCCTAGCGGGTAAAGGGAAAGCAAAGAAGGGATCTAGCAAAGGATCAAATTCACAAAGTGAGAAGAAGAAGAAGGACCTTTCTAGGGTCAAGTGCTTTGGATGTCACAAGTTTGGCCACTATGTCAGTGATTGCCCAGAGAGGAAGAAGGGTAAGAAGCAGGTGGCAGCTTCAGCAAGTGCAGAAGAACTCTCCAGTAGAATGGAATATGAGTTTGCACTCATAGCTTGTATGGTTAGCTCAACCTCATAGTGTGTTTGGAATCTAGATAGTGGGGTGTCATTTCATATGATAGGAGTTAGAGAGTACTTCTCCAGTTACAAGGAGGAGGACACCAACATCCATATTTCTATGGGAAACTTGTCCAAACTCAACCCTGTTGGGAAAGGGACTATTCAGTTTCAGAGGGAGAATGGAAAGAAAATCCCACTTCATGATGTGTTATATGTGTCAGGCTTAGGTATGAATTTGATTTCTGTATCTGTTCTTCAGGATAGGGGGTATAATGTACTCTTTAGAGGGACAAATGTGTTGATTAAGCACAACGATTGAAAATCACCCATAACTATTGGAGTTAGGAGTGGTCACCTTTATAGATTGTAGTTTGATACTCTTAAGGCACTTATGAGCAACAGTAATCCTAGAGATCTTGGAGAGCTATGGCATAGGAGGATAGGCCATATTCATCATGGAGCACTTAGATTTCTTTGTGAGATGGTGACAGGTATTCCAGAGGTGAGCACAGAGCATGATGATGTATGTAAAGGATGTGTGTTGGTGAAATTTGTGAAAGAATCTTTTCCAAGGTGTGACACTAGATCTAAGGGTGTTCTTTATCTAGTACATTCAGATGTTTGTGGACCGATGTCAATGAAATCTCTCAGAGGATATGAGTACTATGTTACTTTTATTGATGAATTCTCTAGAAAGACCTGGATATACTTCTTGAAGACTAAGGATGAGATTCTTAGTCGATTCCAAGAGTTCAAGGCTCTTGTAGAGAACTCGACAGGAAAGAAGATAAAGGTTCTTCGGTTAGACAATGGAGGTCAGTACAAAGGAAATGTCTTCCAGGAGTTTTGCACCAAAGAAGGAATCAAGAGAGAATGGACTGTTCCTTACAATCCACAACAAAATGGAGTTGTCGAGAGGAAGAACCATTCTATATTGGAGGCAACAAGAGCTATGCTACATGACCAGGACATGCCCCATTACTTATGGGCAGAGGCGTGTAATACAATAGTCTACATTCATAATAGAGTTCCACACAAGATGCTAGGGAAGATGACACCAGAGGAGGCTTTCATAGGGAAAAAGCTATATGTTATTTGCTTCAGGATATTCGAGAGCTTGGCATATTGCCATATTACTAGAGATACATGTACAAAGTTAGATCAGACTGCAGAGAGGGGGTACTTTGTTGGGTATAGTGAGACCTCAAAGGCATACAGGATTTTCATTTTGGGGACTAGAAGAATTATTTTTAGACAGGATATCAAGTTCATGGAGGACAAGTCATTTAGGAGATCCAAAGATTTGCTAGCAGATGATCAGAGTGAGTAGCCAATAGAAGCTCCACGACCAAGTCAAGAGCAACAAAGCTCAAGTACAGTTACCAGTACGAGTGTAGACTCAGTTAGTGAAGATTCACAGAGTATGAAGCAACAGGTGCAATAGGAAATGTATCTAGAAGACTTAGAGGTTGACATTTCATCCTCTACAGTTGGCAGCGGGAACCATGTGGTTCTAGATACATAAAGGGATACTTAGGAGTTTGTGGGAGCTCTTAGGAAGAGTACTAGATAGCGAAGACAACTAGCCAAGTTCAATGACTACGTGGCATTAGCTAGTTAGTTGGTAGATACTAAGCCTTCTAGCTATCAGGAAGCTGCAGAACATCAGGTATGGCGAGATGCTATGGTTGAGGAATATTCTTCAATAATGTAGAATGATGTGTGGGATGTAGTACCTAGACCAACAGATAGGGCTGTAGTTGGATCACGCTGGATCTATAAGATAAATCATGGTGCAGACGCTAGCATTGAGAAATACAAGGCAGGGTTCGTGGCAAAAGGGTCCTTTCAGAAGGAGGGAATAGACTATGAGGAGACATTTTCTCCTATTGCTAGGTATACTTCTATATGAGCTGTAATCTCACTTGCAACACAGATGGGATGGAAAATCCATGAAATGGATGTCAAGATAGCATTCCTTAATGATGAGTTGAAGGAGCAGGTATACATAGAACAACCAAAAGGCTTTGTAGCACACAAAAAAGAGACCCATGTGTGCAGATTGAAGAAAGCATTGTACAGACTCAAGCAAGCTCCTAGAGCATGGTATGAGCGCATTGATACATACTTGCAAAAAATGGGCTTTGTGAAGAGTGAAGCAGATGCTAACCTCTACTACTTGATGGTTGGGGGTGAGATTCTCATTCTTGTTCTTTATTTGGATGACCTATTTCTTACAGGTTCACTAGGGATCATAGTGGATTGCAAGACGAACCTTGTAGAAGATTTTGAGATGAAGGATTTATGACTTATGCTCTACTTTCTAGGCATGGAAGTGTGACAGATAGATGGGGAGATTTTACTTGGTCAAGAGAAATATTGCATTGAAATCTTGAAGAAATTTGGGATGGGGGATTGCAAAGCCATGTCTACACCCATGATCACGAATTGGAGGAAGGTAGATACAATAAGGAGAAAGATGTAGATCCCACTTTATATAGATAGTTTATTGGTTCGCTTATGTATTTGGTCAAGACTAGACCAGATATAGCATTTGCAGTAAACTCTCTTAGTCATTTCATGGTTGAACCAAAGAGAATGCATTGGATAGCGGCTAAGCATGTGCTACATTACTTGTGTGGTATAGTCGAGTATGGAATCAGATATGTTCGAGGTGAAGCTATCAAGTTGATAGGCTATACTAACACAGATTGGGTAGGAAGTACAACAAACAAAAGGAGCACTTCAGGGTGTTGTTTCAGCTTGGGATCAGGAGTTGTATCTTGGTTTAGTAGGAAACAGAAGTCTATGGCTCTAAGTTCAGTAGAAGCAGAATACATAGCAACTAGCATGGTGACATGTGAAGCTATATGGCTTTGAAAGTTGTTAGTAGCCTTGTTTGGTCAGAAGGTTGAGACTATTGTGATACATTGTGACAATCAGAGTTGCATCAAGTTGTCTGAGAATCCAGTGTTTCATGATAGGTCTAAACATTTAGATATCAGATATCACTTCATCAGAGATTGTGTACAAAGGGGAGTTGTTCGACTACAATACATACCTACAGATGAGCAGGTAGCAAACATTCTGACAAAGGATTTGGGAAAGGCCAAATTTATCTTTTTTAGAGATAAGATGGGTGTCATGCAGAACAACTTCCTCACTAAGAGGGAGTGTTAATTATTGTTAGTTGGACAATAGTTATTTCTGACCCGAAAATAGCAGTAGTATTTATGGGTAGCTTGGACAGCTATTCATCCTTATCTATGTATAGCAACATTAGTTATGGGTAGTTTGGATAGTTGTTTGTCCACTTGCCAAGAATTAGTAAATGGTTATTGCAAAGATAATTATTTACTAATTTTAGTGATTCCCTTTTGGACACCTTGCAACCAATTCTATTATTGGTTGTCCAGTTGTTTTAATCTTAAACGTTGGTTTGATTTAATCTCGGTCGTTAGTTTTTCCAATAGGGTAGTATAAAAAGGGGTCATTGGGTCATTTGGAGATACAAGTTTTGGAGAAGCATTTTGCAGTGATAGCAAATTGTCTTGCAATGTTAGCAAGGGCCCAGTGTTAGCGTGGGGATAGCAGTGGGGAATATTAGCGGGAGAAATTAGGAGGTAGTCGAAGTTCTGCCAGTGAGAGGCAAGGAATTTTGTATCTCTTGATTTGTTGAAGTTTAATATAATTCCTCATTTGTAGAATTGGTTTTCCCTTAGGGGTTTTTCTAGGGATAATTTGTCTGAAAATATTTTGTTCATTGTGTTGTACATTTCTTTCCATATTTTATAAGTGAAGTTGCAGTTGTGTTATTTTTCAATATTAGCTGGAAATTTATTTTCAGTAGTTTAATAATCATTTATGATAGGAGATTAATAATCAGTGACTGCAATAGTTGATTTTTCACAATCTGACAAAATGATCATGCACCATTCTTTAATGAATAACTATAAATGTTTGGAGCTCCACAATAAATTCATGTCTTGTAATAATTCCATTCCACTTTATGAGAAGACTTAAATCATCGAATTCTTCTCTCATAATCTTAGCAGTTAAAAGGATGCAAATCTCAACCTAAAAAGAGGCTTCTTATGCTCTTATTTTCACACACTACAAGATAATTGTATAGGTAAAGTAGTATTTTCTCTTTTTTAAAAGGAGAAATGAACTTATCATTTTATCCATGATAGAATATGCAACTTTAATAGTTTATGCATATAGCATATACATTTTTAAAATGATCTATCATTTTATTACTTTTTCTTAAGTCATTTAAACATTTTATTTGTAGTTTACTATCTTAAATAGATCTGTGTAGAAGATACTAAAATGTACTATTTTTGGTATATATAATTTTTAACAAGTTTTGTATATTCAAATAGAAGAGACACATGGTCAATGGCTACACAGAAGAAGGAAAATTATGATTGTATGGTTGATTTGGCTATGTTTTATAAGATGGAGGCTATAGTTATGGATTTGGACAATAAGGTTACTACTATGGGGAAGGTTCCTAAATGAATAGTTGATCAGAGCTATAAGATTCTAAAAGTTTTCAATGAGCACATAAAAATTCTCATTACTAATTTGAAGGGATCTACTGGTAATAGGGTTATTATCCATATTATGGAAGAAAAGGAAGATCTTTTTGATAGGCAAGTTGGGATGACCGAAAGAAAGAGGCCAATTCTAAAACAAAGGCTTCTCCTACTACCCAATAGATCAAAGAAAGTAAGAAAGCAATAGAGAAGATCGAAAAGTTGGAGCTTGAGGCTGCTGAGGTTCTTAATTGTCTTCATTAGCTATGTATTATTTACTTTCCTACTCTTTTGGTTACACACTTGGCTATAATATTTTTGGCTTTGGTTGTTCAACACTTTTATCATTATGTGGCTTGATTTTTTTTTCTTCTACTAGCTATTTGTTTTCTTAATTCATGTTCTACAAGTTGGATTATGATATCTTAGATCTTTAGTTTATTTTTGTAAAAGGGTTTTAGGTTACCTTCAAAACCTCTTTTCATGTAATCAACAACATTGCAATTCATCAAGAATATTGTAATTCATCAACAACATTAGTTGTTATTAATATAAAAAACATAGTAATTGATTAAGGTTGATATCAACATGACTGAAAATGATCATATATGATATTTTACCTCCAAAGTCAAGTCTCTACATTCCCTTTCATTAGACATTGTAAGGTAACCTAATGCCTATGGCATGCAACATATTGCTATATATTGTATCTAAAAATGTTGTTTATGAATTTGATTTTATTAAATGAATGAGGCTTACAAGAGAATAAGATTTGACAAAGAATAAAGAATTTCTATAATCATATAAAGGAAAAGATGTTGATTGACATGCCTAACTCTTTTTTAACATAAGATAATGATGAGAACATATTTAAAAATCTACACAAATGCTAATCTATGGACAAAATTCTAAATGAAATAATAATATTTAAAAACATTTGATGTTCACTATTGTTTTTAGATTTTTGCAAAAAATTGTAATAGCATAAACACAACAAAAATTGAAGTCTCATGTCTGAAAGGTGGGGACTAATTATAAATATGTGCAAAATGTCAAGTATATGGGAAGCATGTTTAAATACAATAACACTTAACTCCTCAAATTTGGTATGACTGCGAAAATATTGTTTCTCAATATACAAAAGATGAAATGTTTTTCATTGTGGTTTGAGAATGAAACCCTTGCAACAAATACAAACCCTTTAAATATATACATATATATTAGTTTTTTAAAATATAGAAATTATCAAAAACATAGAGGCATACAACACAATAATTGAAATGGAAAAAATATAGTATGAGATGATTTTATTTAACCCCAACCCCAACAAGAAAAATAAAAAACTAAAATGGAAAATGTTGACAATAATTCAAAAAGCAAGTATGTTATATATAATAAAATCCCAAACCCTTATTCTGTATGACATTAAATATAGTACTATGCGCTCACTAATCAATACAGTCTAAAAATAGAATAAATTAATAAGAATAAAACATTTTATAAAACTTTTTCAAATAACAAAACACAACATATTAATGAAGAATGGTAAATATTATGGTTGCATGATGCAACTACTATGGCTAAATTAAATGCATGTCCTCCTTCACTTAAGCCACTTTACTTTCAATCAAATCCAGAAACAATGATGAAATAATTTCAATCAAAGTGTTTAAATTTTTTTTAACTAGTAGCAAAAATACTCATAATCAATCAAAAAATAACACTCCAATATGAAAATATGTATTTTAATAATAATATTGACAAACATTTGGCATTCACTAATGTTTTTATATTTTTGCATAAACATAAACACAACAACAAAAACCATAGTCTCCTACCTATAATGAAGGGACTAGCAAAATTAGTTCTAATATTGTTTCACAAGAACTAAACTCCTCCTTTGTGTCTTAAGATAAAATTTCAAGTAATTCTTGACTATCCTTAAAACACTATTGTGTAACACTTATTTTCTATATTTTGGCATCATTTATGCCCTATACAGATTGCACCAAAAGTATAAGAAAAAATTTCTCAAGATTTCTAAACACATAGTGATTTTTCCTTAATTTTGTCATTTTTTTCAATTACAAAGTATACAGATTATGAACAACAAATACTGAAAATTCGAACAAAATCCATTGTGTTTTCTATCTTTCAATTTTGGTCAAAGGTGGATTTTGTCTAGCAGATAGCCCCATCCATTTATATACTCCACCAAGAAAAGTAACCATAAAATTTCTTCAAAACAAATTTTAAAATTGTAATTTATAACTAATCCTCATGGTGCTACACAATTAACTTGCTTGATGTGAATGGTGCAACCAAAGCTCTAGCATGCATTTTCTTGGACATAGAAGAATCCTTATTTAACTAAATAATGTACTAGTTAAATATTGTAAAGAGGCTTTATCTAGAAAGATGGTGGTTGGTTATATTCTATTCAATTAGGTATTACATGGTTGATGGCAAGGTGTATTTGTCTTCATACCCTTATTTTTCAGGATTCCAAAGTTGATTCTTGGCTTCACCTTTCTTGTCTTAAGGTTTTGTGGAAAAAAAATTTAGCACAACCTTAGGCTCAATGCCCATTTTATTAGTCAAATACACTATCCACAACCTTAGCAATGAAACATACACATAGTTCAGTGTTTTTTTGGACAAGAAGCACACTTTGAACCTAACAATCCATGCTTTCAACACTCTAAAGCTTATTGGACTAGATAAATGGCTAGTGATAAGTTTTGACATGGAAATGTTTTTTCTAAGAAATTAGACTTGCTAAATCTAAGAGGGAGATATTTCAAATCATAAAATTAAAAATATATAAGTAGTGTTTTTTATTAATTTGATATATTTCCCTTTCAATCATAGCAACAATTTCTTTGAGAAATTGCTAATAATGATTGGAGAAAGGATAAGTGGGATTTACCCACAACTAAGAGGGTGGAACTTTAGATCTTTAGAAATATATTATTTTAATAGTGTGAAAGTCCAAAATTTAAGATGTGCTAATGTCAAGGTAATAAGTTATTAAAAACATTTTGGATTTGGAAAGTGATCAAGTGAATCAATTATTTTATGTGGTTTCAAAAGTATTAATTAGTAAATTTAATTTTGTTTAATTAGCCAATCATATTTATTTAGAAACTAACATTATTGAATTTGAAAAACTGTATCTCTTTATTCTTCTTTAATAGGAATGAAAATGCTACACTTCATTAAATATTCATAATATATAGATAAATTATGATTAAACAAAAAGTATTTATTTAACTAATGGTGAGGAATAAGATTAGGTTTGAAGTTGTTAGATAAGGTTAAATTTTGATATTTATATTATGTAAAGAGTATCAAAGATATTTAAACATGTATCTTGTATATGGTAAACTATATGAAAATCATGTGTACCAAAAAACATTTTAATATCTTTTATATAAATCTAGCTAAGACAAATATTTTAAAAATAAGATATTTACATGGCTTAAAGATATTATTTTCTTAATACAAAGTTAGCCCAATAATTAGCAAAATACAGAAATACATATTTAATCTTTGTCCCTTTTGGTGTGACTTATTAATTCTTATTTTATGTTTATTTTTTTAAAATAAGAGTAAGCTATATATATATTAATGCGATCAGATTTCCACAATCCATGATAGTTATAATACTAAGTTTCTAGATTAGATTGTGTAAAGATCTTTTTCCATCAATATTTTGAATCACACTACATGATCCATCATCAAGATGAGAAAGCAAGAGATGTAAAACAATGTGATTTGAAATGTTGATGAAAAAATCTTTACACAATCTAATCCAGAAACTTAGTATTATAAGCTATATATAATTTATAATATTTTATCATTATAAAAATGCCATTTTATTATTATCCTGAATTAATTTAATGAAAAGACTGATTATATATATGGTCTTAATAGAGCGCACTGCAATATACACTCACGTACATTGAGGTGTATCAGCTGAACTGTTAAAGTTGGTCCATCTTACGGCCACTGTCCATAAATGTTTTTATGTACATATTTCTGTTCATTGTTACGGATTGCACTCCATAAACAAAGGAAACAAAATATCTTGCACTTGTTATGTTAATTCATCATCTTTCAGTTTCTAACGAAACAGACCCAAATAAAAGTGAAGGAAAAAGTTGAAAAAGATTAAGACACTGAATCATTCTGATAACTGAAACTCATTAGGTCAGATGTCACATATAACAAGCGATTTTCGAATCAAAGGGGCAGGGATTAGAAATATAAGGTTCAGTAACCATTTATTATCATGACTAAGATGTTGCAGGATAAACCGAAATACAGTCCGGACAGATTGAAGAACAGTAAAAGGAAAAGGCGATTAGACATGCTCAATTGTTCTAGAAGGTTGGAGTTGCGTTGTTTGTTCTTGTTCCTTCTCCCCGGAGAGTTCCTCCAATGATTTCCCATTTGTTTCAGGGACCAGAAAAGTGAAGAGAAACCCTAATGCATTTACCACTCCCAAAACAATCAAAGAATTCTTCACGCCAATGCCCTTCGTATAGCCCGGCTCCACTTCCGCCGCCCTTGTGCTCTGTGCCGCATAGAGAAAAGCAAAAGCTCCAATAATGGCGCCCGCCTTGCCAGACGCCGCTGAAATCCCATGACAAGTCGACCGGAACCTTGCCGGGAAAAGCTCCGCCGGCACGATAAAAGTCGTGCTGTTGGGGCCAAAATTTGCGAAGAAGAAGGTGAAAGAATAGAGAACGACAAAGACCGTGGGATTACCGCCGCAGAAATGAGCGCCGCATTTCGTCCCCCGCCAGTGATCGTACGGAATGGCGAGAGCGAACATGAAGGCCGTCATGAAGAAGAAGCCAATCATTTGTATTTTAAAACGGCCAATACGGTCGATTAAAGCGACAGTGAACCAGTACCCCGGGACAGTAGAACACAGTGCAATGATTGACTGAGCTTTTGCGATCTTGTATACTTCTTCAATGGCGCTCATCTTTTTCCCAGATGGCAGCCATCCGACGGCCGTGAAAATGTCCTTCTGGAACAAATTCTGGCTGTAGAAGGCGATGTCGAGGAGAAACCAAGTTGAAGTTGTTCCAAGAAGATGGAGGCCGTGGCGGCTGAGGAACTGGGAAGATAATAATCCGTAGCTGGGCTCTCTGTTAGCAATCTGTTGTTGGTCTTCTTGAATCTCTTGCTGCATCACCTTGGACATATCGGCGGCGGCACGTTTTGCATTATTGGCAACTAGGGCAGTGTAGCGGGCAGTTTCGGGCATCTTTAAACGCCAGTAGTATGTCAACGCCGCCGGGGCGGCGCCCAGCATGAGGATGATCCGCCATACGTAGTCCGCCTGCGGGGCAGTCGATCCAGCGGGGTCAATTTCAAAGGCTGGACGTTCGTAGTAACTCTTGAACGCCGCCGATACCATGATTGCGACGGCGCCGCCGGCGAGAATCCCGAAGCCTTGCATGGCGAACACCGCCGCAATAAACGCACCTCTCGTTTTCTTGTTGGCGTACTCGGACATGATGACGGCGGAGAGAGGATAGTCGCCACCGATGCCGAAACCGAGCCAGAATCTGAAGAAGCAGAGAGTTGTCATGACTGAGTTGGCCGTGTTTCCGAAGGAAAGACCGCATCCTACTGAGCATATCACCATGAGCATGAGAGTCATTCCGTACACCTTCTTCCGCCCCATTTTGTCGCCCAGCCAGCCGAAGAAGAGTTGGCCGGCTAGGGTTCCGCAGAGGGCCACTCCGTTTACTGCTGCCGAGACATTTGGTGGAAGAGATCCGGGCTTTGTGCTGTTCGGATCGAAGTAGTATATTCTTCCCAGTAGCTTTGTTACAGTGGAAATGCAGAAGAGATCGTAGGCGTCTGTGAAGAAGCCCATGCCTGCTATCACAATTGCCGTGAAATGGTACCATTGCGTTTTGGCAACATCCAATGCATCCAGCACATGCAGATTATTGCCCGCCATGAAACTGAAAATCGAGCAAACCTTCTCCTATGTTGGGTATGAGGTTGAAGGAAAAAGAGAATACGGGCTTAACGAGAACGGGATTCCTCGGTATTTATGGGCGTCAAGTTCTTGGCATGACACGCCTTATTAAATGCGTAGATGCAAGGATATTTATGGTCAGTTGGCTACACGATAGCAAACATTTAATTCTCCTACATCGTCTCGGCGAGAGGGACCAATTACATAAGAGAAGAGACTTAAAACATAGCCGTACAATATAGGGCTTTTAATTCTCGAAGTCTCGAGTTATATGCTGTATTTAGTTACTGTAAGGGTTGATTCCAAACTGCTTGGAGTGACTCTTATTAGTTCCGAGTTAATTACTTCTCCTAGCCGTGTTTAAGGAAATTAAATAAAACCAGTTAATTAAATAAGTGTGAATTATAAATATAATTTCTCTATGTGTTTTATAATGACTCTTCCAAAGATAACTATACTAGTTATATCTTATAAATATATTCATACAAAGATGGTGGATGGACAAAAGGTTGCATCTTAGAGTTTATTTAAGTGATAGTAAAAAGGATAACAATTACAATAAGAAAGTTTGATAAGGATCAAGAGAAACACTAGTGAAAGGTAATAGTGGTCATAGTCATCTAGCTTACCCCAAACGTCAACAAGATATAAGGTCACATTAGGAATGAATCACCCCTCCTCAATTCTATTCCCTCCCTCCTTTTGACTACTATTTTCATTAAGCATCAAATATTTAGCTAAATCCATCGAAGAGAATTTCTTTACAAATTTGGGCATTAGCCTACAAATATTCCAACTAGTCAATTTTTTTGCACCACATGAAAGCCACCTATTGATGGCACTCCCAAGAGGAGTCTGGATAGGGAGGTGTTTAGCCAAACCATTCTTACCACTAGAGTGGTGATCATGAGGAACCTAGAATCTTTGGATTTGAATTTAGGAAAGTGTTTCCCAGTCATTGTTACTAGCTATTATGGGATATTGTAACACATGTTTCACATGACAATTTCATATTTCAAATTATCTAAACAACTTCATTATAAGTTTAATTGAAAAAGAATGAGTTAAAGAAGAGAATACATAAAGAACAATTAATTACAAAGGGAAGGAAAGAAAAATCCCTTCAACTTATATTAGTTTTAATATTCCTTCTTATCATTTTTAATTTGGCCCCACTGAGGTATTTTTGTTTGTGTATTTTATACTAAAAGTAGTAAAAAATGATTGATTGGCGCAAAAGAGACAAAGTATTGATAGGATCACTAGCAATCGATTAATAACTCACTGACCAAGGAAACAACAAACTAGCGACCCATATTCAATATAAATAATACAAAGCTGTACAAAGAGTTTAGCATCCAACTACCTAACCACCTAAAATAGTAGATAGTAGTAAAATATTAAATAGTAGAAACTATACTATCAACCATATTAACCATTGTCTTAAAAGTCCAAATATTCATATCACTCATGTAGGGCCTGAACTCAACTATAATAATAAAAACAAATACAAAATGAGGTTGAATGCTCATTCCTTCTTCTACTCCTGGGGGGTTAATTTTGGTAGCAGCATATCCATCTAGTCATCCCCAAGGAACCTATAGAGCCTCTAGAAGTTGCCAACATCCTCTTTCACTTTACCCCCACCTTCTTCTAGTGTAGGAGTTGGAGAGTGGTAGTCACAACATGCATGGCTTTAATAATAAGTTCCACCAAGGGCTTGAACCTTAGGTCCAGTTGTGACACCATCTTCTTTAGATTTTGCATGTCCACCCATAGGTTGTTTAACTTAGCTTCAACCCACAAAAAGGTAGTTTTTTCCCTCAAATTGGGAGTAGGGAGGGGGTCTTGGACTTGGGGATGGGGAAGGAAGTGGGTAACCTTGCAGGTCCTTATTTTTCTTGAGAGGAGAAGTAAGAGTCATGGGGGAGATTTACACTTCCATTAGACTCAAAGAGAGAATCCACCTCTTATGGATTCTCTTGTTTTAAAACTCATTTTTTATTATGGAAATATGAGGGAATTTTGTGAGAACAAACCTCGTACCCCTAGTTAATTATATCCCTACCTCACCCAAATCCATAGCCAGCTCTAGTTTATGGTTTAATTGGAAAATCACAGAGTATGGGTGTGATTAATATTATGTCACTCAAGGAGGGGATCTCCTTAGAATTAATAGGGATGTTTGAAACATAGGTCTATATAGCTATAGAGGACATATTAGGCATTGTAGTTTGTAATAGAACAATATTATGAGGGGGACACATAGGTGAAATCCATAACCAATGATTCAAGCTCATGAAGTAAGAAAATAAAGAAAGTAAATAGCATCATGGTAACAGAAATGGTTGAGCAGAGGAAATTGGTAGTAATAGTTGACCTTGAAATGACCCTCCAGAGTAAGATACTTCATGATCAGCTACTAGATGTCATTCCATAGCCCTAACAGGGTTTTTCTGTCAAAATGTTATCTCATGCATAGTGGCTCCTTATTGGCCTTGAGGTATCATTTAATACTCTTTTTTTTTGCAACCTTGGTAAGACATTTCCATTTTCTTCCCTTCAAGGATAGACCGGTCTCTTCAGTTATAACTTCTTTGTTACTTTCTAATTTTACACCATTAATAGTAAATTTAGGGTCCTTCTAAGTATTGACTAATTGAATGGATTTGATCTCATTAGAACCTTTCATCGCCTCCATGAAAGATAGGATCCCACCCTCAGTAAAGAACATTGATGTGTACAAAATATTGTGCCACTCAGCTTCAATCTGCCATCCCTTAATTCTATTCCTATCTCAACCTGTGTCAACCAACAAACCTCACTCCTTAGTTTCTCCTAGCATGAAAGCCTTTGGATAACCACATGAAAAGGGAAATTTGAGCTTGCAAAGATGTTATTTGTTAAAATATATTTTTTCCAATAGAAGGACTACAAAGAATGCCTTTCTAGATATCCTTTCACTAAAATAGTCAAAATTACATGATAATGCTACTCCAACACATGAGATTGGTTACTCAAATGAACCCTTCCCTAAAAGGAGTGATCTTAGGAATTGCCAAAGTAATGACAAAGAGGGTTTTGAAGTCATCATTAATGAACCATATCCAATCCTACTTGATATTATAGCCCCAAATCTTACCAAAATACATATGAGAATAATTTTGTAATAAATTCCACAAAAGATAATAATTACTTGACATTATATCACTTCTATTGATGTAATCACCCATAGTCTAGATGCAAAATGTACCGCTAGGCTAGCTAGAAAGAATTTTAAATCTCTTGATCAATCATGTGGTTATATGTATTTTCACTCTCAATAATGAATTTTCATAGGGAGTCCATCAACTATCTCCAATGCTACAATCTAGTCAACTCCATGAACAAACCTACCAATTTATCTACCACCTTGTTACCATGCTAGTACATGTGCTAGACTCTAGTTTCATTAATTTGTTCAAGAAATGCCACACATCATTCAAAACACTTTTCATCTCCCAACATACAATCAACCACAAATTAACAACATCAATAATAAGTTTAGAGTCTCCTTTCACTAGGATCCTATGTTTACCAGGGTAGGGCATGAATTTTCTAGGATTCCACCATATTAGAAGAGTTTGTGTGAAAGTTACCATAATAGGACATAATAAAATTTTCCCCCATCTCTAACAATCACACCTCCTATAGTTAAACCACCTTTTACCACCCCATCACATTTTAGCTTGAGCCAATGACCAAGTGGGTAAGCCAATGCATGTTTATGTAGCCTATCAATTTTGAGTTATCAAAGTAATTAGTAGCCTCAAAGAGTTTCCATTTCATTTCAACCTTATATCCCTAAGTGGAGGAAGGTTAGACGGGATTCTTCCCAGTAGAAAGTGTAAAGTTCTCATGCAGTATGTTAATAGTGATGATCACAATCCCTTCCACATCTATCTTTGTATCCCTAAAGATCCTATTATTCCTTTCCTTCCAAAAATTCAAGTAGGCATGGAGGGAAATCAACTTCCAGATAAGTCGGGTGGGTAGGTGAGCAGTCAAAATTGATCAGTCAGCAAAAAATATGATGAATGTTATTCCCAAAGACACAAGGCATGTGAATTTTTTTCTGCAAAGATGCCCAAATTTGTATCTCAAATGGATAGGGTAAAAAGAGGTGGTAGATGTCTTCTTCCTCCCATTTGTAGAGAATGTGTCTCTTAATGAATTGGAAGTCTTGCATTCTTAAATTATCAAAAGTTTCAATTCTCACATGAAGCATGGAAAATCAAAAAAAGTTAATTTTGGGAGTGAGTTGTTGAGTCCAAAACTTTTCTTTCCATAGCTTGGGAACCTCTATATCAACTAATGGAAGATAAGAGGAACGAAAAGAGAAATCACCCAACTAGCATCAATCGCAAATAATCTATCCCGAGAAGGAATGATAGGAATTTCATAGAGATTAATAAGTTACTTGTAACTCCTTAATTAGTATCAAGTCCTAGGGATACCCCCTCCAATTGAGATTAAAGCATTTCCATTTAGGGAGGGGGTATATAGTCAAAGAGTAATTGATCAAATTTTATTTTTAATTCATGCATGATATGCAAAATTTTGCTTAAGATAAGAGGCTTATCCCTCATTCAATTATCCTCCCAAAATTTGATTTTTTCATCCTTAATAACCTTCCAAATCAAACCCCATTGAAGATAGGTGTAATTTCTTATCACATTTTTCAAAAATTCTAGAGCTATAAGGAAGCTCCATGTCAAATAGATTGGAGATGAAGGAGGAATCTCTAAAGTAAATTCTCTTCATAATCCACTATGAACCTCCCAGTTCTTTAGAAAACCTACAACCAAATTTATTTAAGAGTTCTTTGTTGAGATCACTTACTTTACTAACTTCCAAACCAACCGAAGCTTAAGGTTTACATATAGTATCTCAATTTACCAAATTGATCCTATCTTTCTCTTCCAAACTAGTCCAAAGGAAGTTCCTATGTATTCTCTCCACAACCAAGGCCATAGAGCAACATATTTAAAAAATGGAGAGGAAATAGACAGGGATGCCTTGAAGAGAAGAAGAAAGGAGATGGAATTTACAAGCACTATAGAGAACCTTCCTTTTCCACCCTCCAACTTCTTCTAGAGCCTTTCCACAATGTAATTCGAAAGTTGTTAGTGTTATAGCTATAGTCAGATTAAATTGAGTTTGTCATTATAATTACTAATTTAATTATTATTCATGACTTATAGTCATTAGAAAACTTTATCCAAATGTGTGTATGTGTGTAGATATATGTACCTATACATGTGTGTGTGTGTGTGTGTGTGTGTGTGTGTGTGTGTGTGTAAAAAAACACACACATACACATATACATACACACAAATATTTACTTCATATATCAATCCTAATATGGTTAATTACTGATCGATAAACAAGATCTCTAATAGAGCTTTACTCTTTGCCATTTATAAAAGATGAAGTATTGAAATATTAATGAATGAGAAATGATTTTGTAAAAGATGAAGGATTAAAACATTATTGAATGAGAAAGGAGCACTGTGCAACATGTTCCTTGATTTATAAGAATTACTTTCAACATCCAACTTATCCATCATGTTTTTTCAAGATAGTTACAAGACATTGTTGAAATCTATAATTATCTTAAAATCTAATTAAAATGGAAAATCATCATTGTTGGTACTTTTTGCCAATTCATAAATTGAGAAAGTGGACACCACTTTTGCAATTTACATTGCTGGACCATAATACCAATTAGGTATTACATTGGTTAAATTTTATAAGATTAAATCAAACATACAAAACATAATTGAACCAACATATTCATTATGTAACAGGTGTAAAAAAATATAATTTTAATTACCATTCAAGAAGAGTAGAGCAACCTTGTGTACATATAAAAAATATTTATCACAAAGTAATTTAATAAAAATTTGAAAAAATGTCCATGTCAAAAATGTTTTTCACAAAGTAATTTACAAATTTGAAAAGAATGAAAAAAGAGAGTAGAAACTATATTCAAAAGAAAGGTTGAGATGGTCATTAGTAAGATTCAATTAAAAACAATTTATTAGTTACAATTCACAAATTTATACTATATATCATAATTTTGATGTATAAATAAGGAAAAAATCATATGCTCTCACATAGAAAATTTCCAAACTTATGAATACTAATAGAATATAAAGAAAAATAAAGATCTATAGGTAACATAGATAGAACATATGCCTTTTAAATGTGTTAATGTGAATGTGTTCATTTAAAATGTGTAAATGTGAAAATATTTATTTATACAATTAATTTCATTAATTATTTTAACCCGAGAATATTTACTAATATTTAATGTAAAATTGTTCATTTAAAATATGTAAATTTGAAAATATTCATTGATACAATTAGTTACATCAATTATTATGACCTCATAATATTAACTAATATTTAATGTGTTAATTGTTGGACCAACTAGATTAGACAAAGCTATAATATTAACTAATATTTAATGTGTTAATTGTTGGACCAACTAGATTAAAAAAAGCTATACTAATGAACAAAGAGCTCCCTACCACTGAGATTCAGAGCTCTTGGTTCAAGTGGTCTTTCTTTTCTATACAAATGCATGCACAGAGGGGACTATCCATGCATCTTTTGTTTTTTGTAATCCTATTTCATGTTAGCATTGCAATAGAAAATGGAGAATCACAAAGAGAATCAAGCTAACGTGGTTGGAAGGTGTATACATCAAGTTTCATCATCCCATCCAACCATGCTCAATAATGAATCTTTTAATGACCTACAAGGCTACATTTTTCTAACATTCAACTTGTGCATGTCAATGGGGTGTTATGGAATAGGGTATGTATATTCATCAAATTTTTATTTGATAAATTTTGCCAATTGTCACAATTTATAATGAAGATAAATTCTCATATCCACATGTGGAAAAGAGTTTACAAAAGAGAAAATGGTATCTCAAGCACCGAAGGATTTAGAATTTTTTTTTATAAATTTGATGTGGCACTTTCATTGAGGTAGTAATTTCGATAACCATTTCTACATTTTCAAGAAATCTACAGTTAAAATGTTCTACATTCATGTTCCTCTTTCTAAAGATCAAGCGTATAGATGAAATTCCGTAATAATGAAAATGACAAGCTAGACAATTATATGAAAAGATGCCCAAAAATTGTCAAACCTTAATTCAAATACATACATACAAGTTAATATTTATTAAATTTTTTAATTATTTATTTAAATTTAATTTAAATTTTAAGTGTTGTTATTGGAAAATGAGCTATCTAAAGTGAAGCTAAGCATTATGGTTGGGATTTCATGAGAGAGATTTAAGATTAATTAGAAAATTTTCCTAGAAAAAAAAAAAAAACCTTATTTTGTGAATAAAAAATAATATTTTTTTTAGAACAAATCATTTTAAAATTTGTTGATAACCTCAAACTAAATAGGTCTTTTTTTTTTTTTGGAAAACCTAATAAATTGCTTCAAATGTTCTAGAAAACCATTAAACAAAACCTAATAAATTACTTCAAATGTTATAGAAAACCATTAAATAATTACTTTAAATTGAGAAAAACTTTAAAATAACCACTTAATATTTTCAAAAAAATCTTTAAATAATTGCTTCAAACTTCCTAAACTACCTTAAACAAACTACTTGAAATTTTCTTCAAATTTTCTAGATATGTTAAACAAAGATCTAAATTTTTCTTTGGAAAGGTAAAACAAATGTCTTACAATAACTTCATTTTTTTGAATAATTTCCAAATATTATAAAGGTATATTATTCAAAGGAATTCAATATAAAACCAAATAGGAAAACATGATAGTGCCAAAAAAATCAAGCAAAACAACAATATTAACCCTATGAAACAAATCAAACAAAAGGTTCTTCAGAGAAACCCTACCCCCAAAGACATTTCAAAGCTACATATAATCTATAATGAAATTTCTTTTGTATTCTAAAACAAAAAATTTGATTAACCAAAAAGATACAAGCAAATTTTATAGCTAGGTACTTAATAGAAAATAGTGGTAGACATAGACACAATGTAGTTCTATCAAAATAGAAGGTAATAAGAAGAAGATACAATGGAAGATCATTAGAACTAATTGTCTATGAGTGAAGAAAAATATTGGTCTCTTTCTCATGAACTCATAAACTATAGATATTATTCAGGCTTTTCATAGGTTAAGAAATCAGACTTTTGAAGGTTGAGCAAGAGGTCTCCAAATTTCAAGGCATTTGAACTATTTGATATTGGAATGGAATGAGTTAAATCTAACCCTAGGTGCTTCTTAAAAATAGCTCTACCTTGAATCTTGGATACTTCAAACACCTCAATTCATAAGCTAACAATCATTTCTTCACCTACACAAAGTATGTAAGAAGAGAACAAGTATTGAAACACACGAGTGATAGCTCTATTTCAAAAGAAGAAGAAAATTGATCTAACCTATGGAATCTAGGAGCCAATACCCTTTACTTTTATGGAAATGGAAGTGTGGTGCCATTTTCCCCTGAGAAATTTTCCACCATGAAAGCATTTCATCCATCTATAACCTATTTTACAACTGCTCAAACTACAAATCCCCACCAAAAAAATTGAATTAGTAGAACTCTTTGTAAGATATATTTATTTTCATATGTATATCAAATTTACTAAAAATTTATATATATATAGCTAAATATATTAGCAATTTTTGATTCAAAGCTACAACCTATATTTTGAGTCTTTTCAAAGTGCCCAAACTTGCAATCTTGCCTACAATTTTTTTAGTTTTTTAAAACCAAAGTTCAATTGTTCTCTTCTGGTGACCAAGTTTACCATAATGATTAATCTAATTATCTTTCATTGTTGATACTTTGCCCATCTTGGAAAAATAGATCCACCAAGAACATTACATGGCATGTGTTATCATCAAATTTATTAATGGTATCTAAAAACCCATGTCTAGTTTTTATAGAATCATAGCACAAATCAAAATGACTAGTCTTTCTCAATAGAATCCATGATCATAGTTAATGAATTATTTTGATCATGCTCCTCTTTTAAGAGAACAGGAAAAATCTATTAAATTTTAAAAAGAAAAAAAATAAGAATGACAAATTACAATGAAACATATGAATGAAAAAAAATGGATTTAGGGCATTATTACCTTTCCTTGATCAATTGTTAATGTTTTGTCAATAGATAGTGATATGCTAAAGCGAAAAGACTTTTATTAATGGTAAGACAAATTGAAGAGGAATAGAATGGATATTTTAACAAACCAAGACAAGATACACTCATGCAAAATGCCACAACATCCTTCATGTCGAGGATAGATGGAAAGAAAGACTAGCAACACATCATCCATTCCCACCACATGCCATGATTCTCCAAGTTATTTTTAGCTGATATTTTTTGCTAAATTCTATAAGAGATAAAATAAAAAGATTGCCAAGAAAAATCAGCTTTGCAAATGAGAAAAGAGAAATTTTTTTGTGGAAATTTAATTGTAATTGACTTAAAAATGATGACCATAGTGTATAGGAAATATTTTACATTTTTCACAATTTCTAAAGCAGAGACAATTACCAAAATAAAGTTTGAAAACTATAGTCTCCTGCCTTAAAAGGCTGGGACTAATAAATCCTAATTGACCAATTACCATTTCATTTAATAATTGGTTTATATTAACACCGATTATAGAGAGATCGTGTTATGTTAAGGAAATGACAATTACTGTGAATCAATGTTTGTATGTGCCAAGAGTATTGGATAACTATGCACATCTTATTTATGAACATGCCCCTACATGTCTTATGTGATGTAGATTCATGTCCCTTCATCGAACATGCCTCCATTATTATATATTTAAATTCAAAGATTGCTACTTGTTTGAAAGTACATTAAGAACAATAAGTATTAAAATCACATCAATGTCAACCTAAGATTTGTATTTTATATTCCATCAAATTTGGAAATATTTATAGTTTTATAGTTAGGGTGTATTGGAAAAATTATGCAAGAAAAATATTAGATATCACAACAACAAGAATATTCACGTTAGTGAATATGTCATCTAAGACATACATATTAAATTGAAATCTATTATTTTGATCAAATTATTTTTTAACATGGCATCAAATTCTAGTTAGTGGTAATACCAAGACTATTTATGACATTAGAATATCTAAAGCATCATTGAAAGGAGTTTTTAAAATTTATTTGCAATCATTTTGAATGAAGTTATGTGTGAAGATAGACTCGATGGTGTTACTAATTTTGTCTTAGGGAAACTAAGATTGATGGTGACTTTTGGAGAAAAAGGATTAGATTAATATATGAAGTATTTTGCACCAATACTAAATAATGAAACAAATAAAACTCAATGGAAAAAGAATTACAATAAAGCTATGAAAACCATCTAGCATACTTAGTTAAGGGTCACATAGTCCTTATCATAAACAAATTAGATAATTCCCATTCCATGTTTTCCTTTGTAGAGAACATATATGGGATAAACAAGAGTAGTAGCCCTTGCACTAAAGAAATAATTTTATCATATTAAAATGAATAAGGGTGAAATTATTATATCTTATTTTATAAGGATAACTCAATTGAGAGATCAATTATCTACAATTTGAGCTATAATCAACAATAAAGATTTAACAATATTTTCCCTAAATGGATTTCCCACATCTTGGGAACCATTCATACAAGGGATAAGTTCCCAACCGAAGCTTCTAGGTTTTGATCAAAAAGGACTTGCAAGATCATGAAGCTCCATGATATCTTTATCTTCTTATGCCAATGGATGTTCTATTCTAGAAAAATGAGTATATATATTTCTTTCAATTATTTCTATGTCAAGATTCCAAAAGTCTACCATGATTCTTTGAGGATCCTCTTATAAATGAAAAACAAAACCATAAGAAAATAAGCCAATTTCATTTTTAGTAATGAATCCAATTGAATATTTTGTTGGGTTGGTATCAAATAAAAGGATACCCAATTTTATAATGCTTCTTACATGCTAGATGTAGTTGAGATTAAAATAATAAGAAATCAATTGTCCAAATTTATTTTCCACAAAAATAAACTAAAACTCAAGAGAAGCAGATATTTGGGGTATGAATTCCCCCACGTACTAGTATTTTCTTCTGTAGTGTTCATACGTACATTGCACATGTGTGGAGGTCACAAGCTACAACTAATTCACATGCCTTGATTGTGTTGAGTCACATTTTCTTTGTCTATAGAAGCAATCACATGAATTTTATAACCTTAATTAATTTCTTCTCAAACAACACTAAAATATTTACATCTTATCTTAATTAGATCATCAACATATTCTTATTTCTATTTTAGAACATCTTATCATAGTAGTGAGAACTAGTAACTATATCATATTTGTTCAATAACATTTTGTTTTAGAATTATCAACTTAAGAAAATGAAAAATATTCTAAAGGAAAATCAATCTTATGTGAGGTAAAGTGCTTAAAAAAAGATTATTTAATCTAATATTTAATTAATTTATATCTATTGAATATTTTTTAATATTAAATGATAAATTTTAAAAATAAGAGTAAATAACATTATAATCAAAGAAAATAAAATTTGATGACATTTTCAAATGATTTCAAAATTATTATATTACATTTATTTCACAATTATTATATAACATTTATTACCTTGGAGGACCGCTACCACATATTATATTATTACCATTTTCCTATCCTAAATCATTTCAAAAATCTTGCCCTTATCTCATTTTTGTTTTTATTACTGCATTTGTTGGAGGATAGTATTTTTAAGGCTAGAAGTAAACATGAGGGGAAATCCTTTTACCTTATCTACCAAAGCCTTATAAATAAAATTTTCATCCAGAATCTGGCTTAGAATCCCTCTTTCCTACTTAACCCCCTTGCCTTTATCACCCTTTAAACGTCAACCCTAGCTCTACTCCATAGAGGCCCAAGAAAGGTCATGCCACTGAGGTCAAAATTAACCTTGAGGTTAATGTTAGCATTACTAAGTCAAAATTGGATTCCAAGAAGGGAAAGTAGTGTACTCGGAGAACCAACAACCATCTCCAAATGGAGAAATTCAAGACCCCCCCGAAGCATGAATCTAGCATTGGCTCCTCTGATAATGAGAAGAAACCTACTAAAAAGAAAAGACACTGCTAAGACATCAAACCTAGCCCCAACTCTATTAGCCCTTCCCATGTCCTTGATAGCCTAGAAGCTACCCCAACTCATAGTGGGGGAAGGACATCACTTCTCCTAGGAAGGATAACCCTAAGGTTACTAGGAAGAAAGGAAAACATAGTCACACAAAGATGCAATTGAAGAGGCTTGAGATGGCTATGAGGGACCTGGCAAATAACCATACCGCTATATGTCATAGATTCAAAACCCTAGTGGAATTCACCACAAAGGTTATGTACTCCATGGCCACAACTTGCTACTTACTACATTCTAGCAAAGAGGAACAGGAACTGGGAAAGACTATAGAGACAACTTGATCCATTTATGGTTTCTTGGTAGAGGACAAGCTGAAAACCATCCTAGACAAACTAGTGAAAGAAGAGGAGGAGGAAGATGCGGTGGGGGAATCTTCTAAGGAGAAGAAGAAAGGTAATCAAGAGAAGGAAGAGGGCATCTAGCCTAAGTTCTGTTGCATTTTATTTTCTATTTTTATGATTATGTCTTTAAACTCTACACCCCATGGGGTTTTTTGGAGTATGTCAATTAAGTGGACCAATAATAGTGATGCTTTTAAATGTTTTTGGTTTATCATTCAGATTCTTATATATAGTAGTTTAAGAACTATGGTTAATAACAATTTGAATCTTAAAGTTTTATAGATTTTGATGTTTAAATTTGTTATAGAATAAACTTTTGGGAGGCAACCTTTACTTGGTTCTCAACATTTTTTTGTACTTCGAGGTTAGCCCCCCATCTTTTCGATTGCTATCAACTACTTCAAAAAAAACTTTTTTTTTTGTTGTGATTTTTTTATGGTCGTTGGTCTAATTATTTTATTTTTTGGTTTTGTTTTGTAGAGTCACTTTTGGTTAACCCCTATCTTTCTGCCATCTACACTTATTTTTTATGGTCCTTTCTAGCTTTACTCAATCATGCCATTTAAGCCCTATTCAACTTTATCCAATCAAATCATTTATTTGTTAAAAAATAAAATTCAAAGTTAAATTGACCTATATGAATAAATGATTATGATAAATAATTTTACTAAAGAAGCATATCAATCCCAATTTATATCTTGTCTACATGGAAATTAGAAAAAAAAAAATCATTAATAATAAAGAATAGAGTTTGAAAAGTAGGTTAGTATAGTTTTCTATGAGTAAAATAAAATTAATTTAGTAGAATTTCCTACAATATGAGTCTATCAATTTTTAATAGTACTAATAATTAACAATCTTCTCTCTTTCCTCTTTGTTCTTCAATCTATGGTACAAATTAAAATATATAGCATGAGTCAGCTAGAGAAAAGGTGTAACATGAAAGATCAAATTTCTTAACCTAGATCTCTTGCTACTTTTGTGCATGTGAAATTAGGATTTTTTGTTATAGTACTATAGAATTAGCATTAGGTTAAATAAGTAACTCTTTAGTTTTGAAATCTGAATTATATTTTGTTAATTCAAACAATAAGAGATATGGGATTACAGGGATTAGGATATTGAATCAATAGCTCAAGATTTCTTTGAGTTTAAGGTTTTAATATCGAACATAAGTAAAAGGACTAATTAGTAAAATAATTTTTAAAAAATGTTTAATATATCTCTAAAATGAATTATGAGTTGCATGACTTGTGATTTAATTCAGGTAAGGATCTTTAACAATAGGAAGTCACAATATGTTTCTCTTGACACCTTGTAAATACATGTAGATTCTAGGCATCTCCACTCAACAAATCAATACAAGAAAAAATAAGTGATTCCTAAATTAGATTTACCAAAAACTATTTGCATAGTTGCGAGAGGAATCAACATCCCAAATAAGCTCACATCCCTATTCTAGAAATAGATTGATGAGAGGGTATGAACTCTCTCTCTCTCTCTCTCTCTCTCTCTCTCTCTCTCTCTCTCTCTCTCACACACACACACACACACACACACACACACACACACGCACAAATAGAAATTATTTCACTTAGTGTACTTTATGAATCACAAAATGAAAAATTACTAATGATAGCCTAAGAAATGAAAAAAACTAATATTTTAAAATATCTTAAATTTATACATGATATGACTCAATGGATAGAAAATGTTGTGATGTCTATTATTTTAAACTCTTAGATAGTTGCAAATAAAATTTATATGGGATAAATTGAAATATTTCCTTTCAAAAATAGTCGCTCTTATTTTTTAAGGTCACAAAGAAATTGAAATATTCTATTGAAAAATAGTAGCTTCTACTTTCTCATGTTGCTTATGGAAATTATTTAATATATTTATCTTTAATTTTATTCCTTATTGTGTTAAATTTATGTTTTTTGTTATAGTATATAATAGATTTTATTAAGATCATAAGATATTGTTATTTTTAAAAATAATTTCTAATAGTGGTAAAACTTGAGTAATATAATGTGTATATTCAGTTGATAGAGTTTCGTATACTCGAGTCACTTACCATGGACATTGGAAATATAAGTTTTACTAACATATTACCCATTTCTCGATAGGAATTGTCAAAGATAAGTTTCATTTTTATTCTATTTCATTCAAACTAAAGATGGAAGAAAATTATTTTCTATAATTAGTTTTAAAAAAGTAGCAAATACATGACCTTGTTGGTATCTCTAACCATTGTTATCTATTAGTGTTAATCACTCAGTCATTTACAAGGTAGAGTTAGATGATCATCACTATGACCAAGCTACTCTATATAAGCTAAGTCATGTATATAAATAAGTATGTACTAAGGTATATAGGAGTCAAGTAACTTATGGTCATCATGTATTTCTATACAAGTTGAGCTCATCAGCAACTGAGAAAATTTCAAAGATACAAGTGTCGAGTTACATAGTGTGTTCCGAGCATAATACATGTTGAGCATCTAAAGAGAGACTACAGAGAAAAAACAAAGACCGGGTGATGCAAAGTTTAACTAAAAGTAAAAAATGGAATAGACCTTGAGGAAAAATGATTATCAAGCCGACATTAAAGGAGTATTTCAATTTTGCCAAGGTTATTATAGAATATTTAATACATGCAAAGGTTTCTACAAAACATTTAATACATGCAGAATTTGTTACAAAATATTTACATGATGTGGATCACATATCCCTATGTTGTGTGTTCAAAAATCAAGTTGAAGAGGAAAAACATGGAATCGTCTAGAAAACTCTTTACGAAACTCTTTAAATAGTGAAGATCTTAACCTAGATCATATGGAGAGGACATGCAAAGTAAGAGAAGGAGTAGACAGGTGTATGCATACAAAGAAGCAATAATATGCAAGTGAAGGATTGAGAACATATCAAAAGTTGGTTAAGGGTTTTGTTATCACTTAATAGAGAAAGTTACCTATTCATATTAGTGAAATGAAAGTGAGAGAGAAGTAATATCAAATTAAGGAGAGGATTAGTTACAAAGGAGAAGAGTCAAAATAATCTTGTAGAGAAAATCAAGAGTCAAGTACTAAATTAATTCTAATTAACTTGAATCAACGTAAATCTCTTAACACAATGATCTTAACAAATCTTTCTAAATCTCCTAATAGATTCTTTACTTTTGTTTTTAGTGTTAAATCCTCTTAAAAGGTGAGACCTAGAAGTCTCTTAAGCCTTTAATAGGGTAGGCTCCACACAGGATAGATCATATCTTATGATCAAACATTGTAACCTTAACTGTTTAACTTTATTACTGCAATAGTGAATATTTGTGTGTGTCAAACCCACCCCAAGTTTACCTTCACCTTGGATGGTTTTTGGGTAAAAAATATTGTTCTATGTGTTTTATTTTCATGCATGTCATTGATCAGATTTATATGTTACAATAGATTAAAATTACAAGTTTTACATGCACAAGTTTACTGATAGATGTGAATGAATTGGTGAAAAGTTAAGAGTGTTAAAGATTCTGATTCACACATCCCCTCTTTTAGTATCTTGTTTATCTTATTTATAACTTCACCAATAACAAATTGATATTGAAGAATTGGTTCTCTGAGAAAATCTTAATCTCTTGGAGATAAAGCATTTCAAACTAGACAAGGTTATAAAAAATTAGGTAATTGACATCCAATTCATACTGTAGAAATTTGAGAAGGCAAGAGAAAATCTAAAGGATTCCTAAAAAGGAGAAAGGAAATTTCCATCTAGACAAAAAGATATTCCTATGAAGAACTTGAGACTAAAGGATTGTTTGAAATAGTCAATCCAGATGAAAAGGCAATGATAGATCTACTTGACAAGAACAAACTCTTGAGTGAAAAAATAAGAGGACTGGAAAGGAAACATAAAATCCAATCAGTAAGATTATGTGAAGTGAATGAACAAAAGAAGAAAGCTAAAGAAAATAGGACTATGGCAGAAGAACACAAAAGGGTAATGGATACCACACTTAGAAAAAGGATATCAGATGTGTAGAAGCTCACAAACATAGAACTAGACATGATGAATCAACTTATGCCTACAAATCAGGAATTGAATCATAAGGATGTGAAAATTAAAAATCTGAAATCACAGAAGGACATATTGAAGAATGAACTTAAGACTGAGAAAGAGTCCATGGAGAGATTCAACAAACCTAAACAAGCAATGAAGTATTTGAAGAACTTATGAACTTAGATCTAGATGTTCTAATGGGTGAGGACATTCATACACTAAAAAAGGAGAATCATCCAGGAATGGAGAACTGAGGAACGTAAAGTCAAAAGACAAGCCAACATGTTATCACTATGGGAAACTTGGTTGTACTACAAATATTTGTCAAACCAAACATGGTATGCAAAATTTGAAATCTAAGTTTATTGGTTACTATTTTACTGCAAGAAATAAGGACATCAAATACATGAGTGTAGGTCGAGAATGAGGAATGCATCTACTACACCTAAATTTGAAGGATATTGCTATAACTGTTAGAAATATGTGTGTAGAGGATATGAATGAAAATTACTTATAAAACCCTACTAGATAAATCAAAGAAAGAATAATGCACCTAACAATGCATGTTCCAAATGTCACATATTTGGACATCTAAGAAAGAATTACAGGACACAAGTATATTCACCAAAAGACAAAGGAAAATGCAAACTGGACATTGAGAAAGTCAGGAATGAAATGAACTAAAGATGGAAAAAGAAAGAAGAAGCTATAAATAATGCAGAAAATGGAGTTGAGTTCACCCAATCCAATGGAGCAAATGGAGCTGAAGGTGATCATGTCATCTCAAACTAAGAAAGAATGGCATGTCTAGAACTGTATACCTAATTGAGGTATCATACAATGGTTCTTTGCATAAAATATGCACAAGTTCATATTTGCATAATAAAGGTACATAAGAAGAAATTTATGAAAGGTCTCAAAGTCTTAGTAAAACTTTCTATGTTGACCAAGCATTACAACATAGATCAAGCACTTTAGAAGGGGAATGTTAGAGACTAAATGATATGGAAGAGATTGAGTTGTAAAGTAAAGACCTAGTTGAAACACATCAATATCGACTGAGACAAAAAGTTTTCACTTACCTAAGTACAAAGCATTAAATGAAAACCCTAAATCTATCAAAGGAAGGTATATATATCAAATTTTAAAGACATTATATCATACCTTGCATTCAGATTTTCAAGGGCATAGCAATTTGGTGATTTAAACAACAAGTAAAAAAATTCAATAGAAATTTGGACTAGAAGCTTGAAGGTGTGGAGATTTGAATCATAACGAGTAATCCAAAGGAATAAAGAACTTCAAACCCTAACTACAATCATCAAAACTATATCAATTGTTGGAATGAGTTGAAAGAGGTCAGTAAAATCCAACTAGTAAGGAGAGATGCTTGTCCTCCACCAAAGTTTCATGTTATTCTACAAATTTCTATGAAAGGAGACTCAAAGGGTGTGCTATCTTTGATAACACCTAAATTCATTATGTTCCATGATGTCAAAAACTATTACATGTGTAAAATCATAGGAGAATGAGATTAAGAAATTAGAGATGCTTATGAGAAGTTTAGTAATAAAGGAATCTTCAAGGATTAATTCAATGTTATTGAAAGGAAAGGGCTAACTTGTGCCCTAGATATCAAGAGGAATTTCAAAATTAAGTGGATTAAAGTTGTTTTTGAGAAGAATTAGTAACATGAAAAATTGGTTACAAAATAGACCGATGCAGATCACAAAGAAAATGATGCATAGGCTTATAAGAAGAAAAGAACGTGATGTTTGAGCCTAGAGGAAATATAGGAGGTGAGTGGAATGAATGTGTTCTCTCCATCACAAATAATTTTGATTCACTAATTAAATTTTTAGTGAGAATCGTAGCTCACAAATTCTATCAATCTTGAGCAAAGTAAATCTTGTGCATTACATGGCTATGGATCAAGCATCAAAAATAGTGATGAAAGATTGTGAGTATGATCTTGTCGAGTTGCATAGACTACATCTTGTAGAGAATCTATCAAAGAAAAGTGAACAGTTCAATGTGTAAGTTGGGATCACTCATTATTATTATTTTTTTTTAATCCAAAAGTATTTTCCTAATGTTGGTAATATTGTATGGGAGGAAGAAAAATGAGTGACAAAATAGATTAATGAGTATATTACTAAGTTGGGGGACAATTTTGAGAATGTAATAGATACTCTTTTGATGAATTTAAGCAAAGTATGAAAAAGGATGATAATGCCCGAAAAACTAGTCACAAGGTATTATAGTGACATTTTTTCTCATGGATATGGACACAAATTTTTTACAGGTGGTAAAGTTGAGGAGGGCATGGCTACAAGGTTTTGAATATGAAGTAGATAGTGATATAGTCTATGAAAATATTGAGGCACTACTAAAGGAAGAGATAGATGTTGAGGTTGAACCTTTTGGTAGATATGAAGAAGATAAAGAAAAAATAACTATGAACATCAAGATATCTTCCAAGGAAAAGAAAATGAAGAAAATGATTGAAGGCCTAGGAGCTAAATTGGGCACCCTAGGCAAGGGAAAAGAACCATTGTAGTTAACACATGGTCTTGGTAAAAATGAGGAAACAAATAGTGGTGATTAGGAAGATGAAGAAGAAGAAGGTGAAAAGGGTAAAGCCATAGTTGTTTCCATGCCATAGATATAGAAGGCTCAAGGAAAAAAGAAGAAGCTAGCAGTGAAACCCATCTCTCCTCCACAACCAAACAAGCCAAGGACTAGGGAAGCTACTAGTGTAGAGCAGTCTACAAAGAAAAAAGTACCAGTGACTATAGAGCCCAATACCCCCAAAACTAGAAGGAGACTACTCAATGGACCACCTATTAGAAAAACAAGGACTATTGAATAGGTATGTGAAAATTTAAGAAGATCTGTAAGATTATCTAGTTTTAGATTTGTAAAGTATGATACACTAGATAAAAATGATAGAAATAAAGTTGAGGAGGCTATGGTAGTTATGATTAAAATTCATAAACTAGTTCCTAATGAAATTGAGAAGAAGCTACCCAAAGATCTTTATAATAGATTGGAGATAAGATGGAAACAGGATGAAGTAGTACATAAATAGATAAGAATTGACATATTAGTCAAAGTCATGCCTAATCTATCCCAGAAACAATAGGACACTTTTTTGAAATAGTATATGAACATATTTATTCCTAGATATATAATGTTTTTGATACTATAGAATAAAGATGAAGTTTTAGCACAACAAATTGAGTTGTTGTGGAAGAGCATTTTTCGATTATCTATAAATATAGAAGAGATAAACACTATAAACATCAAAGATGATTACAATAGTAGAGAAATCTTAGGTGTGCCAAATCAACAAGACAACATGTCTCCAATACATGTTGACACCCTTGACACTCCAAAGGTGAGACAATTAAGGCTCACATGTGTAGAAGAAGATGGTGAAGATAAAGAAACAAGTATAAATAATAATATTGTTTCAGCACCTCATAATAAGGTAAGAAAAGAATCAAATAAAGTTGAACCCAGTGAAACTATTTTTGTCTTGAGCATGGATGCACAAGAAAGATTGAGTGGTAAAACCCCTTCACCAACTCTCAAAGCAGTGTTGAGCAGTATCACTCCTTCATTGAGCAAGAAAAGAGAAATAAAAGATGTTTCACCAAATATTCAGGGGTAAAATTAAAAAGTTATGTTACCTTTCAGCCTAACTTATCAAAATGACTGAATTTGAGTAATTCTACTCAAAAGCCAAATTTTTTCAAGCATATGATCTAGATAAATTCATTCCAGCTAAGTTATATATGGTCTAACACTTTTCCAATTAGAAATGTCTATAAAATGCATGTTTTATACTAGTTTGTATTCAATTACTAAAAAAATAAAATTATTTGAGAAAGATGACATTTCAATAACTCTTCCTATTTTTTATGATATTTTTTAGTAACACATAAACACCATTTTATAGAACTAAAAGTCAAGAACATTTGTATAAAGGATTTATAGTGTTTTAATTAGATATAGTATATTATAATAAAAAAATTCTACAATCAGCATTTTAACACTCGGAAAGATGTTGATTTTAAGAAAGAAAAAAATATTAAATCATACCAAAAAAATTGAAAAAATATGATATTCTAGAGGAGAGAGTCCTCTTCTAGAATGTATAATTTTTCTTCTAGTTAGAGTATATTTGTTTTGAAAAATGTGGTGGGAGATGAAAACTATCGATTTCAAATGAGTTCAAATTTGAATCATTATAAAAGAGAAAATATAGGTCTAAAGTCATTTTTTATTTTTGATTTTTCTATATATATATATATATATATTGAGTTCAAATGGAAATAAGTTTATTTCCATATAATTTTGTGATTGGAACTAAACCCCTAATTTTCAACATTTTTCAGCAACTAAAAAATTAGGAAAATATTTCAATTCTTATTCCAAAAATTATTAAAAATTATATTCCTAAACTTTATCCATTTCTTCACATTTCATTAGTTTACTTCATTTTCAAATTCTAAATAATAATACCATTTTTATGTCATTGAAGTTGAACTTTTGTTAGTATTTTTGTTTACAAAAGGGTGACACAGGTTTACACTTTTAACCTAAGGTTAGTCTAGATGAATTCATTAAGATGACACAATTGGATCTTGTAAATATCACCTTAGAGTTAATAAAATTTCTACAAGAATTTTCGACGAAGAAGAAGAGACAAGAAGAGCTAGGAAGAGAGCACAAGCAAAAACATGAATTACATGATGTAAAACATATTTTTATTGATGCTTTTGACATTCAAAACTTTGAAGAAGATGCACCAATAATCAACCAACTTGTAAATATAGTTGATTAAGTAAATGTTTGAAGTATGGAGTCAAATGAGAAACTAATGGATTGGTCTACTAGAAGATTTGAAACAAAGGCTATGGACAAAGTCTCCATAACCACTACTGAGTAGAAAATACTATTACAAGATAAAGTATAGGTTATGATTGAACTAATTTAGAAGGTACAACATTTGTACATAGTTTTAATAGATGTTCCAAGATTCACTAATCACATTTAGGTGTACAAATAAATCAAATTCAAGATGAGATAAAGGGATCCGGTAGTATAATTTATGAGTCAATAAGATCAAGCATTGTTCATTTTACCTAGTGTGTGCCAAGTTAGATAGTTTGTGCAAAGCACAATACATGCCAAGCATCTGAAGAGAAATTAAAGATCGAGCAATAGTAATCCTGAGCATCAAAAAATAGTAAAAATTAAGAAATGCAGAGTTTACATAAAATTTATAAATGGAACAGAGTTTGAGACAAAAATGATTATCAAATTGACTTCAAAGGAGTATTTTAATTTTTTAAGGTTTTTATAGAAAATTCAATTCATGCATAGGTTGTTATAGAAATTTAGTACATGCAAAGGTTTTTATAGAGCATTTACACAATTTCGATCATAGATCAATAGATAGTTACAGAGAATTTACACAATGTGGATCATAGATCCATATAAAATCATGTAGAAAAATCTTTGTAAAACTCTTTAGATAGAAAATATCTTAACCTAGATCATATGGAGAGGGCATAAAGAGAAAGAGAAATATTAGAGAGGTTTATGCATACGAACAAGGTGTAATATGCAAATGAAAGACTGACATTAGATCAAAACTCAATGAAAGGTTTTGTTATCACTTAACAGAGCACATGATCTATTCATAGTAGTGAAGTGAAAGTGAAAGACAAGTAATATCAGATTAGATGAGAGGATTAGTTAGTAAGGAGAAGACTCAAAATTAGCTTGTAGAGAAAATTAAGAGTTAGGTATTGAATTAGTTATAATCAACTTGAATCAAGATAAATCTCTTAACAAGGTGGTCTTAATAGATCTTTGTAAATCTCCTAACAGAGTCCTTACTTTGTTGTAAGTGTTAAATGCTTTAACAAGGTGAGACCTAGTAGTCTATTAAGCCATTAATTTAACATGCTCCTCATAGGGTAGATCATATGTTATGATCAAACAATATAACATTAACTAGTTATCTTTATTACAACAATAGTGAAGATTTGTGGGTCTCATCCCAACCCTAGTTTTGCATTCACCTTCGAGGGTTTCAAGTTAAAAAATATTGTGCTGTGTTTTATTTTCATGCCTGTGATTGATCAGATTTGTATGTTACAACATATTTACATTATAAGTTTTACATGCACCAATTTACTAATAGATGTAAATGAATTGGTGAAAAGTTGAAAGTGTTAAACATTATGATTCACCCCTCCTCCCTCCCCCCTCTTGGTATCTTGTTTATCCTACTTATAACTCCATCAGTCAATAGACATTTCATGATACTAATTACATAGTGGATCTATTTCAAATGATTATTATGCAACTGATCAATGTTTCTTTTGAAACATATTTTTTTTAACTTTAAATTTGACTTAGATATCTACCTATTACCTCAATGTTATTACAAAATTTAATCAATTAATCTTTCATAATTTTGATATATGTCTATGTGTGTGTGTCTGTGTGCATGCATGTGTGCATACATACAATATTTTCTTGTATTTAAGGGAATACATTTTGAAATGCTCTGAGGCATTTAAGAAATACATATTTCTTAGATTGCCACTTTTTCGAATGCAATGATCCTACACATACCTTGAAACACAAGAAAATATCATATGTATATATTTACACACACCTGCGCGTGTGCGTGCGTGTAAATGTATACATATGATATTTTCTTGTGTTTTAGGGTATGTGTAGGATCATGGTGTTCCAAAAAGTGGCAATCTAAAAAAATGTAGTTCTTAAATGTATTGCCTACCCTTACTTGACTTTTTTTTTTATTGCTGAACTAACCCCATACTTTCATGTGTATGGTGTGCATGTATGTTTTCTTTATGTTTGACATTCCTAATGTGGTTGAGGAAGGGAGTCGTAGTGACTTGCTAGTTAGCATCTACACGATGTGCCACTTCCTACCATTGCTTGTTTAGTTTAGAATATTATGTTTGTACATGCATGATTTTTATGTAAATTTGTAAGAATTTTCCTAAGGGCAAAATTCACCCAGGAACTAAGAACTCAAACACAAGAACACAGTAGACCAAAAATGGATATGATCAATTAATCAAAGTATGTCCAAAAACATTGCTCTATTCAGAATGTGATGTTCAAACACACTAGGAGTGCTTGTATATAAAGGCCTCGTAGGAAGCACCTAGAATGTCTCTAGAAACAACTAGAAGATAAGACAACTAAGCACCTTGTCCAACATTCTAGATGAATGGATAAGAATGACAAAGTGTCATATGTGTGTAGAAGATTCCTGTGTTGTAGACAACATGTGCTTAAAAGAGGTGTGGGCCTTGTGATTTCATCATGATAACTCACAAGAGTGCACAAACTCCTAAGTATCTCACAAATAAAATAATGGAAAATAATTAAATAATGCATTAACCTAAGTAAACTTAAGAAAGTGTAATAAGTAAATACTTATTTACACCAACAAAATTGTGGGTATAGGGTATCAACTTCCCTGAATTGCCAGGATGAGTGTACTCTATCGCAATATCTCAATGGTAAGAGAGGGGAGATAACTCTTGAGTTTGAATCCTATCCTTGAAAGAATTTGAGTTGTCTACCTTCAGAATTCATCAAGTGATATAAATTCATCATTATAACCCTTCAATTTGATTGAGTTTTTGTACTTTATTATGGGTTTGTGTTCAATCTTCTGGGTCTGTGATTATTTTTTGTTATATTAAATTAATTTAAAAGAATAATTAATGATTTAATTTGGTGGAGAATTCATTAAGAAAATTTAATATTTAATTATATTTAATTAATTGAATATTTAATTAAATAAAAGAATTAAATTTTAAGATAAAGTTATAGTTCTAATTTTGGAGTGTATCAATATTTTTTTATTTAATATTAATATATTTAGGATATCATTTTTAAATAATTGCTAAATATTATTATTACTTAAGTTAATAAATATTTTTATCAAAAATGCTTTGAAAGTTAAAGAGAGGAAGCTAAGTATTTAAATAAAGATATTTTGTAATTAAATATCTGAAAGTTTCTACATGAAACTGTAAAAAGATAATAAAATTATACAATGTAATGATTATTGAGTTCCCTCATATGATTGCACAATCAAAGCCCAAAAATTAGGAGAGAACTCTTTATGAGAGATCTAGAGCTCATTTTGTGGAAACTGAGTTTCGGAGGAGCAATTTTGGAGGAGAGGGAGGTTTTCAAAAAAAAAGGGGATTGTTTGCATGTTTCATGTGATTGTCGTTTTTAGCATCATATCTAGGTAGGATCTTGCGGTTTATTTGTATAGTGTTTTTTCGTCCTTTAAATTTATGTCTTCTTCATGTCTCTTATATTTTTGTTTTCAAAATTCTTTTGGGTTGAATCCCTTGTTTGCATATTTATTATTCTTTGTTTTTGGAAACTTTTGTAAGAAATTTAATGACTAAAAACCTTGTGTGTGGATTTAGTTGTTCATCATTCTTAGGAAACATTTGTATACAAATTGGAAATTAGAAAACCCTCATGGTAAGATTTGTACTGTTATTTTTTCTTGAATACATCTGTGGAATAGTTAAATTTAAACCCTTATTTTTTAAATTGAGGTTTTGTAGATGATGTTGATCTCAGATTAGTTTTGACAAGTGAGTGTCAACACACTTAAGCCATTTACTTAGTTCATGTCGAACTAGTAATACATGTTGAGCACAACATGTACACATTAGACCACACTAAGTTGCAGTGAGTGCCAAGTCACTCATGTACTGAGTTACTCAGGTGCTAAGCAGATAGACCATGCGAAGTGATTTAGGAGCTGAGTAAATAGTGGATGCCGAGTAATGCAAGTGCTGAGTCATAGTATCTAGAATAGTGCATGCCTATATGTATGTATGTAAACATATATAGAATAGTGCATGCCTATATATCTGTGTGTGTGTGTGTGTGTGTGTGTGTGTGTGTGTGTGTGTGTGTGTGTGTGTGTGTGTGTAAATATCTACATATGATATTTTTTTGTGTTTTAGGGCATGTGTAGGATCATGGTGTGCAAAAAAGTGGTAATCTAAGAATTATGTAGTTCTGAAATGTATTGCTTACCCCTACTTGATATTTTTATTTTATTGCCAAACTCTTTTAGGCCAGCTTTATGTTTATGCTTAGTGATCAACGATATTTATTTTCCAAATTAGTGGATATTACTTCATATTTAGTTTATATATATATACATATACATACATACATAGAGAGAGAGAGAGAGAGAGAGAGAGAGAGAGAGAGAGAGAGAGAGAGAGAGAGAGAGAGAGAGAGTTACTTATTTCAGTTATCTCATGCTTGTTTGAAGATGATATATATGTAGTGACTTTTAGTTATTAATGATGCTAGTTAGATGAATAATTATAATGCAATTTCTATGGATACTTACTTCATAATTGCATGTGTACCCTGTGTGTGTGTGTGTGTGTGTGTGTGTGTGTGTGTGTGTGTGTGTGTGTGTGTGTGTGTTTGTGTGTTTGTGTGTGTGTGTGTGTGTGTGTGGTTTCTTAATGTTTGACATTCCTAATATGGTTGAGGAAGGGAGTCATAGTGACTTGCTAATTGAGATCTACACAATGTACCACTTCCTTCCATTACTTGTTTAGTTTAGAATATTGTGTTTGTACATGTGTGATTTTTAAGTAAATTGTAGGTACAAGGTATCAACTGTTGAGTCTGAATCCTATCCTTAAATCATTTTTCATAAAAAGTTAGGCAAGAATTTGAGCTGACTACCTTCTAAATTCATCAAGTGATGTAAATTCATAATTATAACCCTTGAGTTGGATTGAGTTTTTTATACTTTGCTATGGGTTTGCATTCAGTCTTGTGGGTCTATGATTATTTTTTGTTATATTAAATCAATTTAAAAGATTAATTAATGATTTAATTTGATGGAAAAATCATTAAGAAAAATTAATATTTAATTATATTTAATTAATTGAAAATTTAATTAAATAAAGGAATTAAATTTTAAGATAAAGTTATAGTTCTAATTTTGGAGTGTATTAATATTTATTTAATTTAATAATAATATGTTTAGGAGATCATTTTTAAATAAATGCTAAATATTATTATTACTTAAGTTAATAAATATTTTTATCAAAAATGCTTCAAAAAATTAGTTAAAGAGAGGAAGCTAAGTATTTAAATAAAGATATTTTGTAATTAAATATCTAAAAGTTTCTACATGAAATTGTAAAAAGATAATAAAATTATACAATGTAATGATCATTGAGTTCCTTTGTCTGATTGCACAATCAGAGCCTAAAAATGAGGAGAAAACTCTTTATGAGAGATCTAGAGCTCATATTGTGGAAATCAGGTTTTGGAGGAACAATTTTAGAGGAGAGGGAGGTTTTCAAGCAAAAAGGGGATTGTTTGCATGTTTCATGTGGTTGTCATTTTTAGCATCAAATCCAAGTAGGATCTTGTAGTCTATTTGTGCAGTGTCTTTTCATCCTTCGAATTTCTATTTTCTTCATGCCTCTTGTATTTCTGTTTTCAAAATTCTTTTGGGTTGAATCCCTTGTTTGCATATTTATTATTCTTTTTTTTTTGAAACTTTTGTTAGAAATTTAATGATTAAAAACCTTGTGTGTGGATTTGGTTGTTCATCATTCTTAGGAAACATCTGTATACAAATTGGAAATTACAAAACCCTCATGTTAAGAACTGTATTGTTCTTTGTTCTTGAATACATATGTGGAATAGTTAAATTGAAACCCTTATTGTTAAATTGAGGTTTTGTATATGGTGTTGATCTTAGATTGGTTTTGACAAGTGAGTGTCAACACACTCAAGCCATTTACTTAGTTCATGCCAAACTAGCAATACATGTCAAGCACAATGTTATCATTTTTATGCCCCCGCCAAGATTCAAATTTTAAATGTCGAACCCGTCCAACGGCTAATTCCCAGAGTTAATATTATTTTAATGCCTGAGAAACATAAAAAATTTAAGTGATCAAACCTTATAACATGTTTCTACGGCCCGCAAGTTCTCCATTGTCAGATCTTAGGATATCGACGGTTGGCGCTATGCAACTTTTGAAAGTCGCAAGATGGATACAATAGCAACATAGTGCCCTATCAACACATGTCCAATGGGTCTAGTTCGCAAGATAGAGGTTAGGGGGCGAGTTGGAAAAGTATTGCATCGCCGGAGGTTGTTGTGGCGCTAATAGAAAATTGGCGCTTCTTGCCGTTAGCAACATAGCGCCTGGCTGAAGACGTGGTGGGATCGTGGGTGATGTGGAGGGGTGGTCGCATTGAAGTCCCAACTCATCACCAGCTGGGTGGATCTTGACATTAGCAGTGTTGGACCCACCATATTTTTGATGTTTCGTGTAGTTTTCTTCACCCTTGGATCGACGCAGATCAACGGTTGGCGCTATCTTGCCATCGAAAGTTGCATGATAAATATGTTAGCGACATAGCGCCTTTCTGCCGTGTGTCTGGTGAGTCCCAAGTGTGCCCTATCAAATATCACTGAGGATTCATCAGACGGTTGGCACGTGGCTAGTTCCTATTGAATGATACACTGAGAGGTAAGATCTATCTTGCTCACTATCAGATCAGTTCAGATCAACGATGGGCGCTATCTCGCTATGGAGAACTGTGAGAATTTTAACCATAGCGACATTGTGCCCTTTTGCCACGTGGATTAGTGGGGCCAGGTCTCACCAAGGTATGTGTGCTAAGGATTGCCAGGTTTCATTCAAGTGTGGTGCGATTGCTGAGGTGGCACCAGGTGTGATGGGCCCGGGGTAAGAACAGCATAGTATTACGATGAGTCTTCACTATCATCAAATTGAAGGCAAATCAACGGTTGGCGCTATCTCGCCATGAGAAGTTGCATGGTGGATACGATAGCAACATAGCACCTCAGGGACATGTGTCCTCATGGGCCCAAGGAGGAAGCACAGTTAAGGAGTTGACAGTTAATGTCACGGTTAGGTTTGGAGACATCATAGTTAACTTTAACAATTTAAAGGGTGGCGCAGTTAGTTCAATAATAGGAAGGTGGTCAAACGCAGAAAGACTTTCCAGGTGGAAAAATGAAAAGAGGTGATTGGCCCACGTGGGCCAATTGGCTTGTGGGACTAGGTTGACTCACTGATCCTGTTGATTCATGAACCAAAAAATGAAGGTAATCAATTTTGTTGTGCGATCTAATCTTCATGATCAATTCTGACCTACTCGGAATGAATGCAAAATGAAGAGGAACACTCCACCATCTTAGTTGATCTATCTACCTGGTCAGAACACTGATGGCACCGTTTTCTATCCTCTCAGAACACCTTTTGCAACAAAGATCAAATTTTCTTCAGATCCCCATGATTGTTCTCCGTAGGACTTAATGGCAGGTAGCTGCGAAGTTACATCCGTTGGAAAAGATCTCAGTTATGCCTGAACTATAAAGGCATATTTTGTATATTTTGTTAAGGGGACCTTCTCTCTAATTTTTCTCTGCTATTGCTCTAATATTCCAGTGTAAATTCCCTTGTGCCTCTGAACTATATGATTCTCCACTTATCTCCTTCAACCATTGGTATGAAAGTGCAAGAACTCTTTGCCTCCGCCATTGTTTTGTGGAAATCTGTAATTTGCATGACTGTATCTCTACTCGCCTGTGAATAATATATAAGTGAACCTCTTCCTTGTGTCATTCATCTTAGTTATTTGATTAAAGCAAGTCTAGATGTGTATATCCTTAGTTTCATTCTAGTTTAGTAGTGCATGTATGGGAAGGGATTAGTCCGAACACTCTATTTTGGTGCATCACCTCTTTAGATTAGACTAGGTAGATTTGCTTTCATGCTCTCTTTCTCCCTTTTCCTCTCCAAGAGTAGTTAGGTGCACCTTGATAGTAAGAGGAAGTCGGCCTTCTCTAGAGACTCAACTTCACAGTTCAAGTCCCATAGCTCGAAGGTTGTTTCCATGTTTCACTAGGTTGTCCTCGTGCATAGGCCTTGGACAAGGGTGCAAACCTAAGTAAAAATAGTTTTTGGCACGCCCGGTGGCACACTATTCCAAACAAAATCTTAAGTCTATGGGTGTTAAAGGAGAAAGAGTTTCAAAGATTAATGTTGAAGAGGTAGTGCTAGCTTCAGTATTCAAGCCTTCAAGAGGCTAATTCTCCAAAGTACTTTGTGACTCTGAACATCAAAAAATCAGGTTCCAGGCCAAAGTTACAGAAATTCATGCCCTGAGCTGAAACAAGGGCATCTTCTAGAGGTAAATTTCAATATCAAGAGCTTTCTCTTTCAAATCCTAGAAGAAGGAGGACTAGAATCTCATTATCACCAGTTAGGGGTGTAATAACAGTTGATATACCTATAAGATCTATCTCTACTCCTCCTGCAGTTCAAACTTAGCCTAGATTGCCATCAACACTCATCAATAGAACACTTGTTTACATGACATAGCCAAGAGTTCATGCTTTTTCCACCTTTAATGGTGGAAGTCCTCTATTGTTAGCCCAAAGACATGATATACCAGTATCTGCACTAAAAAGTATACCTAATTTTACTGGTGAAACTTCCATCTCCCCTTTAGAGCATATCTAAGAAGTAGAAAATGTCTGTAATATTCATGGTACTATAAAGGATGATGTTGCTGTCAAACTTATAGCCTCATCCTTAAAAGGAAAAGCATTATAGTGGTATAGAGGTTTAGCTCATGGTTCTATAATTGATTGGGATGGATTAGGAGTAGGATTGTGCAAACATTTTGAGAATAAAAGTGACTATCTATCACTTTTAGAGCAGTTGACTACTAGAAAAAGAGCCCCCCATGAATGTATGATTGATTTTAACTATAGATTTCAAAATACATGGGATAGAATACCTATTACAGTGAGACCTACCCCTGGTAATACCTTCTTGCATTACCTTAGAGCCTTCAACAGTAATATTGCAACCATAATTCAAACTATGGGAGGAGATACACTGCCTAATGCCTATGAGATAGCCATAAAACCCGAGAACATCCTAATACAAGGAGGAAAGTTGGCTCCAAGGCCCCCTACACCTTTCTTTCCTAATGTTCCGAACCACCAACCAGCAATGGCCCCTCTTCCTACAACTTCTACATCACAAGCCCTTACTCCAGTTCCCCAAGCTTCCACATCCTCAAATGGGATAGATGAACTCAAAGAGATGCTCCAAGGTCTAGTGCTGAATACAGATAAGAGAGAGAGGACCCTGGATAAAAAATTGCAAGAGCAGGGGAGGGAGTTGAAGGACCAAGGAAAGAGATTAGAGGATAGTTTTTCTATGATACAAAAAATGAGTAACAAGGTGGTGGCCTTAGAAAGGCAACAAGGTCAAGGTGGCAAGCCTCCCCAATTGCAATATCAAGCTCCAAATGGTGGTAGGCCTCCTAATCAGTAGAATAGCTCTTTTGATCAGGGTAGGAAAAATAGTCATGCTTCTACTTCAAGCTCAAATTAGAACAGAGCTATAGTCCCTCAAAATAACTTGGCCCAAGATCAAGATTGATGTCCTTCCTGCAACTATTCTTATGCCTATTACATGTGCCAGAAGGCAGAATCTTATTTGGCCCTAACTGAGCAAGAGCCTACAGCAAAGCAATCATACAAGGAGGATCATCCCAAGGAGGCCTCATATATTCAAGGGCATGATGATTGCTCTTTCATGAATCATCAGATTGGGGAGCATTGTAATGTAAATCAGGATCTGATTGCTCATAACACAAGAAGTAAAAAGGAGAGCTATGGAACATGTTGCTACTCATTCTCCTAAGCAGGCCTCAACTTCAAATGTTGCACCTCAGGTACAAGCAGCAAATGAACAAACAAGTACTTTGCAGTAGCAAAGGCAAGAATCTAGAAAGAAAGATGCAAGTGATCCTTATGTTGCCCCATCTCAAGCTCTTATAAGTGCAGCTCCCAAAGTTTCTACCAAAGTTCCTAATGCACCATTTAGTGTGGTAGAGAAAATGAAGAAGACAAATGTGAACATTTCTATGTGGGATGTTGTTGCTACCATACCAATGCAGAAGAGGATGATGCAGCAAGAATTGAAGAATATTGAACCCAAGGATCAGTCATCTACCATGGAGAGTGCCACAAGTCTAGTGCAACCAGTAGGGGATGTGGAGACAAATAAAAAGGTTAGACCTCCTCCATTCTATTTTTCTTTGATTATAGGGGGTAAATTAGTCCACAATTGCATGAGAGATTTAGGGGCTGGTAGCACAGTAATGCCTAGGTGTGTTACTGACACTTTAGGAATGAAATATGAGCCCATTGTTAGGGATGTGTTATAGTTAGATGGTAGTACTGTGAAAACTGTAGGTATCCTTAGGAATGTGGAGATGGCCCTACATGCATGCCCTGGTTGCACTGTGATTCAAGACATATTTGTTGCTGAAGTTAAGCCCCACTTTGGAATCTATCTTTCAAGAGACTTCACTTCTCAAATTGGTGGCTTCATATATGCTGATTGGTCATATATGTCATTTAAGACTGGATATGGAGCCAATGCCTCAATTAGAGCAGAACCTCAAGCCCTTCATCACACTAAATCCTACACCCCCATCTTCACCAATATTAATTTTCCTATTTTAGAAATGAACGAAAATGACACAGTAAATGAGCATGCCACTTCTATAGCAGAGATTCCTAATTTCTTCTTGGATGAATGGGCTAGTACATATCAGTTTGAGCCTATGTCAGAGACTCTTGAGACAGGCCTTAGTACATATAGCATAATAGAGAAAGATGCTCAAGTTCCTGATCTTGTTGGGACTAATGATGATATAAATAGAATACGGAGTATGTACTTTGATGGCCAAGGAATAGAAATGGATCAGGGGTTGTTGTTATGTTGATCTCTCTTGCACAAATAAGATACTACTTCTCTTTTAGGCTCCAATTCATTTGCACCAATAATGTGGCCGAGTATGAATCCTTGATTCAAGGCCTCCTACTTGCCCAAAAGAGAGGAATTCAAGCCTTGAATGTAGATGGAGATAGTGAGTTGGTAGTTAACCAAGTGAGAAATTGAAACATTACCAAAAATGGTTTGCTCAAGTATTACAAACATAGAGTCTGGGATTTTCTTGAGGGCTTCAACGCATTTAATATTCAGAGCATTCCTAGGAAAGAAAACAAACATGCTGATAGACTCGTAGCAGTGGGTGCATCTTATGATGTACCAAGGAATCTTGAGGAGGAGGAGAAGCAACAAATGAAGGTGGTAGTGAAGCCTGCCATAGCTGACAGCAACACTCATTGGTAGGTGTTTGATTTTGATGAGCAAATTGTGAGTTTCTTGCAGAATGAGGTAGAATTCTCAGATAGAAACCAGTCAAGACTGCAAGATCAGTATGGTGATCGGATCATTCATCTCAGTTCTAACAAGTTACCTAAAGGTCTCATTACCTTGGAGAGTGTCTTTAATCCTGATGACCAAACAAGAGGGAAAGGAATGAATGTAGCTGCAGAAAAGGATGATCATGCCCTAGTTACAATTTCTGATGGAAAATCTCTGAACAAGGGGAAGGTATGTTCTAAAATTGAACAAGAAAATTTTATTCATCTATGTTAGGAATTTAATGATTTATTTTCTTGGACATATGATGACTTAAAGGGTTTTGACCCTAGTTTGTTTTAGCATACCATAGACTTAGTTGATAAGGCCAAACCAGTAAGACAAAAATAGAGGCTAGTGAATCCTAAGATTGAACCTCTAATGAGAAAGGAGTTGTCCAAGTTGATTGAGGCTAATATAATTTTCCCCATCAAGCACTCAACATGGGTAGCCAACCTAGTCCCTGTTAGGAAGAAGAATGGAGAAATTAGACTGTGTGTGGACTTTAGGGATCTTAATTAGGCTTCCCTTAAAGATCACCATCCTCTCCCTTCCATGGAGAAAATTCTGTCCAAGGTCAGTGGTTCAAGGAGATTGTATTTTCTTGATGGATTTTTTGGTTATAACCAAGTGTTGGTTAAAGAATTTGACAGACATAAGACAACATTTACTACTAAATGGGGCACCTATGCTTATTGCAAGATGCGATTTGGGCTAACAAATATAGGTGCCACATTTCAAAAGGCAATGGAGATGGCCTTTAAAAAATTAATTGACAAGTTTGTCTTAGTATACCTTGATGATATAACTGTATATTCAAAAAATGTAGAAGATCATTTTGATCATCTAAGACAGGTATTTCTAAGATGTAGAGAGTTTGGGGTTTCCCTTAACCCAACCAAGTGTGTCTTTGCTACAAGCCAAGGAAAATTATTGGGACACATTGTATCTAAAGATGGGTTGACCATTGATCCGAAAAGAACAAAGGCAATACTTTCCCTTCCTCTTCCTAAACACAAGAAGGGGCTGCAAAGTTTCCTTGGTAGAATAAATTTTGTAAGAAGGTTTATTCCTAATCTTACTACCATGGTGAAACCTCTTACAGCTATGCTTAAGAAAGGTATGGTCTTCTCATGGACCAAGTAAGGGAAGGGGAGTTTTGAAGAGATCAAGGGAGCCACAGCCTCAGCCCCTACTCTCATGAACCCAAATTTTGAGAAAGATTTCATCCTCTACACTTTAGGTGTTGAGTCAAGTATCTCTGTTGTCTTGATTCAAACAAATGACAAGGATGAGGAGCAGCCCATAGCTTTGTTTAGTGAAGGGCTTAAGGAATATGAAGATAAGTACAGTTATGTACAGAAGCAAGCCCTTGCAGTCATCAGAGCCTTGAAGAAATTCAAGCACCTCTTATCCCACAATAAAATCCATTTTTTGGTGCCCCATGCCAGTGTAAAAGACTTCCTATTAAGCAAGGATATCAGTGAAAAGAGAGCCAGATGGATCACTAAGGTAATGGAGTATGATGTTGATATTTAGATTACAAAGCTGGTAAGAGTGAGAGGATTGTGCAAAGAAATTTTATTAGGTCAGGATTCTGATGAAGAGGCTACTATGGTAATAATAGAGAAATAGGAGGTAAGAAATGTTAATGGTCCAAGGAACGGGATAAATGATATGAAGAGCTTCTTATCAGGGAATGGATTCCCTTAGGGATTGGACAGAACTAAAAGGAGACAATATAGACTACAGTCCATTCCCTATGTTGTAATTGATGGTATCTTATTCAAGAGGGATTTTAACGGGACCCTGTTGAGATGCATTGAAGAGGATCAGGCTGAGAGGATGATTAAGGAACTTCATGATGGCCCTGATGGTGGTCATTTCTCTTTAAGAACAACTGCCATGAAGACCATGGGCTGGTTATTACTGGCCATCCTTGTTTCACGATTGTTATAGATATGTGAGAAAATGTGAGAAGTGTGCTTTCTTCTTAGGAAAACAGAGGCTTGTAGCTCTCCCCCTTCGTCCTATTCAGGTGGATCAACCCTTTACCCAGTGGGGGTTGGATTTTATAAGCCCCATTAATCCTCCATCTAGTGCAGGTCATAAATGGATTTTGGCTGCTACTGATTATTTCACTAGATGGACAGAGGCAGTTTCCTTGAAGGATGCCACAGAACCATCAGTTGTTGAATTCCTTGATGGAATTGTATCTAGGTTTGGTGCTCCTTCTACTATCATCTCGGACAATGCTAAGTCTTTTGTTGGATCCCAAATTTGTGCATGGGCAATGAATCACAATATCTACCTGAAGACATCATCAAATTACTATCCCCAGGGTAATGGTTTGGCTAAGTCTTCCAACAAGAATCTGATCAGAATCATGAAGACGACAATAGAAGACAATCAGAGGGCCTGGCATAAGAAATTAAGAACTGCTCTATGGGCTGATAGGATAACACCCAAGAGATCTGCTAGGAATTCACCTTTTGTGCTAGTATATGGTAGGGAGGCCAGACTCCCAATTTCATTGGAATTCCCATCCCTAGAGTTGGCCCATCAGCTGGAATTGATTGAAGATAGTGCCATGTCAGTAAGAATGGCAGAGCTAATTGAACTAGAAGAGAAGAGAAATAAGGCTATGATGACCCTGGAAGTACATCAATAGCAAGTAAAAAGAAGTTTTGACAAGAGGGCCAGGATCAGGACTTTCAAAGAAAGAGATTTAGTCCTCAAATGTGATTCAAACAGAGCAAAACCAGGAGGACATTCCAAATTCAACCCACTATGGAGTGGTCCCTACTTGATTTCCAGTTGTGAACAGGCTAATGCATTCTAGTTGAGCAGGCCAAATGGTGAAGTTTTGTCCATTCCAGTCAATGGGATTTATCTTAAAGGTTGCTTCTGATGAAGGTTGAGTTCCTGTATATAAGTAGTTTAGTTTCCTTCTATTGTTTCCTACATTTCAAGAATTGTGCAAGCACAGTCGTCAGATTTTGAGGTGTTTCAGGTTGCAGAGGAAGTTTTGTTTTTGGTTCCAATTGCAGTTATAGAGTTTTAGGGTGATTCATGTTTTAATCTCCCACAGGTAGGGTTAGGTTTTTCAATATACAGACCCATTTGTTGACTCCATGGCCCAATGGATACATAAGGCCACTGGTCATACACATAGTGAGCTTGTGTCCCTTGTGAGTCGCCAAGAATGTTATCATTTTTTACGCCCCCGCCAAGATTCAAATTTCAAATGTCCAACCCGTCCAACAGCTAATTCCCAGAGTTAATATTATTTTAATGCCTAAGAAACATCAAAAATTTAAGCAATCAAACCTTATAACATGTTTCTGCGGCCCACAAGTTCTCCATCATCAGATCTGAAGATATCGATGGTTGGCGCTATGTCGCTTTTGAAAGTCACACGGTGGATACCATAGTGACATAGCGCCCTATCAGCACATGTTTGGTGGGTCCAATTCACAAGACAAAGGTTAGGGGGTAGGTCAAAAAATTAATGCATTGCCGGAGGGCACTATGGCGCTAACAAAAAATTGGCGCTTCTCGCCGTTAGTGACATAGCACCTGGCCGAAGACGTGGTGAGACCGTGGGTGATGTGGAGGGGTGGTCACATTAAATTCTTGACTCATCGCCAACTGGGTGGATCTTGACATCAGCAGTGTTGGACCTGCCATCTTTTTGATGTTTCGCATAGTTTTCTTCACCTATGGATCGATGCAGATCAACGGTTGGCACTATCTTGCCATCGAAAGTTGTACGGTAAATATGTTAGCAGCATAGCACCTTTCTACCGTGTGTCTGGTGAGTCCCAAGTGTGCCCCATCAAATATCAGCAAGGATTCATCAGATAGTTGGCATGTGGCCAGCTCCTATTGATTAATACATTGAGAGGTAAGATCGATCTTGCTCGCTGTCAGATAAGTTCAGATCAACGATGGGTTCTATCTCGCTATGGAGAACTCCAAGAATTGTAACCATAGCGACATAGTGCCCTTTTTCCACGAGGATCAATGGGGACAGGTCTTGCCAAGGTATGTGTGCTAAGGATTTCCAGGTGTCATTCGAGTGTGGTGCAGTTGTTAAGGTGGCACCAGGTATGATGGGCCCGGGGTAAGAACAACATAGTATTACAACGAGTCTTCACGATCGTCAGATTGAAGGCAGATCAACGGTTGCTGCTATCTCGCCATGAGAAGTTGCACGATGGATACGCTAGCGACATAACACCTCAGGGACACATGTCCTCGTGGGCCCAGGGAGGAAGCGCAGTTAAGGAGCTGACAGTTAATGTCATGGTCAGGTTTGGAGACATCATAGTTAACGTTAATAGTTTAAAGGGTGGCAGGGTTAGTTCAATAAAAGGAAGGTGGTCAACCACAGAAAGACTTCCCAGGTGGCAAAACGAAAAGAGGTGATTGGCCCGCGTGGCCTAGTTGGCTTGTGGGACTAGGTTGGCTCATTGATCCTACTGATTCATGAACCAAAAAATGAAGGTAATCGATTTTGTTTTGTGATCTGATCTTCATGATCAATTTTGACCTACCCGAAATGAATGTGAAATGAAGAGGAACACTCCACCGTCTCAGTCGATCCATTTACCTGGTCAGAACATCGATGGCACCATCTTTTGACCTCTCAAAACAAATTTTGCAACAAAGATCATATTTTCTTTAGATCCCCATGATTGTTCTCCGCAAGACTTAATGGTAGGTAGCTGCGAAGTCACTTCAGCTCGAAAAGATCTCAGTTATGCCTGAACTATAAAGGCAGATTTTGTAGATTTTGTTAAGGGGACCTTCTCTCTAACTTTTCTCTACTATTGCTCTACAATTCTAGTATAAATTCCCCTGTGCCTCTGAACTGTATAATTCTCCACTTATCTCCTTTAGCCATTGGTATGAAAGTGCAAGAACTCTTTGCCTCCGCCATTGTATTGTGGAAATCTGTAATCTGCATGACTGTATCTCTGCTGGCCTGTGAATGATATATAAGTGAACCTCTTCCTTGTGTCATTCATCTTGGTTTTTTGATCTGTATGTAGTTATTTGATTAAAGCAAGTCTGGATGTGTATATCCTTAGTTTCATTCTGGTTTAGTAGTGCATGTATGGGCAGGGATTGGTCTGAACACTCTATTTTGGTGCATCACCTCTTTAGATTAGACTAGGTAGATTTTCTTTTGTGCTCTCTTTCTCCCTTTTCCTCTCCAAGAGTAGTTAGGTGCACCCTAATAGTAAGAGGAAGCTGACCTTCTCTGGAGACTCAACCTCACAGTTCAAGTCCCATAGCTTGGAGGTTGTTTCCATGTTTCACTAGGTTGTCCTCGTGCATAGGCCTTGGACAAGGGTGTAAACCTAAGTGACAACAGTTTTTGGCATGCCCAGTGGGACAGTATTTCAAACAAAATCTGAAGTCTATGGGTGTTAAAGGAGAAAGATTTTCAGAGATTAATGTTGAAAGGTAGTGTTGGCTTCAGTATTCAAGCCTTCAAGAGGCTGAATCTCCGAAGTACTTGGTGACTTTGAACATCAACAAATATTGTTCCAAGCCAAAGTTGCAGAAATTCATGCCCAAAGCTAAAACAAGGGCATCTTCTAAAGGTAAATTTAGATATCAGGAGCTTTCTCTTTCAAATCCTAGAAGAAGGAGGACTAGAATTTCATTATCACCAGTTACGTGTGTAATAATAGTTGATATACCTATAAGATCTGTCTCTACTCCTCCTGCTATTCGAACTCAGCCTAGATTGCCATCAACAATCATCAATAGAACACTTGTTTACATGGCATAGCCAAGATTTCATGCTTTTTCCACCTTTAATGGTGGATGTCCTCTATTGTTAGCCCAAAGACATGATATACTAGTATCTGCACTAGAAAGTATACTTGATTTTACTAGTGAAACTTCCATTTCCCCTTTAGAGCATATCCAAGAAGTAGCAAATGTTTGTAATATTCATGGTATTACAGAGGATGATGTTGCTATCAGACATCTAGCCTCATATTTAAAAGGAGAAGCATTACAATGGTATAGAGGCTTAGCTTATGGTTCTATAACTAATTGGGATGGATTAGGAGCAGGATTGTGCACACATTTTGAGGATAAAAGTGACTATCTATCACTTTTAGAGCAGTTGGCTACTATAAAAAGAGCCCCTCATGAATGTATGACTGATTTTAACTCTAGATTTTAAAAGACATGGGATAGAATACCTATTATAGTGAGACCTGCCCCTAGTAATGCCTTCTTGCATTAGCTTAGAGCCTTCAACAATGATATTGCCACCATAATTCAGACTATGGGAGGAGATACTTTGCCTAATGCCTATGAGATAGCCATAAAAGCCGAAAACATCCTAATACAAGGAGGAAAGTTGGCTCCAAGGCCCCCTATGCCTTTCTTTCCTGATGTTCCCAACCACCAACTAGCAATGGCCCCTCTTCCTACAACTTCTACATCACAAGCCCTTACTCTAGTTCCCCAAGCTTCTACATCCTCAAATGGGATAGATGAACTCAAAGACATGCTCCAAGGTCTAGTGCTGAATATAGATAAGAGAGAGGGACCCTGGATAAAAAATTGCAAGAGCAGGGGAGGGAGTTGAAGGACGATGGCAAGAGATTAGAGGATAGATTTTCTATGATACAAAAAATGAGTAACAAGGTGGTGGCCTTAGCAAGGCAGCAAGCTCAAGGTGTAAAGCCTCCCCAATTGCAATATCAAGCTCCAAATGGTGGTAGGCCTCCTAATCAGTGGAATAGCTCTTTTGATCAGGGTAGGAAAAATATTCATGCTTCTACTTCAAGCTCAAATCATAACAGAGCTATAGTCCCTCAAAATAACTTGGCCCAAGATCAAGATTTTTGTCCTTCCTGCAACTATTCTTATGCCTATTGCATGTGCCAGAAGTAGAATCTTATTTGGCCCTAACTAACCAAGAGCCTACAGCAAAGAAATCATACAAGGAAGATCATCCCAAGGAGTCCTCATATATTCAAGGGCATGATGATTTCTCTTTCATGAATCATCAGATTGGGGAGCATTGTAATGTAAATCAGGATCGCATTTCTCATAACACAGGAAGTAAGAGGAGAGCTATGGAACATGCTACCCCTACTTCTCCTAAGCAGGCCTCAACTTCAAATGTTGCACCTCAGGTACAAGCAACAAATGAACAAACAAGTACTTTGCAGCAGTAAAGGCAAGATTCTAGAAAGAAAGATGCAAGTGATCCTTATGTTTCCCCATCTCAAGCTCTTATAAGTGCAGCTCCCAAAGTTTCTACCAAAGTTCCTAATGCACCATTTAGTGTGGTAGAGAAAATGAAGAAGACAAATGTGAACATTTCTATGTGGGATGCTATTGCTACCATACCAATGGAGAAGAGGATGCTAAAGCAAGAATTGGAGAAGATTGAACCCAAGGATCAGCCATCTACCATGGAGAGTGCCACAAGTCTAGTGCAACCAACAGGTGATGTGGAGACAAATAAAAAGGTTAGACCTCCTCCATTCTATGTTTCTCTGATTATAGGGGCCAAATTAGTCCACAATTGCATGATAGATTTAGGGGCTAGTAGCTCAATAATGCCTAGGTGTGTTTCTGACGCTTTAGGAATGAAATATGAGCCCATTACCGATTATACTATTCCAAAAACCATTTTTATTACCGATTATACTATTCCAAAAATATGAGCCCATTGTTAGGGATGTGTTATAGTTAGATGGTAGTACTGTCAAAACTATTGGTATCCTTAGGAATGTGGAGATGGTAGTACTGTCAAAAATTTTCTATCTATCTTTCAAGAGACTTCACTACTCAAATTGGTGGCTTCATATCTGTTGATTGGTCATATATGTCATTTAAGACTAGATATGGAGCCAATGCCTCAATTAGAGCAAAATCTCAAGCCCTTCATCACATTGAATCCTACACCCACAACTTCATCAATATGAATTGTCCCATTTTAGAAATGAACGAAAAATGACACAGTAAATGAGCCTGCCACTTTCATAGCAGAGATTCCTGATTTCTTCTTGGATGAATGGGCTAGTACATATCAGTTTGAGCCTATGTCAGAGAATCTTGAGACAGGCCTTAGTACATATTGTATAATAGAGAAATATGCTCAAGTTCCTGATCTTGTTGGCACTAATGATGATATAAATGGAATATGGATTATGTAATTTGATGGCTCAAGGAATAGAAATGGATCAGGGGCTGGTGTTATGTTGATCTCTCCTGCACAAATAAGATACTACTTCTCTTTTAGGCTCCAATTCAGTTGCACTAATAATGTGGCCGAGTATGAATCCTTGATTGAAGGCCTCCTACTTGCCAAAAAGAGAGGAATTCAAGCCTTGAGAGTATATGGAGATAGTGAGTTGGTAGTTAACCAAGTGAGAAATCAGAACATTACCAAAAATAGTCTGCTCAAGTCTTACAAACATAGAGTCTGGGATTTTCTTGAGGACTTCAATGCATTTAATATTCAGAGCGTTCCTAGGAAAGAAAACAAACATGTTGATAGACTCGCAGCAATGGGTGCATCTTACGATTTACCAAGGAATCTTGAGGAGGAGAAGAAGCAACAAATAAAGGTGGAAGTGAGGCCTTCCATCCCTGACAACAACACTCATTGGTAGGTGTTTGTTTCTGATGAGAAAATTGTGAGTTTCTTGTAGAATGAGGGAAAATTCTCGGATAGAAACTAGTCAAGACTGCAAGATCAGTATGGTGATCAGATCATTCATCTCAGTTCTAACAAGTTGCCTAAAGGTCTCATTACCTTGGAGAATGTATTTAATCCTAATGACCAAACAAGAGGCAAAGGAATGAATCTAGCTGCAAAAAAGGATGATCATGCCCTAGTCACAATTGCTGATGGAAAATCTTTAAACATGGGGAAGGTATGTTCTAAAATTGAACAAGAAAATTTTATTCATCTATGTTAGGAATTTAATGATATATTTGCTTGGACATATGATGACTTAAAGGATTTTGACCCAAGTTTGTTTCAGCACACCATAGACTTAGTTGATAAGGCCAAACTAGTAAGACAAAAATAGAGGCCAGTGAATCCTAAGATTGAACCTCTAATGAGAAAGGAGCTATCCAAGTTGATTGAGGCTGATCTAGTTTTCCCCATCAAGCACTCATTATGGGTAGCTAACCTAGTCCCTTTTAGGAAGAAGAATGGAGAAATCAGACTGTGTGTGAACTTTAGGGATCTTAATCAGGCTTCCCTTAAAGATCACCATCCTCTCCCTTCCATAGAGCAAATTCTGTCCAAGGTTAGTGGTTCAAGGAGATTCTCTTTTCTTGATGGATTTTCTAGTTATAACTAAGTGTTGGTTAAAGAATTTGATAGACATAAGACAACATTTACTACTAAATGGGGCACCTATGCTTATTGCAAGATGCCATTTGGGCTAACGAATGCAGGTGCCACATTTCAAAAGGCAATAGAGGTGGCCTTTAAAAAATTAATTGACAAGTTTTTCTTAGTATACCTTGATGATATAATCGTATATTCAAAAAATGTAGAAGATCATTTTGATCATCTAAGACAAGTATTTCTAAAATGTAGAGAGTTTGGGGTTTCCCTTAACCCAGCCAAGTGTGTCTTTTCTACAAGCCAAGGAAAATTATTGGGACACATTGTATCTAAGGATGGGCTGACCATTGATTCGGAAAGAACAAAGGCAATACTTGCCCTTCCTCTTCCTAAACACAAGAAGGGGCTGCAAAGTTTCCTTGGTAGAATAAATTTTGTAAGAAGGTTTATTCCTAATATTGCTACCATGGTGAAACCTCTTACAGCTATGCTTAAGAAAGGTATTGTCTTCTCATGGACAAAGAAAGGGAAGGAGTGTTTTGAAGAGATCAAGGCAACCATAGCCTCAGCCCCTTCTATGCTACATAATTGCTTATTTCATCATCTTGAGCTCTTGATGCCAATTGGTAAGCAAGGAAAGTGGATATCTCAACTCTACTAAAAATTGTAAGTGCATTATCTCTCACTCTGTCATTTTTGTGCCTAGTTTTCCCTTTCAAGTGTTTTGGTTTAATTCTATAAATCTGTATCTTCCAAGTTGAACAATGATACTTTTTTGCCCCAAAATGCCTAAACCCTAAATACCTTTCATATTGAGTTCCCTTCATAAAATTTAATATACTTTCATGGTAAATAAAAACCTAGGCAATATATTTGAGCAGGCAAGGGATGTTTAACCTAGTCTCATACATCAGAAATTAACTAGTAGTGGTTTTTTCGAAGCCATTGTCTTCCCACCAATTATTGAATGCCCATAACTAGTTGTGGAGTGTGAAAATCACTATGAACCCAACACCAAATGCATAAAGAAAGCTTCAGGGTAGGTGTTAATAAGAATATAGAGGACAAGTGTTAGCACAACCCTAAGAATACCTCACAAGGAACCCTATGAACCATGGACCTTTGAGGAATCTGAGCGTTTATATCATGACAGAAAGAAGAATTATGACAACATCATATCTCAAATTTGGCTTTTAAGACCAGCTGAAGGGGGTTCTAGATTGCCTAAGCCATTAACATTTGAGAATTTCATTAAAGAAATAACAAATATTGTGTTTCTTTTGAATAGGATCAAAGGAAATGGTCATGCATTTCAATGGGGAAGTTGGATGTATCTTTTCATTTTGAAGATCACTAAAGGTGAAAAATGTATCGACTTGGTGGATTTAATAGTTGAAAATTTGCATAGAGGCCTCATAGCAGTAGGTAGTTTCAACAGATTCTTTCTGTATTCCTTCTTGGTCAATATTTTAGTAGCATCCAAAGAATGGGAGGGACTTCCACATAAGCCAACATGGAATATATGACTATCTACCAATACTACGAAGACCTTCATGCAAATAAATCTTGGGAGTTCAGGATGGTTAATGATGTTTTCCTTGGGAGGTTAGTTTTTGAGCTTCAAGGCCATGAAAAACATAGGTTATTAGAGGAATCCATGTAGGCTATTAAAATTTATGGTTGCTTTTATATCCAATTCCCTAAATTTACATATCTCAATATTGGGGGTTTTTTTGGTGAACCACTTAACTTGCCACATTAGTGTTTGGATAGTATTGTTTTATTAGAGATATGTAAGTAGCTCACTTCTATATTTGACTCCTCCAAAAGCACAAAGAAGTCAGTCACATGCTTGTTCCCTATTGAAATTGGTCACTACAGGTGTTCAAATTAAAAATAGGCCAAGTTAGCACAACCCACATTGTCACGTTTATGCCTCAAACACTATACTACTAGACAAGAGTTTGATTATGCAGGATTTACTAAAAATAATTTTGGGCATGCATCTTTATTAACCCATGTTTCTCATCTGAAAGATTAGTTGGAAAATTGTCTTGATTAATTTGAAGTCAAATAGAGATTATTGTCTAGATTGATAGTCAATCATATCAGTGTGTTTAAGGTAAATCTCAATACTCATGGGATAAAAGAAGATGAAGTTGAGGAAGTGATCAACCTATTTTATGTTGAACAAGTTGAATGTATACCCATCCCTGAGCTTGACTGGACTAAGAGGGAAGAGGATGACCTAATATCCCATACTTCAGAAGTGTTGAGAAGAATTGAGAAGTGGTTAAAATCAAAAATTGTTGAATAAAATAGTCTTCAAGGCCTAGAAAAATACTCAAGAGCTAAGCACAAGAAGATATAGTGCATATCTAAGGCCATTTCTAATCTTGATATTTTTGACTCTATTGTAGGTTCTCCTAAACCTGAAGCTGAAGTTGAAGTTGAAGTAACCCCAAAGCCACTTCAACTTCAAGTTCAAGAAGAGGTACCAAAATTGAGAAGGGTAACTTGTTCCAACACTAAAAAGGCAATGTCGAGCAAACAAAAGGGGAGAGTCATAGTCGACCTAGATCTCACCAAAGCAAAGGAAAGTTTGAAGTAGTTTCCCATTTCCATCATGGTCAATAATACCCTAGATCCTCAGAAGTCCCCTGATAATAATAGTTCTTAATTCGATACCTTGGCCATAGCAAAAGTTTCTCCTCTGGCAGGTAAAGAACCTACTACCCCCAAATGGCTAGAAACTTCTATTGAGAAGAAAAGGAGTCTAGTACCAATATCCATGCCTATTGATGATCTGGTTAGCAAATGCTTGCGAAAGCCTTCAAAAACCAAAATTGCCAAAACTAAGTCTAGGTTGAACTTTGATAAGAACTTAAGAACTCAAGACAATGGACAACTAAAATAGTTGAGCCATTGAAAGACATGCCCCTTAAAAAACTCTCTCCTTAGGACTATCAAATAACAAGAGTCAATCTTGGAAAGGGGAACCATGTAGTTGATATGACAATTTTTGAAGCTTCAAATAAGAAGATAGCATATAGAGTTTAGAAGGAAGATTAGGAAAAGCAAGAAATGAAAGAGGAAATAAAAAAAAATGCTCAATATATTAATGCCATCTTGCATACAAAACCCAAACTACTAAATGAGATGCCAGCATTGGTGGATATATCCTCTTCAGCCAATTAGCAATTTCTTGACAATCTACAAAAGTGAAAAGTTGTTGCAAAAACATTAGAAGAGTGGCTACAATACTAACTAAAGAAAATAAAGGAACAAGTTAGACTCTTGGACAAGGCCAAAGGAAACTATTGTCATTGTTAAAAAGGTGGAGTCTAGTAATGAATTTTTGAAAAAGAGAGAAATAATTGGGTGAAGGTAGTGCTTTGGATCAAAGAAATTCAAGGATTTGGTTTACAAAAATTTCAAGCTAAATTTCCTATTGTTGGCCTTGATGAGAAAACCTTGCATGTGATAAAGGATTTTATCGAATGGAGGAATGAGGCACTAGTCCAAGCAATCAATGAAATCAAAGAAAACCTAGATAGCCTCAAGATCATGGATGAAATCATTCAAAATGATCTAAAATGGTTTAGTAAACATTGTGCAGGAAAAGAGAGTGACTCCATTGCACCTGTGGAAGAACTAGTAAATAAAATTAAAAGGAAATTCTATGAGGTTCAAGACAAAAAGACACCATGTATGGAAGATTTCTCCAACACTACTCATACTGAGGCTATCCTGATAATCAATCTGAAGCATTTGGAGATGCATGTAGAAAATATGATAGAACTCAAGAGAGAAAAGGAAATTTGGAAATAGAGGATGTTGTATGTTAGCTTGCATCATTAGTCTATTATCTCTGCATTCTTGATCGCATATGAGATATGGAAAGTTGCGAGAATTTTGGCTACAGAAGACAATTCCTCCTAACATGGTGAATGATCAATGGGCAGTTGTTCTTTCATTTTCCTATTTATTTCTTTTTTCATTTTAGTTAACATGGTTGTGTTAATTAAGAGATTATTTTACTCCTGGCGAGATAATTTTGGATAACAATCTAGCCCTATATATATATATATATATATATATATATATAATAGTTAATATTTGAAAGGGTTAATCTCTCCACAAACATAAGCAAAATTACTTTTCTTTTGATACTCTATGATTTTAGATTTTGAAATAGGATATTTTGAATTTGTAGTGATTGGAGTAAAGTTCTATAATTTTATTCTACTGAGACTTCTTGGGGCAAATATTATTGCTTGGTTTGTGGTAATATGCATCCTTGAGACTATATGTTATTTTTGGAGTTAAGTTGTGATTGCTACATTCTTTTGGAATTATTTTTTTTGAATCTTGAAAGTTGTAGGAGGTTAAATCTCTATTGTTTTGAACACTTTTCCTTTATCTTAGCTTTCAATAATGTACATGATACTTGTCATTAAAATTAAATGGTTTTTTAGCATCAACATTTATCCTGTATTTGTAAGATGATTTAAAACTTTTGAGTATTTTTAGTAAAATACTCCTTCGAAAGATTTTCCCCTTGATTGAGGAAGAATGATTATCTTTTCATAAAGTTTAGCTGCACCTTAATCAATATTGAATAAACCTTTGAAGCAAAGAATTCCTAATTAAGGCATAGGAATTCAATTAGTTAGTTTGCATTTTTCTCCCTTGTTCAAATTTGTCAAAGATTTTGGGAAAAACTGTTAACTAAAAGTTTTTGGTAACTTGGCTAGGGAATTAAAAGATAGAGTTGTCGTTTAAATTCTAGCAACTTCTCTTGGTATTATGAAATGGTACTAGCTAATCACAATCAATTGTCTATCCTACAGCCTAACCTTGTGTTTCAAGATACACAAAAGGATATTATCCCCAACCTTAACACTTGTGCCTAGATTAAGAGAACCAATAATCAACAATACCTCCAAGTACAATTAGTACTAGAAAGAGAAGAAGAAATAGCTAAAAGGATTAGAGGTTTGCCAATTATTCAAGAAGAAGCTATGGTAGAAAGAGTTGCTCATGCAAACTAGTGATTCTAAAACATCACCTTGGCTATAGAAGGATATACATGGACTGATAGATTCTCTGACTTTTTAGATGAAGATTTTGAAGTAAAACCTAAAATTGACTTCAAACCTAACCTTTATTTGAAAAGAAATAGAGCTAAAACTACCAATAGACCATCATCACCTCCTAAAAGTGGTAGCCCTGTTACTTCTTTGCAATCTTTAATCATTCCTGGAACTTTGATTCCTTTTTCTATCAAAATCCTCCCTATCAGTTATAGATTACCAATAATGGCTCTCAATCAACCCTAGGGCGCTATGATAGGACCTCTGTAATTTGGCAAGAAATTTGGGTAGATTTCCTAAGGGAGCGTGAGAGGTCTCACCTAAGTTCAGCGAGGATGGGAAGAAGTCACCTGAGGAGCATTTAAATGCCTTTAACATAGCATGTGGAGTCTTGGCTATAGAAATAGAAGATGTTTCCATAAGGTTGTTTATTCAAACTTTGACAAGCTTAGTGGCAAATTGGTTTCATCACCTACCTAATGCATCCATCACCTCCTAGGATACTATGAAAGATGCTTTTGAAGCCAGATTTAAGTCTACTAAAGATGTAAATTCTTTGCTTATGCAATTGAGTCAAATGAAGAAGGAGATACATGTACCCATGAGGGCATTTATGGATTGATTCAACAAAGCATTACATCAAATACCCATGGCAATTGTGCCAAGTGGTGAAAATAAAAAAGGGTTCATTTTAAATGCAATGCTACTAGATATTGCTTTCCCAATGAAAAAGAAAATCCTCAGATGCTTGCAGCCTCACAAACCCTTTCCATAGAGTTAGAGGACGATCTTATTATATCAAGAAAATGGAAGAAAGAGGTTCAAATCCCTAATTCTCAAGTCTCTACATCATCTTCGAATGATGCACTTGTTCAAAAGTTGGCCAATGATCTTATAGCAGTAAAGAAGCAACTTCCCAAGGCCACTTTTCCTCATCAAGATATCCTGAAGAAGTATCCAAGTCATAATGCTACTTCTCAAGGAAAACAATTCACCTTACCCCCAAGTCAAAAAATATTGTAAATTGAACCTCCACCTAGCAAAAACAACATGTGTGTCTTCCACCTTACCAATGATCATGAAGGGACCACATGTCTTGAGAATATAAGACATCAACAACTTGAAGTGGAAAAGTTAATGGCAACAAACATAGCAATAGAGGAAGCACCTTCTAAAGAGCCTGCCAACTCCATAAATGGTTATTTTGAGTACAAATTTGACTCTGATAGAGGTAATGACATTCTTTTAACTTTGGAAGAAGCTTCATGTTTAGTACTCACTAGAGGATAGAGGGTGGGGAAAGCTGACTCTCAGCCCAAAAATACTACAAGCTCAACCCAAGCAAAGGATTTTGAAGTAAGAGAGGAAGGTGAGACTAGAACATCTTAGTCGCAACCTCATATTCCTCAAATTATGAAAAGGTCTAACCTTGACTCTACATTTGACATAGTTGAATTTTGTAAAACATCTAGAATTCAAATGCCTCCTATTGAGTATTTGAGGATGAATCCTAATGAGCTCAATAAGCTAATTGAATATGTTCACCAACCTCCACCTGATATATCTACTAAATAAGCTAATAAAGTTACTTGTAATGAAGATGCCAAGACTTCAAAGCCTGGTCATCATAAAGACTTGGTCCATCTTGATAAGATTAGTCTAGAATTGAGTTGTCAAGAAAAGCCAAATCCATTTTATGTATCTCTTTACCTTCATGGTTTTAAGCTAAGTAATTGTATAATAGGCACTAGTGCTTCAGATACCATGATGCCAATAGTAGTGGAAAAGGCCCTTGAGCTTCCTTTAATTAAACCCTTTGGCAAGTGTTATTCAATGGACTCTAAATAGGTACCTTTGTTAGGTTAGATCAAAGATTCTTAGGTTTCCTTAGCAACCTTCCATAAAAACAAAATAAAAATCACCATATTAGTAGCTAATATCCCCACTAGCTATGGTATGCTCCTTAGCCAAACTTTCAACCAAGACCTGGGAGGAGAAGTGAAGATGGATTGGTCTCAACCCATTATATCTATAGGGAAAGAAAAAGTAACCCTACTCCCTAAAGCCAAGTCTAAATACACAGTTTTTCCACTTGATGATCGAAAGTCTCAAATTCTTTATTAGGAAACTAATTTTGGTAACTACTTGATTATTCTTGAAAATGAAGAAACACGTATCCAATTGGTGGTGGTGGATTTTCCTTGGATGTTGGAATTTGATGGAAGTTGTTGCTCAAGTGGGTCTGGAGCTTGTGTTGTCTTGATATCTCCTACAGGTCAAAATTTTCCTTCTTCTTACAAGTTAGCCTTTGAAAACACAAATAAAATAGTAGAGTATGAGGCTTTACTTTTGGGAATAAAAGAGGCCAAAAAGAAACATGTTAAATTACTAAAAGATAAAGGTGATGCAGAACTGATGGTAAAATAGGTTTAAAATATGTTTTCTATGAAAAATGAAAGACTGAGGCATTATAGGAATTGTGTCTGGGATGAAATGGAAGATTTTGAAGCTTTTTCCATTGAATCAATTCCTAGGGAGTTAAATTCTAGAGCAGATTCCTTAGCAGTATTAGCCTCTCTTCTTATCCCTCATCTTGATTTTACAATTGGTAAATATTCTATAGAGATCATCCATAGGCCAAGTGTCCCAGATAACACTAATTCTTGGCAAGTATTCAAAGATGATGCATATATTAATGCTTTCTTGTAAAGTATGGAAAAGTTTGCCACTAATTATTTTGAAGGCTTTGATTCTAAATGTAGAAAATTTTTTCTTGATTGGGTAGAAGGGAAAGAAGATGATACTATACAATTAAAAGGAAATGTGATACCTAAAGGCCTAGTTGAACTTGAGAGACTTTTTGATAGGCAAGATTCTTTTCTGGCTCAAAACTTGATTCCCAAAGAAGTTGAGAGTGGTGAATATGAGAAGGTCAACCTAGGGGATAATCATAATCCTAAAATGCTATTCATAGGAAGTTGCTATGAGACAAAAGAAAAAACAAGATTCATTAAATTACTAAATGAGTATATTGATGTTTTTGCCTCATCATATGAGGATTTGAAAACATTTAGGAAAGGACAGTCGAAACATCATATTACTTTGAAGCCCAATGTCTCTCCCTTTAGGCAGAAGCTAAGAACCTATAACCTTAAGTTTTCAAATGAAATATTCAAGGAGATTGATAAGATGCTTAAGGCTCGAATAATATTTCCCATACATCACTCCACATGGGTAGAAAACATAGTACCCATGAGAAAGAGGGATGAAGAGATAAGAATTTGTGTAGAATTTAGGAACCTGAATCAGGCAAGCCTAAGAGATATCTTTTCTCTGCCCATTATGGATTAAATACATCAAACAATAGTAGGCTCAGAAATGATGTCATTTCTTGACAGTTTCTCAGGCTATAATCAAATAAAGGTAGCTGAAGAAGACCAACACACGACAACATTCACAACTACTTGGGGCACTTTTGGACACCTTTTAGATAAGTGTATCATAGTTTATTTAGATGATATGACTATATTTTCAAGAAAGAGAAAGAAACACTTAAAAGATTTGAGGAAGGTTCTGGAGAAGTGCAAAGAGCATGGCATTTCATTAAATCCCAAGAAATCAATCTTTTCTATAACTAAAGGAAAGTTATTGGGACATATAGTGTCCAAGGAGGGGATTAAGATTCACCCAAAAAGAGTAAAAGCTATTCAGCAGCTCTGCTTGCTAGTTAACCATAATGGTGTAAGATCTTTCTTTGGCCAAATCAACTTTCTTATAAAGTTTTACCTAACTTTGCTAAAACCATACAACCCATGACAAAGCTCCTAAGTGAAAAAAAAAAATTTAGGTGGGATAACTCAACCATTAAGGCATTTGAAGAAGTAAAGAAAGATATTGCCAAGGAACCTACTCTTTTCCATCCTGATTTTAAGAGAGACTTCATAATTTATTGCTATGAATTTGATCCTAATTTTAAGAGAGACTTCATAATGTATTGCTATGCATCTGATCAAACTATGTTAGGCATACTACTTCAGAGAAATGAAAAAGATGATGAAGTGCCCATTTCTTTTATGAGTGTTCCCCTTAAGAAACATGAACTGCATTATTCCCTAGCTAAAAAGTAGGCATTTATCGTTGTCAAGGTTGTAAAACATTTTTGGTATTACATTCTACATTTAAATTCTCTAGTATATTTACCATCTACAATAGTTAAAAGTATTCCTACGCAATAATATGTAATAGTAAATAACAAAGCAGCTTGGGTGTTGAAGGTATAAGAGTTTGACCTAGATATCAAACAATCCAAGATGATTTGTGGCCAAGGTCTTTGCAAAATTATATCAGAAAGCAAAAAGGAAGAGGTTTACCCTAATTTCTTGCTAGTGGGTTTGAAAGACGAATGGTATTCTGATATAACATATTTTCTAACCTATGGGGAATGCCCTAATCATGTAGAAGGAAAAGGTAGAAGAAGTCTCCAAGTCAGGGCAGCTAAGTTCATGATTATTGATGATATCTTGTATAAAAGAGGTTTGTATGGCATGTTCCTGAGATGTGTTGATTTTGATCAACAAGAAAAGCTACTCAGAACTTTTCACAATGAAGCTTGTGGTGGACATTTTTCATCCATAGTGATTACCTTTAAGATACTAAGAAGTGGATATTATTGGCCAAGTATGTTTAAGTCTATCTATAAATGGGTTGGTAATTGTGAAAAATTTAAATTGTTTACAGGTAAAACACAATTGGCTAAACTACCTTTGAAGCAAATCATAATAGAAGAGCCTTCCCAACAATGGGGACTTGACTTTATTGGCCCAATTAATCCTAACTCAAGTGTTGATCATACCCATATTCTCATTGCCACTAATTATTTTACCAAATGGGTTGAAGTGGTGCCTTTGAAATCTACAACATCTAAGGTGGTCTATAAATTCTTGATAGAAAATATTCTAAAACATTTTGGAGTTCCAAGCAAAATAGTAACTGATAATGCCCAAAAAATTTCATCTCACCAAATTCAATTGTTCTATTATGATCATGGTGTTAGATTATCACATGTCTCTAATTACTTTCCTCAAGGTAATGGGCAAGCTGAATCAACTAATAAAATTTTAATAAATATCATGAACAAGTTGGTTGATGAAAAGGGCAGAGATTGGCATAAATGCTTGTACAAAGTATGGGTAGATAGAACCTCTGCCAAAAGGGCTATTGGTATGAACCCTTTTGAGTTAGTATAAAAATTTGAAGCATAGTTGTCTTTGCCTCTAGAACTTTCTACTCTAAATCTGTAGAAAGCAATTGAAGATGGATTGTTCTCTACCACTATAGAAAAATGGGTACTATATATCCAAAGGATTAAAGAAGAACAAAGGGAGATAGTGGATCACATCACTTTTCATTAGGCAAGGGTAAACAAGATTTTTGATTATAAAGCTAGGACTCAAAAGTTCATGATAGGAGATCAAGTGTTGCTATGGGACAAGAGAAGAGAACCACAAGGAGCTCATGCAAAATTTTATAGCCTCTAGAAGGGACCTTTTTTTATATCAGCTGAGTTGGGTTCCAATGCATTCAAGCTTAAATATCTTAATAGTGATGATCTTCCCCTATCATATAATAGATTGGATCTTAATCGTTTTAAGTTTTAAGTTTTCTTTTTGTTTTCCATCGTTGTAATTATTCGGTTTCCCCTATTTTGTCTCCTTTCGGTCATTTTCTCCTATTTTCCTTGTTCTATGTGTCTTTAGTTTAGGTTTGTTCTTTTTGGTCTATGGAACTAGAGATTCTAAGTTCACCTATGATCCCTTCTAGTCTCATTCCCCAATTGGAGCCAATTGTTACCATATCTTTTTGCTAATGTACAAATTTATCAACCAAGTGCCATTTTGCAATTTGAAGTTGAAGTTGAAGCCTAATTTTTCTTAAAGTTCAAGTTCAACTTCACCCTTTCCTTTTCATTTCAGCAAGGTATCCTCCCCATTGACCCAATTTTTCCTTTTGGAAGTTGAAGTTGAAGCCAAAGTTGATTTAAACTTCGACTACAACTTTTACTTCATGATTTTTCTAATGTGCGCTTGTTTCCTTGCAAAAAGTGCATAGTGGGATTATAAATTCATCTTTATAAGCCAAATGAATGGGTCCTACTCTATGGTAATTTTGAAGATGCAAAAGGCAATAATTGTTGCAATTATGAGATATCATGCTAAGTATGGTTACTTTATGGAAAAAGGTGGTGCATAGATTTTTGTGACATCATGAAAGGTCGAGCTGCATGTGGATGTGATGGATATTAACTCCAAATTAGCCTTGCAAGTCTTGTCAAAGTATAGATGGCATGTTTGTAATTAACCATTTCTGCCCACTCAAATCTATCCTCAGATATCCTCTATAATAACCTTTTTTCCTGCATAATTATTCATTTCATCATCTTGAGCTCTTGATGCTGACTGGTAAGCAAGGAAAGTGGATGTCTAGACTCTATTGAAAACTATAAGTGCATTATCTCTCACTCTATCATTTTTGTGTTTGGTTTTCCCTTTCAAGTGTTTTGGTTTAATTCTAAAAATCTATATCTTTCAAGTTGAACCATGACAATTTTTTTCCCCAAAATGCCTAAGCTTGTGAAACCTTTCATATTGAGTTCCCTTCCTAAAATTTGGGATACTTTCATGGTAAATAAATCCTAGGGGATATAATTGAGTGGGTGAGGGATGTTCAGTCTAGTCCCATACATAAGAAATTGAATAGTAGTGGTCTATTGGAAGTTGTTGCCCTATCATTGCCCTCTCACCAGCTATTGAATGCCCAGAACTAGTTGTATATGGAGTGTGCAAATCACTACGACCCAAACACTAGATGTATAAAGAAAGCTTTAGGGGATGTGTTAGTAAGAATATGCAGGACAAATGTTAGCACAACCCTAAGAATCCCTCATAAGGAGCCTTATGAACCATGGACCTTTGAGGAATCTAAGCATCTATATCATGATAGAAAGAAGAATTATGACAACATCATAGCTCAAACTTGGCTTTTAAGACCAGCTAAAGGGGGTTCTAGATTGTCTCAGCCATTAACAATTGAGCATTTCATTAAAGAAATAGCAAAAATTGTGTTACTTTTGAATAGGATCAAAGGCAATGATCATGCATTTCATTGGGAAAGTTGAATGTATCTTTTCACTCTGAAGATCATTGAAGGTGAAAAATTTATTGACTAGGCAGATTTAATAGCTGAGAATTTGCATAGAGGCCTCATAGAAATAGGTAGTTTTAGCGCATTCTTTATGTATTCCTTCCTTGTCTATATTTTAGCAGCATCCAAAGAATGGGAAGTACTTCCACATATGTCTTGGATAGAAGATATGACTATATACCAATACCACAAAGACCTTCATGCAAATTAATCTTGCAAGAAGTTGAGGAGGGCTAATGATGTTTTCCTTAGGAGGTTAGTTTTTGAGCTCCAAGGTCATGAAAATAATAGGTTATTAGAGGAATTCATGTAGGCTATTAAAATTTATGGTTGCTTTTATATCCAATTCCCTAAATTTACATATCTAATGATTGGGGATTTTTCTGGTGAACCACTTAACTTGCCATGTTACTACTATTTGGATAGTATTATTTTATCAAAGATATGTAGGTAGCTCATTTCTGTATTTGATTCCTTTGAAAGCACAAAGAAGTCAGATGCATGATTTTTCCCTATTGAAATTGGTCACTATAGGTGTTCAAATTACAAATAGGCCAAGTTAGCACAACCTTCATTGTCATGTTTATGCCTCAAACCCTATACTACTATAAAAGAGTTTGATTATGTGGAATTTGCTAAAAATAATTTTGGGCATGCATCTTCATTCACCCATGTTCCTCATTTGGAGGATTAGAAGGAAAATTGTCTTGATGAATTTGAAGTTAGAAAGAGATTATGGTCTAGATTGACAGTCAATTAGATCAGTGTATTTAAGGTAAATCTCCATACTCATGGGATAAAATAAGATGAAGCTAAGGAGGTGATCGACCCATTTTATGTTGAACAAGTTGAATGTATACCCATCCCTGAGCTCAACTAGACTAAGAGGGAAGAAGATGACCTAATGTCTCATACTTCAAAAGCATTGAGAAGAATCAAGAAGTGTTTAAAATCAAAGAATGTTGAATCAATTTCATTTGAAGCCCTAGAAAAATACTCAAGAGCTAAGCACAAGAAAATACAACATATACCTAATGCCATCTCTAATCTTGATTTTTCTAACTCTATTGCAAGTTCTCCTAAAGCTGAAGCTGAAGTCAAAGTTGAAGCAACCCCAAAGCCACTTCAACTTCAAGTTTAAGAAGAAGTACCAAAATTTAGAAGGGTAACTTGTTCTAGCACTTAAAGGCCACGTCGAGAAAAGAAAAGGGGAGAGTCATAGTTGACCTAGATGCCACCAAAGAAAAGGCAAGTTTGAAGTAGTCTCCCATTTCCATCATTGCTGATAATACCCCTGACCTTCAGAAGTCCCCTAATAATACTAGTTTTATATCCAATACCTTAGCCATAGCAAAAGTTTCTCCCTTAACAGGTAAATAACCTACTACCCCCAAATGGCTTGAAACTTATATTGACAAGAAAAGGAATCTAGTACCAATATCCATGCCTATTCATGATCTATTCAAAAAATTCCTAGGAAAGCCTTCAAAAATCAAAAGGGCCAAAAATGAGTCTGGGTTGAACTTTGATAAGAACTTAGGACATTGGACAACTGAAATAACTGAGCCATTGAAAGACATGCCCCTTGAAAAACTCTCTCCTCAAGACTATCAAATAACAAGAGTCAATTTTGGAAAGGGGAATCGTGTAGTTTATATGAAGATTTTTGAAGCTTCAAATAAGAAGATAGTAGATAGAGTTTGGAAGGATGCTCAGGACAAGCAAGAAATATAAGAGGCAATAAAAAACATGGCTCAATATATTAATGCCATCCTGCATCTAAAACCCAAACCACTAAATGAGAAGTTAGTATTGGTAGATGTATTATCTTTAGCCAATCAGAAATTTCTTGACAATATATAGAAGAGAATTTTTTTTGCAAAAAAATTAAAAGAGTGGCTACAATACATACTAAAGTAAATTGAGGAATATGTTAGACCCTTGGATAAGGCATCGAAGGAAACTCTTGTCATCGCTAAAAAGGTGGAGTCTAGCAATGAAAGTTTTGAAAATGAGAGAAATAACTAGGTGAAGGTAGTTCCTTGGATTGAAAAAATTCAAGGATTTGGTTTACAAAAATTTTAGGTTAAATACCCTATCATTGGCCTTGATGAGAAAACCTCATATGTGATAAAGGACTACAATGAATGGAGGAATGAGGTGCTAGTCCAAGCAATTAATGAAATAAAAGAAATCCTAGATAGCCTCAAGATCATCAATAAAATCATTTAAAGTGATCTAAAATAGTTTAGTAAACATTATACAGGAAAAGAGAGTGAATCCATTGCCCCTGTCGAAGAATTGGTAAGTGAAATTCAAAGGAAATTCCATGCAGTTCAAGAAAAAAAAGCACCATGTAGGGAGGATTTCTCCAATATTGTTCATACTAAGCTATGTTGATAATCAATCTGAAGCATTTGGAGATGCATGCAAAAAAGATGATAGAACTCAAGAGAGAAAAGGAAATTTGGAAATAGAGGATGGCGTATGTTGGCTTATCTCATTAGACTATTATCTCTACATTCTTGACCGAATATGAGACATGGAAAGCTGTTAAAATTATGGTTGGAGTAGAAAGTTCCTCCTAACATGGAAAATGATCAATGGATAGCTATTCTTTCTTTTTCCTATTTATTTCTTTTTGCATTTTAGTTAACACGGTTGTGGTAACTAAGAGACTATTTTACTCCTAGCAGGGTAATTTTGGATAACTATCCAGCCCTATGACTATATATATTTAATGGTTAATATTTGAAATGGTTAATGTCTCCACAAACATAAGGAAAAATACATTTATTTTGATACTCTGTGCTTTTAGATTTTGAAATAGAATATTTCAAATTTTCAGTGATTGGAGTAAGGTTCTATAATTTTATTCTACTGAGACTTATTGGAGCAAACACTATTGTTTTCTTTGTGGTAATATGCGTTCTTTAGACTGTATATTATGTTTGGAGTTAAGTTGTGATTGCTGCATTCTTCTAGAATAATTTGTTTTGAATCTTGAAAGTTGTGGGAGGTTTAATCTCTACTATTTTGAACACTTTTCCTTTATCATAGCATTCAGTCATGTACATGATATTAGTCATTAAAATTAAATGGTTAATCAACATCAGCATTTATCTTATATTTGTAAGATGATTTAGATCTTTTGGGTATTTTCAGTAAAATACTCTTTTGAAAGATTGTCCCCTTGATTAAGGAAGAACAATTATCTTTTCATAATGGTTAGTTGCACCTTAATCAATATTGAATAAACCTTTAATGTAAAGAATTCCTAATTAAGGCATAGGAATTCAATTGGTTAGTTTGCATTTATCTCCCTTGTTCAAATTTTTCAAAGATTTTGGGAAAAATTATTAACTAACACATATGATCTAGCATAACTTCAGCTACAACTTATGGAGAACCTTGGAGCTATAAGGAAAACCAAGAGTGTGAAGTGTAAATTTAGTTTTATGCTAGTTTGTATATTCTTTTATGTACATAATAAATTCCCCTCATTTGGTACTATAGGATGGAAGACAAATAGATCAATTGTAGAGTAGATTAATGAGTACATTGAGAAACTAGGAGAAAACTTTGAAAATATAATCACTAGTCATTTTGAAGATTTTAAGAAGTTAATGAAGTAGAGACTCAAGATTCCAGTTTCATTAGTGGAGAAACATTAAAATGATGTATGTTTTCTTGTTGATGCTGACTATACATTTGTGCAAGCTACCACACCAAGAGTAAGATGGTTGAGACCCTTAGGTTATGAGGTAAATGTAGATGAAGCCTCAACAACCATGAAAACCCTAATTTTAGAGGACATAGATAAGACTGCTAAGGTTTTTAGAAACTATGAGATGGTGAAATAAAAAATTGCCATGGAATTGAAAACTACCTCCACAATCAAGAAAAGAGACAAGTTGGTAAAGAAATTAAAAGCCAAGTTTGGAGAAGGTGCAGAAGAGGAAGAGGAAGATGAACCTTAAACTCAAGAACCTCTAGCTGTGACTCAAGGCATGGGAGAAGATAAGGAAGAAGAGGAGACTATAGGTACTGAGGGAGAAGAAGTTGAGGAAGAATCTACTATTATCGAATCAAATAAGAGGAAGGCAAAGAAACAACCAGTAGAAAAGGAAAAGAAGGTTGTCAAACCTAGCAAAGCCAAGCCCATTGCACCTACCACCAGACCCAACACATTTGCAACTACCCAAAAGGCCAAACAAAAGTCAAAGAAAACATAGTGAGATGGACAACAACAGAAAAGATAGAGAAAGAAATATGTGGCTCAACTAGATTCTGATGAAGAGAAGACAAAATCAAATGACAATAGTCAATTCAAGGAGGTAACTCACAATCCTCTCTGATATTGAGAACCAGTGTAAAAATGTTAAGAGCAATGCTAATTTATTTGGCATTAGACATATTGACTTTGATAAATTGGGAAAAGAAGAGAAAAAAAAAGTGGAAGAGGCAATATATGCCATGATATCAAAGTTTAAGAACACTCCATGAGAATTTTCCAAGTCAATACCAAAAGGTTTATATGATATTGTCGAGCAAAAATGACATTATTGTCTAAATTTGAAAAGATAGATCAAGGAAAGAACATTAGCCCATGTAATGACAAATTGCTAAGGCTTTCAAGAGATATGTAGTTAAGTTCACACCTAAATATGGAGTGTTTAGCATTCTCCAAAATAACATTGAAGATGTGGTCAAGAAATCAACTCAAATATAGAAAATTATCTATGAATTTATTACTATCAAGGAGAAGGTGACCCTTCAAAGGGTAGAGATGATGAAAAAGATGATGACAAAAATAATGCCAAAGATGATGATAAGGAAGATTATGACAAAGACAATATAGTTGGGGGAGAAACATAAAAGCAAGATGATGATAAGCCCACAACTAAGAAGCAACAAGATGAATAGAGTGTCCAAGACACACAAGTGTCAAGTGTCAGTCCTTCCCATGACACAACCAAATCCATTGAAACCATAATTGTAGAAGATCTATCCTTCATTGAAACCAAATCCTTCAATTTAGAACATCAATTCACTTATTGCAGAAGATCTAAAGAAGATATTGGACCAGCCCACACTTCAAGCCAATTTATATGGCAATCCAGTTTTGGTTAGTATAGGAGAACTACAAAAGGTAGTAATTGAAGTTACAAGGGAGAAGGTGAATCCACAAGAACCACCTTCAATCATCCATTTAGTTATTCATGTACAACCTTTGGTTCAAAGAAAAGACACATCCACCTAAATTGGTACAAGTGTTAAAATTGATACAATTGAGAAGAAGGAAGAAGAAAAAGACACTACTACAAGTCAATAGTAGGAAACAAGACAAATATATTCATCTATACCTATAGCATAGGAACAAGGTCCTAGCCAAGTCATATTGATAGATCAGGGCAAGCCTGAAGAGAGTGAGAAAACACCAAAGGTGAAGGAGAAAGTGGCCATCCAAGCATTGGTAGCCTTACCAACTTCTGGTAGTCCTTCTACACAAGCTCTTCAAAGGTCAAGCATAGAAGCCATTCCATTGAAAATATTAGTGCCAAGCCCCACCTCATCAAAGGTAGAAAAGGTATTTCACTATGGAGACATAGGCCTTGATGAAGAAATTAATATTCCAAAGTATAACTATGATACTATGACATTGGAGCAAATAGGCATTTTATAACAAGCCTTAGAAAGGAAAAAGCATCAAGAAATGCTTAGGTGAGAATAAGAGCAGAAGCAAGCACTTCAAGATATCAAGGACATCATTTTAGACGCATTTAGTCTACCAACACATGAAGAGGCCAAGCCAATCATAGAAAAACTGACTAACATAGTGGAAAAGGTCACTAATGAAGACCTTGATACAATTGCAACACTCTTACAATGGTCTAATAAGAAGTTTCAATTCAAGGTAAATAAGAAAATATCCAATGCGATAGCACTCCAACAAGTTTCATTGGAAAAAAAGGTTGAGGATGTGAAGAAGGTACTTGAGAATATATTCTCACTATATACAAAACTATGCAATCCTACACTCTTCACTCAAGAGACTAGAAGTCACGTTCTAAGTCTAGAAAGTCAAATATCTACTTCAGGTGCAAGACTACCATCAAATCTAGCTCAGAGTGAGAAGCATTTCAGAATGTTTCTTCATACACAGAGTTAGTCAGTTGTTTTAACAATAGATGAGGCTAATATTAGCACCAAATTTATAAGTATTCAAGCTACCCTCACCCCACATATGGAGATAATGCATAAGGAGTTAGGCTATGTCAAGACATTATTGAAGAAAGACCCTAATTTTTCTAGTTTAGATGGTCTAGTACACCTTGTTGTTGAGCTTGCAATCCAAATTAAGTCATTGGATGTTACATGTGATAATTGGGATGTAGCTCTAAGGATAGTAATGGATTTCCATAAATCCTTTTTGGACAAACACACCATAAGTGTATAACTCATTTAACATAAGTGTCCAAAAGGGGGATATAAAGACAAAGGGGGAGATATAATATGGGAGACATATAATATGGGGGAGTATGAACAAAAGGGAGAAACATAAGAAAGGGGGAGCATAGCAGTAGAAAATATAATAGAGTAGAATTATATCAATAGGGTGATATACATTTTTGAGAGAAACTGAGAAAACATGGATAGATATCAGCTAAGAGAGAGCATATTAGATGAATGAGTATCAGAAATACAACACATTGAAGTCAAAGTGTATCACCGGAGACACATTTACTCAAAGAGGAGCACAAATTTTGGATACCAAATAGATCAATTAATTCAGAGGAGTTATCAAATTTTGAAGTATACAAGTTAGTGCAAAATTTTGAAAATTTGAAATTTCGTATATAAGATGACTCGTGGATATGTTATGCTCGAGGGATTAAGGTCGACCATGAATATTCAAGTGTTTCTGACATTCATGTCAAAGAGGGAGATTGTTGATCTTAGATTGGTTTTGACAAGTGACTGTTAACACACTTAAGCCATTTGCTTATTTCATGCCAAACTAGTAATACATGTCGAACACAACATGTAAACATTAGACCATGCCAAGTTGCAATGAATGTCGATTCACTCATGTGTTGAGTCACTCAGGTGCTAAGTAGATAGAACATGCTAAGTGATTTAGTAGCCAAGTAAATAGTGGATGTCGAGTAATGCAGGTGCCAAGTCAAAGTATATAGAACAATGCATGTTGAGCATCAATGACTTTATATGTCGAGTAACACAGTTTGGCATAAGATAGTTTTGAAATATTTGTTTGTAATGGCACAAACAATTGTGTAAACCATTTTCAAGCTAACTTAAACATAGATCTTGATATTTTGAAGATAAGGATGAATATATATTTGGATTATGTATGGAATTACATGCAACCAATAAAAAAAAAGGAAGGATTAAGTGGTAAAATGGGTGAATCTTAGTCATAGATTCATACCTAACCCTAAGCCACCAAAGCCTTCTTAAGGAGGAAAAAGCCCTAAACTCTTCATGACAGAGGAGAGTGGAAGAAATGGGAGGAGTAGACAAGATAGTTTGCATGTAGAGTATTCAAGGTGACTTAGAACTGAGAGTGAATTGCAAAATTAGTTAGAGAATAATAGAGGATAGAAGAAAGGATACAACATTGAGACACCTAATCAAGAAGGATCAAAAGACATTGTTTAGAGGGGATATGTTATTAGGAAAACAAGTGCCAATCGCAAGATCTATGCTGAGACATTTTAATAGGTGATTTTAATTAAATCTCATAACAAAGTAGTCCGAGCAGGCTATATGAAATCCTTTAAGAGGGTGCTTACTTAATTGTAGGTTGAAGTCCTCTAACAAGGAAAACTTCTAATAGGGTGTTGAAATCTTCTAACAAGGTGAGACATAACAGTTTTTGTAATCCTTTAATAGGGTAGATCATGCTTCATGGTCAAATCATTGTAACCTTATCAAGAAGGATTAAAAGACATTTTTTAGAGGTGATATGTTATTAGGCAAGCAAGTGCCAATCGCAGGATCTATGCTGAGACATTTTAATAGGTGATTTTAGTTAAATCTCTTAATAGAGTAGTCCCATCAGGCTATATGTAATCCTTTAATAGGGTGCTTACTTAATTGTAAGTTGAAGTCCTCTAACAAGACACACTTCTAATAGGGTGTTGAAATCCTCTAACAAGGTTAGACATAATAGTCTTTGTAAGCCTTTAATAGGGCAGACCTTTCACATGGTAGATCATGTTTCATGGTCAAATTATTGTAACCTTCATTGGATACACTTTATTATTGCAGTACTGAAGATTTGTGGGTATCATTCCCATGCTAGTTTTATATTCTCACTTGGAGGGTTTTTAGGTGATCATATCTAGTGTTATGTGTGTGAATGCTTATATGTTTTAGATTCATATGCTTTACATGTTATTTCAGCCTACTTATGCATGTGATGAATGAATGGTGAAATTTTTATAGGTTCAAGTTTAAAATATTGATTCACCCCACCCTCGCCCTCCCCTCCCCCAGAAGTTTACTCTTTCCACTTGTAATTCAAACATATGGGTGGAGATTTGGGTTTTGAAAAGAAAAGAAATTTAGTTATATAGAATTTGACTGGTTGGTTTAGATTTCTATATCAGATCTATATTGGAAATTTATCATATATATATATATACATGTACACATACATACATACATACTATTTAATCATATTATTAAAAATATTAAAAATAGTTTGTTGGAGGCTTTTGTTTTATGTTTCACAAAACATACTTTAAAAAAGAATAATGAATATATTTTATTGGGAGGTAGGAGTCACTACCACCCTACCCCGCTTTCTCTTCCAAGTGTTTTTATATACTCCTCATAGGATAGATCATATCTTATGATCAAACAATGTAACATCAACTAGTTAACTTTATTACTATAGTAATGAAGATTTGTGGGTCTCATCCCCACCCTAGTTTTAAGTTCACCTTGGAGAGTTTCAAGGTAACAAATATAGTGTTGTGTTTTATTTTCATGCATGTGATTGATTAGATTAGTATGCTACAACAGATTTAGATTATAAGTTTTACATGCACCAGTTTACTAATAGATGTGAATGAATTGCTGAAAAGTTGAAAGTGTTAAATTTAATGATTCATCCTCCCCCCCCCCCCCCCCAACCTCTCTTAGTATCTTTTTCATCCTAATTATAACTCCATTAGTTAATAGACCTTGCATGATACTAATTACATAGTGGATCTATTTCAAATAATTACTTTGCAATCATTGAATGTTGGTTTTTAAATTTTGTTAACTTTAAATTTCACTTAGATATCTACCTATTACCTCAATATTGTTACAAAATTTAATTAGTGAATCTTTCCTAATTTTGGTGCATGTGTGTGTGAGAGAGAGTGAGAGAGAGAGATATATATTTTCTTATGTTTTAGGGAATAGATTTTGAAATGCTTTGATGCATTTGAAAACTACATATTTTTTAGATTGTACACATACTCTAAAATACAAGAAAATATCATATGTATATATTTACACACACACACACACACACACACTAAAAATGATTGTACACATACTCTAAAATACAAAAAAATATCATATGTATATATTTACACACACACACACACACACACTAGATTGCCATTTTTTGACACACCATCATCCTACACATACCCTAAAACATAAGAAAATATCATGTGTATAGATTTGCAAATATGTACACATGATATTTTCTTGTGTTTCAGGGTATGTGTAGGATCATGGTGTGCCAAAAAGTGGCAATCTAAGAAATATGTACTTCTAAAATATATATATATATATATATATATATATATATATATATATGTATGTATGTATGTATGATATTTTCTTTTATTTTAGTGAATTGTATTACCTGCTTCTACTTGACTCTTTTTTTTCATTGCTGATCTCTTTTAGGTCAACTTTATGTTTGTGCTCGATGATCAATGACATTTATTTTGCAGATTATATATATATATATATGAATGAATGAATGAAGTAATATTTTCTTGTGTTTTAGGGAATAGATTTTGAAATGCTTTGACGCATTCCAAAACTACATATTTCTTAGATTGTACACATACTTTAAAACACAAGAAAATATCATATGTATATATTTACACACACACACACACACACACACACACACACACACATTAGATTGTCACTTTTTGACACACCATGATCCTACGCATACCCTGAAACACAAGAAAATATCATGTGTATAGATTTGCAAATATATACACATGATATTTTCTTGTGTTTCAAGGTATGTGTAGGATCATGGTGTGCCAAAAAGTGGCAATCTAAGAAATCTATACTTTTGATATATATATATATATATTAGATATTTTCTTTTGTTTTAGTGAATTGTATTGCCTGCTTCTACTTGACTCTTTTGTTTCATTGCTGATCTCTTTTGGGCCAACTTTATGTTTGTGCTCGATGATCAATGACATTTATTTTGCAAATTATTAGATATTACTTCATGTGTGTGTGTGTGTGTGTGTGTGTGTGTGTGTGTGTGTGCACACACATACATATACATACATACATACATACATACATACATACATACATACATACATACATACATACATACATACATACATATATATATATATATATATAATGAGTTAGTTATTTTAGTTATTAATGATGTTAGATGAATAATTTTTATGTAGTTTTTATGGATACTTACCACATACTTGGATGTGTATGGCATGCATGTATGTTTTCTTTATATTTGACATTCCTGATGTGGTTGAGGAAGGAAGTCACAGTGACCTACTAGTCAAGATCTACACAATGTACCACTTCCAACCATTGTTTATTTAGTTTAGAATATTGTATTTGTACATACATGATTTTTATGTAGATTTGAAGTACCGAGTATCAACTTTCCTAAATTGCTAGGATGAGCGTACCCTATCACAATATCTCAATGGAAAAGAGAGGGGAGATAACTCGAGTCTGAATCCTATCCTCAGACCATTTTTCATAAAAATTAGGGTAGGAATTTGAGTTGTCTACCTTTCGAGTTCATCAATTGATGTAAATTCATAATTATAACCCTTGAACTTGATCAAGTTTTATGTACTTTGATTTTGGGTTTGCATTTAGACTTGTGGGTTTGTGATTATTTTTTGTTATATTAAATCAATTTAAAAGAATAATTAGTGATTTAATTTTATGGAAAATTTGCTAAGAAAATGTTATAATTAATGATATTTAATTAATTGAGAAATTAATTAAATAAAGGAGTCAAATTTAAAGATAAAGTTAGAGTTCTTGAGTTCCCTCAGGTGATTGCACAATCAAAGCCTCAAAATTAGGGGAGAACACTTTATCAGAGATCTACAAAAGATTTTGTGAGAATAGGGTTTTGGTGGAGCAATTTTGGAGTAGAGGAAGGTTTTTAGAAAAAAGGGAATTGTTTGCATGCTTTATGTGATTTTCATTTTAGCATTAGGTCTAGGTAGGATCTCATGGTTTATTCGTACTACATTTTTTCATCCTTCAATTTTTTTTCTTTTCTACATCTCTTGTATTTCTATTTTTAAAATTCTTCTGGGTTGAAACCCTTCTTTGCATATTTATTATTCTTCATTTTTGGGAACTTCTGTAAGAAATTTAGTGATTGAAAACCTTGTGTGTGGATTTGGTTGTTCATCATTCTCAAGAAACATCTATATACATATTGAAAATTAGAAAACCCTTATGTTAAGATTTGTACTATTCTTTGTTCTTAAATACATCTATGAAAGAGTTAAATTGAAACCCTTATTGTTAAATTGAGGTTTCTTATATGGGTCAGGATTTGGGTTTTGAAAAGAAAAGAAATTTAGTTTTATAGAATTTGACTGGTTGGTTTAGATTTCTATATTAGATCTATATTGGATGGGATGTGAATCAATAGTTCAAACTTTGAACCATAAAACTATCACCACACATTGATCTCATACGTTCAATGAGTAAATAGAAGTAACATGTAAAGAATATACTTCTAAATCATGTAAGCATGTAAACATTCACACACATATGACACCAGATATGATTACCTAGAAATCCTCGAAGAGAAGGTAAAACTAGAGTGGGGATGACACCCACAAATCTTCACTAGTTCAGTAATAAAGTGTATCTAATGAAAGTTACAATGTTTGATCATGAGACATGATCTACCCTATTAAAGGGTTACAAAGACTATTAGGTTTCACCCTGTTAAAGGATTTCAACACCCTATTAGAAGTTTTCCTTGCTAAAGGACTTCAACTCACAATTAAGTAAGCACCTTCTTAGAGGATTTCAATACAGCCTGTAAGAACTACTATCTTAAGAGATTTTGACTCAAATCACCTGTTAGAATGTCTCAACATTGATCCTATAGTTAGAACTTGATTACTTGATAACAAATCACCTCTAGACTGATGTATTCTTTATCCTTCTTGATCAGATGTCTCTTTTTTGTATACTCTTCTCTTCCTTTGTTCTCCTTTAACTAATTTTGCAATGTAATCTTAGATTATAACTCAGCCACCATAAATGTTTTGTTTGCACATGCAATCTTCTCTCTTTGGTCCTTCATTCACCTTCATTGCAATTTAGAGAGTTTAGAGTTTATCCACCTTAAGCATACTTGGGTGACTTAGGGTAAGGTATGAATCAATGGCTATGATTCATTGATTTTTCTGCCTAAACCTTCCCTTTTTCTAATTGGCTACATGTAGTTGCATTGGGAATCTAACTTAAGATTTTTCCTTGTCTCCAAAATATTGTAATTCATCTTTAAGTTGGCTCAAAAATGGTTTACATAGTATTTTGTGCCTTTACATACAACTATGTCAAAACTATCTTACTTGGCATCTAAAGTCTTTGATGCTCAACATATATTATCTTCTATCTTATGACTTGGCATCTATATCATTTAGCATGAACTACTTGCTTAACACTTGAAGCACTCATCATACACAATCTACTTGGCACTTGAGTGACTTGGCACACGAGTCACTTGACACTCACTATGGACTTGGCATGCTCTATAATATACATGTTGTGTTTAGCATATACTACTTGTTAGACATAAACTAAGTAAATAACTTGAGTGTGTAGACACTCATTATTCAAAACCAATCTGAGATAAAAAAATCTACGCCTTTGACATGAATGTCAAAAAAACTTGAGTATACATTAATATCCTTATTCTTACAAGCATAATATATCTCTTATTTGGCTTATGTATAAAACTTCAAATTTTCAAAATTTTGTAACAACTTAGATACCTCAAAATTTTATAACTCCCTCAAAGTTGATAGGTCTATTCTATATTCAAAACTCTATACTCCTACTAAGTAAATATGTCTCAACTGATACTCTTTGACTTCATGTTGTTCCCTTGCTTGCTCCTCATTAGCTTTTTTTTTTTTTCTTTTTCTCTGTTCCTTTTCTTATTCTCTCCCATTTTTTTCTATCTCATCCAAATTCTATATCTCCCCCAATACCTTACTATCCTTTATTTCTCCCCCTTTTTGACACTTATTTCAATGGGCTATTCATGTATAGTGTGTTTGTTTACAACATATTTATGGACATCTAGGATAATCTTGAGAGTTGCATCCCAATTTTCACATGCTACATCCAAAGACTTAATTTGGATGGCCAGCTCAATAGCAAGGTGGACTAAGCTACTTAATGTTGAAATATTGGGGTCTTTCTTTAGAAGTTTTTTAGCATAGCCTAATTCCTTGTGCAAAATTTACATGTGTGGGGTGAGTGTGGTTTGGGTGCCAATCAGTTTTTCCCTTATATTGGCCTCATATGCTGATAATGTAGGTAACTGACTCTAGGTTTGTAGAAGAGCTCTGAAGTGCTTTTCACTTTGAACTAGATTCATAGGTAATTTTGCACCTGATGAATTAATCTTACTTTCCAAACTCAAAATGTTACTTTTAGTCTCATGTGTGAAGAGTGTTAGATTACACAGTTAGTGTACAATGAGGAAATGTTCTCAAGTACATTCGTCACATCCTTATCCTTAGTTTCCAATGCAACTTGTGTGAGTGCTATGTCACCTAATATTTTCTCATTTATTTTATTCTAAAATTTCTTTTCAAACCATTCTAAGAGTTTTTCATTTGTATTGAGGTCTGCATCACTAACCTTTTCCACTATAGTTGTCAACTATTCAATTAGTAGTTTGGTCTCATCTAGAGTTAGCAAACTAAATGCATCTAGAAAGATATATTTGATATCCATCAATGCCTACTTTTACCTATGCTCCCTTTTGAGTAGTTCCCGATGCTTTTTTCTTGTTGGGGCTTGTTGCAATATTCCCATCTACTCTATGGTCATTGTGTCATAATCATACTTGGTTAACACAATCTCTTCATCAAGGCTCACATCTCCATATTGTATCACTTCTTCTGCCTTTGATGAGCTTGGACTTAGCACTAAGATTTAAAAATGGTGTTGCATCTGTGCTCAACTTTTGAAGAGTGTGACTTGAAGGTGTGCTAGATTCTAATAAAGTTACAAAGACTTGAATGGCTACTTGCTCCTTCACCTGTGCTATGAACTTGGTCTCTTAAGGCTTGTCCTTCTATTCCACAATTCCTTTTGATGCACCTTGCGTTTGTGCTAGAGGTGCAAATAAATCTATCTGACCTGTTTCACTCTATGTTTCACTAGTGGCTTGGGTTTCCACTATACTCTTGTCAACTATATTAACTTTGTCAATTGTATCAACCTTTTCTAATGTAGCTTCAAGTACTTTATCCAAATGTTGTACATTAGTGACTTGAGGGGTGATAGTAGGTGGTTCTTGTGTATTCACCTCTTCCCTTGTTGTTATAGTCACTTATTTTTTCAATTCATCTACACTCAACAATATAGGATTATTACATAGTTTTGCATGTAATGTAGACTGATTTAGTATCTTCTTGAGATCTTCCTCTGTAAGGGGATTGATGTTCTGAGCAGATAGATAAAAAACATCCTTTACTTTGATTGTTCTAGTATTCTCACTTGTTACATGTGGAGCACTAATATAAGGCAATTCAGTATTTGGTACACTCTATTCTTCTTGATGCTCTACCTTAGCTATTGCCTTGTCATCTTCTTTCATATCTATCCCTCCCTCAATAGTATCTTCATTTTTATCATCTTCCTCATCATCTTTCACCTCTATAGGCTCTTGCTCACCTTCCTTCACTATAGAAAGACCATATGTTACCTTCCACATCTGTGTGGACTTCTTAACCACATCTTCAATATTGTTTTGCAAAATTCTTAAGGTTCTACATTTAGGTACAAACCTAACTGCATATTTCTTCATAGTCTTAGCAATTTATGCCTTACTTAGTTTAGGTATCACTTGTGCAAGTGAAGTGTCCCTTATTTGTCTCTCCAAGTTCAAACAATAGTGCCACTTCTACCCAACTCTCTTATATAAGCTTTTTGGCAAAGAGTTAGTAATCTCTAGTGCAACTTTCTTAAATTTTTCCATCATGGCATATATAGCTTCCTCCACTTGATTCTTTTCTAGTTTACCAAGGTTATCAAAATCAACATGAGAGAATCTTAACAAATCTACATTATTCTTAACAATTTCACAAAGATTCTCTAGATTTGACAATTGATTGTGACTCACCACTTTGATCTGGGTATTGGCATCTGATTTTGTTTTCTCCTCATCTGATTTGACTTGTGCAACAGATTTCCTCCTTGGCTTTTTCTACACAAGACCTTCCTACTCGTCTATCTTGGCTTTCTCATTGGCCTTTGAAGTAGTCACACATGCACTAGCCCTTGTAGTGGGTGTTATAAGATTAGCTTGGCTTGGTTTGAAAATCTTCTTAGCCCTTATCATAGGTTGTGCTTTGGCGTTCCTCTTCTTTTGATCGGTGGTAGTAGGTGCTTCCTTGACTTCTTCTCCCTCAGCACCTTCAACAACTTTTGTCTCCTCTTCTTCCTGATCTTCTCTCATTCCTTGAGTTAAAGCTAGTGGTGCTTAGTTTTAAAAGTCTTCTTCTTCTTCATCTTCTTCTTACTCTTCTTCCTCCTACTCGAAACCTTCACCAAAGTTGGCTTTCAACTTCTTCACTAACTTGTCAATCTTCTTTATAACAAAGATTGTCTTTAGTCCCATAGTGATTTTGGACTTGGCCAACTCATAGTTTCCAAATGTCTTAGAATTTTTATCAATTTCTTCTGCTAGTAAAGTTGTGATAACTGATCTAAATTTATTTCATATCTTAGAGGTCTCAACCAATCTTACCGTTAGTGTTGCAACTTGAACAAAAGTGTAGTCGATAGCCACTAGGAAACAAATGTCATCATAATGCTTTTCTACTAATGATATTGGAATTCTCAATCTTTTCTTCATTGATTTCTTAAATTCATCAAAGTAGACTGTCATCACCAACTCAAAATTCTCATCTAATTTGTTCAATGAATTCACTAGTCTATATTGGTATTGACCTATTCATTTTCTATGAAACTATGCCAAATGTAGGAAAAGAGTTTTTAAGATAAAATAATATGCATATCAAAATGGAACCAAATTGGCATTGAGCACTCTTAGTCTTCCCTATTTCTCCTAGGTTCTCCATTAGTTGCTGTAATTGTAACTCTGTAACATAAAATGTGTGATCTTTCTTAACAATGTTATATCCCACATTTACTACAATATAGGGAACACTTTTTAATCTACTAGATTGGTAGAACTTGTGTGAAATAACCCTGACTACAAAGTCTAACAAAGGATCTATGATGTTATCAATTGTCATGTCTCTCTTGTTCCACATGGCTCATGTATTCTTCTCAATGGCCTCTTTTGAATTACTTCTCAATATCTTAGGCTGATCTAGGGTTGGATACTATGTAACCCTATGGATTATCCTCTTAGTTATTCTGATAGGTCCATTATCTAGCCATAGTGAACTATCATGTATCCTACTCAATACTATCCTAATCCATTTTGTTTTGAATACATTTAGGAAATCTACTGCTTATGTTAACCCTTCTTCTCTATGATTTTGAAGTCTTCCTTTAGTACCCATTATTATATAGTTTTTCATATGCTTGCCTAATCTCCATATCGCTAATGCTACCAATTTTACAATTATAACATTTCCTAACACCTTGCACTATTAAAACATTTGGTCGTATCATGGATAACACACTAGATGGGTCTTGCTTGTAAGAAATGTTAGGAATTACCTTGAATATAGGTTGCTTAACCTCATTACTAACTAGTTGAACATTCAAAACCTCCTTACCCTCTACATTCTTTGAACTAGGTGCCTTACTGCAAATCTAGGGTTTACAAAAATATAAATAGCGTAACTCAACACTTGGTAAATACCTTGCAAGACCTAATGAAATGTTGATAAACCTCTACTCAAATCTTCTGCAATTGCTTTTGATGGATTTTTAGATCACCTTTTTCTCTTCTTTCTCTTTCTTGATTTTGAAATGATAAAAAATGAGTTGAAATTGATCAAATACCCTTTTGAAACCCTACAATTAATACTAAGTGCTTACATAGCTATAAGCTCAGGATCAACCAATTTTAGGCTAACTCAGAATCCATTAACATTTCATTCACTCAATAACCATTATGAGCTTTGCATCAACTAGCCAATCTATTAGCTTGGCATCCACTAGCATTTCACTTGGCACATACAAGAAACTTTTCATGCTTGGTGGTAACATGAAAAACTTAAAGAATTTACTTGGATTCCTAATAGCATCTTGCATCTTTTTTCATGTTAATGTAATCTTTTTAGTAGTAAATCCTTAGGAACTGATGTATGATATAACCTTTAACTATTAGTCCTAAATACCTCTTGATTGTTTAGTTTGATGAGGTGTGATCACCTAACCCATTGGGTGAAGTGATCCCTTCTACATTTGATGTGTTTAAATCATCTTTCTTCTTTGATGTCTTGTTCATTTTCTTTCTAATATTTTCAACATATGCCTTGCATTTGCCTTTATCAAATTCACAACTTGGTACCTTTCACTTTGTTGGACAATATCGACTAATGTGACTAGTCTTCAAACAGCTAAAAAATATGATTTGAATCAACCAACTCTTACAGTCACCTTTGAAGTGTTTCCTAATAAAATTCTTAGGAACTTGACAATAATGACAACTATACCTTTTATTATAATCTTAGTTATAAGAGTTTCCATTATTCCTTACCTTTGTTTTCCTATTTGATGACCACATGGGTTTGGATTTGCACTCAAAAGCTCTATGTCCATATTTCTAATATTTATAACAATATCCTTCAAATCTCTGTGTGTGCATGGTCTTGGTTTTGCATTCATGTGCTTGATGTCCTTGTTTGCTGCACTTATGGTAGTGAACCATGCTCTTATGATTGACATTTTGATTTGTAGTTCTACTCCTACACACATTAGTAGTATGTCCTCTCTTACCACAATTATGACAAGTAGATTTGGAGTTCTTACCTTTGTTGCTCCTTTCTTCAGCACTTTTGGATGATTCTCCTTCTTTAGTACTTGTGTATCCCAATCCTGATGGGTCATTATTAGATCTAAGGGATCTCAATAATTGCTCAAAGTATTTGATGGCTTCACTTGGTTTGTTGAAACTTTCAAAAAATTCCTTTTCCCTTTTTAAGTCACTCTGTAATTACTAATTCTACAACTTCAATGTTGTCATCTCAATGTCCTTGACATTCAACTCATAGTTGGCATTCATCATTTGACTCAATGTATTCAATTGCATGTTGGAAATCTTGGTTAGTTCTGATGATTTCTCTTCTACTCTATTTCTCAAAATTATTTTGTCTTCTTCAATCATGGATTTGTATTTCATGGCTTTCTTCTTCTATTTAGTCACCTCACATAGCAGTATGGCTTGTGATTCTTGATCTAACTTGAGATTTTTGATTTCCTTAGCTTGGATGGTATTCTTTTCCATTAGATCTACAACTACTAAATCAAGTTCATTTGAGTCTCCATTAGCAAATAGCTTAGTAGTGTTTATCTCTCTATATTGTGTGTCATTCTCCTCAATAGAAATTTCCTTCTTTCTCTTCAAACATTTCCTTAAATCTTCTCTTGCTTGATTGAGTTGATGTAGAATGAGATGTATTTCAATTTCCTGATTCTCAATAGTCTTCCCAACTTGTAGACTTCCATTTCCAAGATCTTTCCTCAAAGTTGCAAAGCTTCTCTTTCAAATAACAAAGCTCTCATACCAATTGTTGGAATTATAATAGGAAAGGTAAAATTTGAGGGTGGGAGGTGGGTGGGGTGTTGCGAATCAGTAGATTAAAATTTGACCCATAAAACTAACACCACATATCCATCTCATACATTCAGTGAGTAAACTGAAATAACATGCAAAGTATATGCATATAAATCATGTAAGTATGTAAACATTCACACATATATGACACTAGATATGATTACCTAGAAACCCTCCAATGAGAAGGTAAAATTAGGGTGGGGATGACACCCACAAATATTCACTACTATAGTAACAAAGTCTATCCAATGAAGGTTACAATGTTTGATGATGAGACATGATCTACCATATGAAAGGCTTTCCTTGTTAAAGGCTTACAAAGACTATTATGTCTCACCCTATTAAAGGATTTCAACACCCTATTAGAAGTGTGCCTTGCTAGAGGACTTCAACTCACAATTAAGTAAGCACCTTGTTAGAGGATTTCAATACAGCTTGTTAGGACTACTGTATTAAGAGATTTTGACTGAAATCACTTGTTAGAATGTCTCAACATTGATCTTGTGGTTAGCACTTGATTGCTTGATAACAGATCACCTCTAAAATAATGTATTCTTGATCCTTTTTTATCAGATGTCTCTTTTCTATATGATCTTCTCTTCCTCTATTCTCCTTTAACTAATTCTGCAATGCAATCTTAGATCATAACTCCTTAGCCACCATGAATGCTCTATTTGTGCATGAAAACTTATCTCTTTGCTTCTTCATTCACCTTCTTCACAGTCTAGAGAGTTTACGGTTTGTCCTCTTTAAGAAGACTTGGGTGACTCAATGACTATGATTTATCCATTTTGCCACTTAAACCTTCCCTTTTTCTAATTGGCTACATGTCATTAAATTGGGAATGCAACTTAAGATTCATCCTTATCTCCAAAATATCATAATTCTTCTTTAAATTGGCTCAAAAATGGTTTATATAGTAGTTTGTGCCTTTACAAACAGCTGTCAAAAATGTCTTACTCGACATTTGAAGTCTTAGATGCTCAACATATACTATCTTTTATTTTATGACTCAGTATCTGTATCTCTTGACATGCACTACTTGCTCAGCTCTTGAAGCACTCAACATACACTATCTATTCAGCACTTGAGTGACTTGGCACATGAGTGGCTTGACACTCACCATGGACTTGGCGTGCTCTATAATATACATGTTATGCTTGGCATATACTACTTGTTTGGCATGAACTAGGTAAATGACTTAAGTGTGTAGACACTCATTAGTCAAAACCATGATCCTACACATACCCCAAAACACAAGAAAATATCATATGTATATATATATATATATTGAAAGTATCATATGTATATGTGTGTGTGTGTGTGTGTGTGTGTGTGTGTGTGTGTGTGTGTGTATGTAAACATATATATATATATATATATATATATGTAAACATATATTTATATATATTTACATATGATACTTTCTTGTGTTTCATGGTATGTGTAGGATCATGGTGTGCCAATAAGTAGGAATCTAAGAAATATGTAGTTCTGAAATGTATTTATATATGTAAATATATACATATGATATTTTCCTTTGTTTCAAAGTATGTGTAGGATCATGGTGTGCCAAAAAGTGGCAATCTAAGAAAATTGTAGTTTTGGAATGTATTGCCTAACTCTACTTGAGTTTTTTGTTTTATTGGCAAACTCTTTTAGGCTAATTTTATGTTTATGCTTGATGATCAATGGTGTTTGTTTTTCAAATTATTTGATATCACTTCATATTCAGTAGATATATATATATATATATATATATATATATATATATATATATATATATACATATATATATGTATATACATATATATATATATACACACACACACACATATATATATATATGTATATGTATATATATATATATACATATATATATATATATGTATATGTGTATATGTATATATATATAAGTATATGTATATATATATGTATATGTATATGTATATGTGTATATGTATATATATATGTATATACATACATACATACATACACACACACACATATATATATATAATGTATATGTATATGTATATGTACATATATATGTATGTATATATGTACATATATATATATGTGTATATATATATGTGTGTATATATATATATATATATGTATGTATGTATGTATGTATGTATGTACACACACACACACACACACACACACACACACACATAGAGTTACTTAGTTATTTTAGTTATCTCATGACTGTTCAAAGATGACATATATGTTCATGTAATGACTTTTAGTTATTAATGATGTTAGTTAGATGAATAATTTTTATGGATACTTACCCCATACTTGCATGTGTATGGTGTGTGTGTATGTTTTATTTATCTTTGATGTTCTTGATGTGGTTGAGGAAGGGAGTCATAGTGACCTACTAGTCAGTATCTACACAATATACCACTTCCTACCATTTCTTGTTTAGTTTAGAATATTGTGTTTGTACATGTGTGGTTTTTATGTAGATTGCAGGTACTAGGTATCAACTTCCCCAAATTTCTAGGATGAGTGTACCCTATCACAATATCCCAATGGTAAGAGATGGGAGATAACTCTTGAGTCTAAATCCTATCATTAAACTATTTGTCCTAAAAAGTAGGGCAAGAATTTGAGTTGTCTACCTTCTAAATTCATCGAGTAACATAAATTCATGATTATAACCCTTCAGTTTGATCAAGTTTTCTATACTTTGTTATGGGTTTGCATTTAGACTTCTAGGTCTGTGATTATTTTTGGTTACATTAAATCAATTTAAAAGAATAATCAATGATTTAATTTGATTGAATATTTGTTAAGAAAATTTAAATTTTAATGATATTTAATTAATTAATAAATTAATTAAATAAAGCAATTAAATTTAAAGATAAAGTTAAATTTCTAATTTTGGAGTGCATTAATATTTATTTAATTTAATAATAATAAATTTAGGAGATCATTTTTAAATAAATGCTAAATAATATTATTACTTAAGTTGATAAATATTTTTATCAAAAACACTTCAAAAAATTAATTAAAGAGAGGAAGCTAAGTATTTAAATAAAGATATTTTGTAACTAAATATCTAAAGGATTGTGCCTAAAAATGTAAAAATATAATAAAATAATAAAAGATAATGATCATTGAGTTCCCTTGCGTGATTGCACAATCAGAGCCCCAAAATTAGGGGAGAAGTCTTTATCAAAGATCTGGAGAGCTCTCATTTTTTGGGAACAAGGTTTTGGAGGACAAAACGTTTTTCAAAAAAAAAGGATTGTTTGCATGCTTTGTGTGATTGTTGTTTTAGCATTAGATCCAGGTAAGATCTCGTGGTTTATTTGTATAGTGTTTTTTCATCCTTCAAATTTTGTCTTCTTCGTGTCTCTTGTATTTCTATTTTTAGAATTCTTCTGGGTTGAAACCCTTGTTTGCATATTTATTGTTCTTTATTTTTAGGAACTTTTGTAAGAAATTTAATGTTGAAAACCTTGTCTGTGGATTTGGTTGTTCATCCTGCTTAGGAAACATCTATATACAAAATGAAAATTTGAAAACCGCAGTGTTAAGATTTGTACTATTCTCTGTTCTTGAATACATCTATGAAAGAGTTAAATTGAAACCTTTATTGTTAAATTGAAATTTCATGTATGGATCAGGATTTGGGTTTTGAAAAGGAAACGAATTTAGTTTTATAGAATTTGACTGGTTGGTTCAAATTTTTGTATTAGATCTGTATTGGAAATTTATCACAAAAATAAAATTTAGCAATATAATTTCTATGTAATTATATTATTAAATATATTAGAAATTGTTTGTAGGAGGCTTTTTTTTTATGTTTCACAAAACATACTTTAAAAAATAATAATGAATACATTTTAGTGGGAGGGGGGGGCCACCACCACCCCACCCACCTTTCTCCTCTAGGTTTTTTTACTTCCAACACCAATAGCAATGAGGCCACCAACAACAAGCTTGCTATCAACGATGGCAGTAAGGCTACCATGGCTGTACCTCCTAGCAGGCAAATTTAAAACATAACATTATGGAGTTTTGTTTTAAATAGTTTTTTTTTTCTAAGTTTTTTTAATTAATATTAATTTTATTTAGTTTTATTTAATATATTAAATATTGATAAATTTTAATATGTTAAATATTAATGACTTTTAAATTATTAAATGTTATTTATTAATAATAGTATTAATAATTATTATTATTAGTTTAATACTTATTTTTATTAATAAATTAATATAATTTATTTTATTGATAAATAAATAATTATTATCTATTAATAATGTTATGATTATCGATTTAATTTTTATTAATATTTAAATAAAGATTTTAATTTATTTATTAATAAAATGTATGTGTGCAAGTTTATTGTGAATTATGAATTGAGGGAAATTGGTAGAATTGGGTCTTGGTTGAGAGTTCAAGGTCATATTTAATTGACTAATAAAAAGATTTTTCTAATCTATTATTCTTGTAAATTCAAAAACATTAGCGAATCAACACTTTGAAAGAATGAAAACTAGAACCGTGTTTGTACATCAAATATTCTTTTGTTTTCAAAACCTTGTCAAAATATAATACTTTGAGAAGACAAAAATTGTAACCTACCTATATATTAAATTATAGTGTTTTTATAATAAATTGTATTATTAAATAACTTTAGATGAATTAGTTGAATGATTTGGGATTCTTGTAAACTTAGAAACCTTAGTGAATTTGGTAACTAGAGAAATGGAAAATGAAACCCTATTTGAGTTCACAAACATTAGGAACTATAATATTTGAAAAATGAAAATAAAAACTTGAAAACCTTTAATGAAAGTTCAACCATTTTTTTTCTAAACCTAATATTTTGTGAAAGTTACTTTTGTATGTACTCTTTTTATGATGTCTAATTTTATTGTTGGGTGTTAGGTTGACTTAGTACTTTGACCAAATTAGGTTGTTTACCAGAGGCTCAGTAGTTCCATTTTGTGATGTCATGATGATGTTTTGATCTTGATCTTTTATACTCAACCATGGTAATGTGTCTTGTATGATGTATGAGGTGTTTTGATCTATTGATTGTTATTGCTTTCAAGAGTTCTTGTGTGAAATTGGGATGAATGATTTGACCTATCTAATATAACCTTTGAATCTTCAAGTAGTTACATATTTGGATTGCTTTTTAGTTGCTTGTATAGGATTGAGGTGTTTGTATGATTTTTTCGTGGTGATTTTATGTTATTATGTGGATTGGTTCATGTGTACTTGATTTTTGATTAATCCTATTAGGATGATTGTAGTGGTGGAATGTGCGATTTTGATTGGTGATATTTCAATGCTTGTCAGTTTCTTATTTAAGAACTAATGTATGGTATATGGTCTTTTGAGATATTTTTTCTTTATTAAGCTTAGGGTAGGTTACCTATATGTCATATTTGGAAGTGACTTGCAATGGAGGCTAAGGACCTAAAGAGGCTGACAGGAACCCATTGCAGGTTATTTTAATAACTGATAACATTTTATTGAATGGTTTTTAAATGAATTAATAAGATATTCGTACCATAGAAAGTCACTAGGGGACCAGAGGATTAAAGGACTAGTTGGGTAACCTTAGAGCTGACTCGTTAGTATGCCTTGTCAGTATGAAAGGATATTGGTGCCGAATAGAGTCACTAGGGCACCCGAGGATGAAAAGACTAGTTGGGTAACCTTAGAGTTAGTTCGTGCAATGACACTTGCCCACATGCATAATAGATTCCTTACATGTCTTTGTTTGCCTCTAGGTTTAGATATATTTTATGTCTTGGTACCTTTGAGTTAGATTTCTCTTAGGTTTTCCTTGACTTAGATGTTGGATTTGACTTTTGTGTTTGTTATCCTATTTGGGACTTGAGACTATCTCCTCAACATGGTGGTAGTGGGCCATTTTGGGTTACCATGAGGTTGAGTGGTAGTGCTTTTTCTTGTACCATTGAGATTTGATAGTTCAATGTTGTGGCTAGCATTCCCTACTTTATATTCCTTTCATTCTATTCGTGTGTACTATGATGGATGGTTATACCTTTTGTATTGTATTTGATTTCATAAATCTTATGAGATGTTGTTGTAATATATTTTTATATTGTATATTCTTTCAACCCTTCATAACCTGTGACATGTACAGCGGATGATGGTGTATTATGATTATTGCCAAGTGGCATTCGAGATGACTGTATATTATTTAAATGGATTCATACTTGTATATTAATATTTGATGTGGATTTATTGTTAATTAAAATCAAATGTGATTCATCATCATGGGACCCTTAAGTGTTGTAACCTATTTATGTGTTGTTGATGTATGAGTGTATGTTAATTGCTTCCACTATTCAATAACTTTTTTTGTATCTTTATCAAAACAAAAATGTTTGGCAAACTTAGTAAAACTCTAGGTTAACTTCTTTTTGGTTCCCTAGTGGGGCATCACATGAAATGCCTCAAAGCATTTCAAATTCTATTTTGACTTTTTCCCCACCCATCCTAATACCAAAAAATTATTAATACATTTATAACTCCCAACATTTCTTTAGATATTGACCCTACATGGTCAACTTAAAAAATATCTTGAAAATATGGTTTTGGCATGTTCTTGTTTGCTTTTTTATTTCAAACATGTGTCTGATGACTTTTTTCACCTAGATTTAATCAAATGAAAGGGGTTTCTCAAGAATATTTTTATCTTTCCATAAATATAATGTCTATCAAATTATGAGTGCAATAAGTAATTATTATTCATTTTGTAATGGAGTTACGCATAAAGTACTGGCTAACACACTAATTGAAAAAATATATATAATTTTTGAATGGTATAACATTTTTGAAGTCCAAAAGATACATCACATTATATACTTCTTCTACTATAAGGAAACTAAAAGAAAAATTAAATGTTATAAATTTTTGAGTTAGTTAAGGTGGTCAAACACGAGATTTTTTTATATTCCAAAAATACTATAGTAGAAAATTTATAATTAATTATGTATTTGGAATAAAAATACATAAAAAAATGTGTCATATCCAGGAATGGGTCTACTTCTTATATCAAGAATCTTATTAAAAAATATTATCATTTGACTTTGATTAAGGTAGTCAGACATATGTCTACTTCTTATTTTTCTCCTAAAATCTTTGTACCATTGCATTAAAATTAAAAATGTTGACTAATCAACTTTTTCTTTGTTCAAATAAGGTATAGTAGATCATAAACTAAATTTAATTTCCTATAGATTCTTTTCTCACAAAATTTTGATTGAAATTTCATAACAAATCTAAAATTGTACATCAAGTTGACATAACCCTGATTAGTTGATTTTTCATTGCCACTTAAGGGCATAGTTTGGTTGACCATGATCATGCACATACCCTTCACTTTACAGTAAAAATTTCCATTTACATAGCTTTGTTTATTTGACTAGAAACTATCTTAGCAAAGTTTATTTTGTATGTGACCTTTATGATTGTTTTGTGTGTGACTTTTGGAGTTGTAAATATATAGTACACATTGGCAAGCAAAGTAGAATTTCTCCATTTCATTTCATCTTTTTAGTTTATGTATGTCAAGGGAAGAAAAATTAATATGGTTCTCTATTATCATGGAAGTATTGAAAGTTAACTACAATTGTAATTATATGAAATATAGATAAATAATAGATGTGCTAAAGAATAAATTTACATTCTTTCATAATTGTGCTATTTCAACATTATTTATTAAATTATTATGTCAGTTCGAAAGTAAAAAATGAAAAATTATTTTTTAAACATATCTTATTAGCATTATTTAGTGGATAAAAATGTTGTTTAACAATAGATAAAATTTCTTCTTCATATTATAGATTATTATATTTGATGTTGCCACATACTAACATCATAATGTATTTTAGTTATAATATGTTAATGTTGATTTATATTTTTAAATATTTATTTTTTATCATTTCTCAAAATTTTAAATTATAATACATGCACATTGCATTATAATCAATGCGATGATGACTTTTGTTTGAATATATGAACCACAATTTTGATATCATGTAAAATAGGTATGTATATATTTTTCAACAAATATGAAAGATTTATTTTAGGTGTGCATATATAGTGACAAGCTACAATTTATTATTAGTTTATCGGATAAAATTACAGGAAATTAACATAGTTGAACATTATATTTAAGAATTTTATACAATTAGATGTAAAATATATGATTTTACTAATTTATAAATGACATAAATGGCTCGTCACAAATGCAAGTTTCTTAAGTACTCCAATGTCCATCCACCTTAGACATTTTTACCCTCCCTTTCACAATTCCCTAGCCCTCTTCCCCACCATAGGTAGGGGCTCAAGCTACTCTTGCAATTCTTGTTTTAAATTCTATTTTTTATCCAAACTCTACAATAATATTACAAGACACATAATTTAGTTCTAGTATAAATTCACATTTAGTTCCAATATAAATTTACAAGAACCATGCTCCTACATTTTATTTTGCGATAAATTTTCTTAGCAAAAAAAGTAAAAAGTAATTTATTACTATTTTTGCAACATTATGATGTAAAAGCCATTCTTTGTATTTTAGATACTTCAACAATAAGAAACAAGAGTGTAGAGCTAGAGTCATGCTTTATAGAAAGAAAAAAATATAACAAATCAAGTATTTTTTCATCAGACTCCATGAATAAAATGTTATTATTATGTGTCATCTAGTTATTCATGCTAAAAATACATATACACAATTTTAAAAGAAATGACAAAAAATATATATAATAAATATTACATCATTGTGTTAATAATGTAAATATAAAACAATTAAAACATTATAATAGTATGATTACTAATTATAAAATATCCTATTTTCAAATTTCAACACTCTTTTAAAAACTATGTCTTCTAAGAAATGATGAGAAAAGTTGGTGATGGTAGGTCCCATCAAGTTGGGAGCAAAAAATTATAAAATTCCAAAAAATATTCTTTCCTAAATAAAGAGAAAACAATGGAACTTGGAAGTTATTGTATGACTATTTCATTTTTTACACACTCTAAAATTTAAAATTCATTAACATTTTCTCCCACTTGATTTGAAAAATAAATTTAATAAAAAGAAATAAAATTTCGCTAACAAAACAAAGTAAAAAGGAAAAGAAAAAAAAATTCAATAAAAATAGATGGACAACCATATTATACATCATAAGACATCATAAGATACATTTATTAGCATAATTTTCAAATAACCAAATAATTCAATTTTATAAAGTCAAAGAAATAAGACTAACAACATTAATTGGAAGAAGACAAATAAAAATTCTCATATGCTTCTAGTGGGGGCAAATTATGTCTACCATCTCCATGAACTTTGATATATTATGAACAAATCATATATTCCTACATAGTGAAAATGCAATGGTTGAGATTTTCATAAAACGGATCCATAACTCATAGTAATTAAATTATGAGCAATATAGAATGAATGTTCTTAATGATATTGCTCAAGTATAAACTTATTTTTTATAAATTTTTAGTCAATATAGTAGTTGTGGGGTAACATTTAATCAAATGATGTAGAGGGAAGAACCCTTGCCTATACATCAACCCTACCATTCTCAATGCATCCTAATTCATTTTCATTCTAATAGGCAATTTGTACCAATTCAAATGACCAAGTGAAAATGTAAGGAACCAAAAATAAACATGAGTTAGTGACTTAGTTTATTTAAACAGATAGGCATTACAAAGGAGATTAGAATTCAAAAAAAAGAAAAAATACCTAGTATGTGGAGGAAACTAATTCAAACAAATAAATGTATTAAATTCCTAATTGTTCAGTTCATTCATTTGGTTGTAATTAACAAAACTCTATAAACTCATCTATGAGCATAAGCTTACAAAACTTTATTAACTCATCTATGAGCATAAAATTACAAAATTGTAGCAACTCGTCTATGATCATAATTTTAAAGTGCATGAGTTATAGCTGAGACATAGGAAGAATATATATCATCAATATTCATATGAACACACATGATAGAAATAATGTATAAAAGTAGTACAAAATACTAAATTTTTATATATATGTTATGCTTATGTTAATTCAATTCAATATAAAATGGGAAATTTTTTAAATAATTTATTAAAATAAAAAACTAATAGATACATTTTAATGATTATATTAAAATTTAAGATATTGCATTTTTATGGAAAAGCTTCTCATGGTTTTTACTCTTTGATCTTCATTTGTAAAATTATCATTTCCTAACTTTACTAAAATTATGAAATCTTTTAATTGCAAATCAAATGTTATTTTTTGTTATCTAGATTATCTACTTGTATTTGATGGAATTAAAGATTTTCTTAATCTCATGGAATGTGATGATTATATGGTTTTCTCTAAATGGGAAAGCCAAAATTTTCCATTGACTCTTCCATCAAATACATTTTGGAAGAAATGAGCAAGATGTATCACATCAAATGCTACTCCTAGGTGCAATCACCTCAAAACCATATTAAACTATGACACACATTTGCATAAAAAGGAAGATATTATGGAATATATTTTCTCTTGCCTAACTGAAAAAAAAGGTTATAAGGATCCAATTTGACTTAAAGAACAACACTATAAGTTTAGTTGGCTTCTCTTGAAATATCTTGAGCAATAAATCCATTGGACATCATGGATTCTTAGTATAATAATTGATCTATCATCATGAGGAAAATTGTTCCCAAAACTCATATACAATCTCATACACTCCAAAAGAAATTTAATGGATACCTAATGAATGTTGTTCAATACGAACGAAAGGATAAAACTATAGCATGTTGCATCCCATATAGCCTTGGTCAAGCATAGAAAAACCTTTGGATGACATATAGCAAGATTCAACATATATTACCAATGAAATATGTAGATATAAAAAATTTGACCATCAATAGTAAATGATAATGGTTCTCAAGCATTAAATATCAGGTGAGTATTGAATTTACTTCTCTACAAGAATGCTTAGTGTTAGTAAACAGTTTTCCTCATAAATGTTCATATGTAAAAATAGAGAAAATCATGTAAACTAACAAATGAATTCCTATAGAAGAGACTCAAAAATTCTCTACTTAATGTTTCTTCACTGAAAATAGGTGCAACTACCTTCATTATAATAAGAATTTTTTGATCTAATAAAATCAACAGAATGACCTTTTCAAGAAAATGATCTATTGAAACTACTGAATCAACTTATTTTATCTCATCCATACAAAATAAACTTTTTTTTTTTTGATTAAACTGCAGGAATCAGGTGCAACACGGCCCCCCCTATAAACTGCAGTGCACCGGGTAAACTTTTTAATATGACTGGTAGCGCTGGTACAACACGCCCACCGGTACCACAGGGACAGGGGAGACTAGAACCCGTGACCAACCCCCTACAACAGGGAAGATTTAGCCAACCGAGCTAGGGCCCCCACCCTACAAAATAAACTTTAATGTAAAAGAATCACTCGATTTTAATTATCAAGATAATCCACATATTTAAAAATTAAAATTGTCAAGTAGGCAAATTCGATAAAACTAACTTCTCACAGCATCCCAAGTCTTGAACTAACAATTTCAAAAAAAAAAAATAGACACAGCTAAAAGCTTAAATAGTATCTTCAGAAATACTGATTTAAATAGGTAGATGATAGTATCCACTTACAAAGCTTTTAACCATAAATCAAACTGTAGAGTTTCATTGTATCTGCAAAAATTCTGAAATGCTACTTCTAACTTGGAATAAAACCACAAAAAAAAATAGTTTTGTCTATCGATATGTTGGGGAATTCTAACCCCTCTACCATACTAATTATTACATATATATAGGCACGGGGCTAAACTATCACCAAAATTACCCCGCTAGGAGTTAATTGCCTTTTGCTAAAGTAATTGCTAACTAAAATGCAAGAAAAATGAAATTAAGAAAAGAAAATATAACTAAGAAATTAAGTGTAACCACTTTTCTTGATCAGGTAGTGGTGTCTCCACTTTCCACGCCTTTCATCGTCTTCCACATTTCATACGCAGTCGAAAAGGCTAAGATAACAAATTGATGCAGCAAACCAATATAGGCGAACCTTTGCTTCTAGATTTCTTTCATCTTCTTCAATTCAACAACCTTTTCTTCATCCATTTCCAAGTGTTTTAGATTGATGATTAACATAGCCTCATTTTGCGCCACGTTAGAAAAGTCTTGCTTAGCTAGTGCCTTCTTGTCTTGCCATTCCTAGAACTTCTTCTAAACCTCTTTGATTATTTCATCTAATTGGGCAATGGAGTCATATTCTTTTCCCATGAACTATTTCACAAACCACTTAAGGTCATTTTGAATAATCTAGTGTATAACCTTAAGCTCTTGCAATGCTTATTTAATTTCAGTTATTCCTTGTGTCAGTTATTCATTCCTCAATTCGATGCAATCTCTGATGACATATAGGGCCTTTTCATCTAGACCAGCAATAGGGCATTTAGCTTGGAATTTTTGTAGGCCAAGTTTCTGCACATCTTCCAACCACATCACCACCTTTGCTGAGTTATTCTTCTCTTTTTCATATCCTTCATTGCTTGACTCCACCTTTTTAGTAATGTTCGATATTTCCTTTGAGGCATGATCCAAGTTACCTATGTGTTTTATTGTATCATGTAGAACATCCTCAACCCATTCACTGGCTACTTTAGCTACTGCTTTGCACATATGTAGATTCTCCAATGATTGTTGATTGGTTGTAGAGGACACATCAATGATGGCTAACATCTCATGGATTGTCTTTGCTTTAGGGTGGAGGATAGCATTGATATATTGCGCCATGTTTTTCATTGTTTCCTTCATTTCCTGCTTATCCTATCCATCTTTCCATACTCTATGCACAATCTTTTTATTAGATACTTCAAAGAATTCCATGTCTACTTTGCGGTTCCCTTTTCCTAGATCAACCTTTGTTATCTGGTAGTCTTGAGGAATCATGGAATCAGGAGAGCTTCCATCTGGTGGTGTAGCTATCTATGCTACCCATTGTCCTAAATTCTTATCAAAATTGATTCTTGCCTCAATTCTTTCTTTCTTTACTTTAGGTGCCTTACCAAGACACTTACTAACCAAATCGTCAATAGGCATGGATATCAGGACTATGCTCCTTTTCTTCTCCATTGATGTCTCCATCCATTTAGGCATAGCCTGATCTTTTATGGTAGTAGGGGAGCAGTTGACCAAGGAGAGACTACTCTCCTGACCTTCGGTAGTTACTAAAAAATTCTAGGATTTAGGTACATTCTCCGCCATAGGTGGGTCTTCTGCTACCTCTAGGTCCATGGTTATTGTGTTCTTACTTTTGATGACTGATGCCTTCTTTGTGCTTGAATGGGTTATCCTCTTGCCTTTTGGAGTTGCCTCTTGAACTTGAAGTTGAACTGTTTTAGGAATTGCTTCAACTTCAACTTCAACTAGACTTGCAACAAAATTAGGAACACCTCGATTAGTTTTCTTTTTGGCAGTCCTTTTATCTTTTCTTTTTGAAAATTTCCCAAAAAGGTCTGGAGTAGCCATGTCCTTTACCTTTATCCACTTGACAGTTCTAGCTATTACATCTTTAGTATGGGCATAGACATCATTTTCTTCCCTCTTTTTCCAATCAATTTTAGGAATGGGCATGCATTCAATCTTATCAATATAAAACTGATCAAGCACTTCTTTAGAATCATCATCCTTTAATCCATAAGTATCCAACTCTACATTAAACATAATGTTCTATTTAATGGTTAATCATGACCACAATCCTTTTCTTACTTCAAATTCATTAAGGCAGTTTGCCCAAAATTTTTCTAATTATGGGGAATGAATCAGGGATACTACATTCTTAACATTGTTTCTGACAAAGCCAGTATAGTCAAAATCTAACTGAGAAATGAAAGGCTTAAAGCATAAGCAAGTTAACAATTTTTCTGACAATATGGCTTCTTTCAGATAGGGGCATCTATAGTGTCGAATATCAATTGGGAAGAATATTGAAGATCTTTTTGAAATATGAAAAGACTCAATCATAGAAACAAATTACCTACACATCTCAGATAACACAATAGAATCTGAACAATAACATGGTAGCTTTAAAGGTTCCTCAGGAAAACCACCCACTCTGATATATATGAATCTGGGGAACTGAATGTAATAGAAACCATAGATTTACACAACCTGCATAGCTTCTTTTGACATCCTATCATTCTCCCAACTTTGGAGTTCAAAGACCAATTTTTGTAGAAAGACATCATTTACCTTTTTAAACTCTTTGCATAATGTATTCTTTCAAAGATCACTGTAATATGGGTAGATGGGCATGTCTACAACCGAAGGTGCATTTGGAAGATAGTCCCATTCTTTAGATGTCGCTAGGATGTAAATTAGATAAGAAGATAGGAAAAATGGACCACAATTGTTAACAGTTATTAAATCCCTATGCAGGTTTTCTGCTATCAGGTTAGACCAATCAATGAATTTAACCCCTTCAATGATCTTCTGTATGAAAAAGTACATCCATGACTCCCAGCGGAATGCATGCTCATTTCCCTTAACCCTATTTAGCAAAAGAACAATATCTGCAATTTCTTTTATAAAATGCTCAATAGTTAATGGCTTAGGCAGTCTAGAACCTCCCTCTGCTAGTTTCAAAATCTAGGACTGAGCTATCTTGTTGTCATAGCTATTTTTTGTTTTTGGTGTATAGGTGCTTAGCTTCTTCGAATGTCCATGGCTCATAGGGTTCCTTTTGAGGAATCCTAAAGGTCGAATGGACACTGGTTCTATTGATTCTAATAATCACTTCCGCTGAGGCTTTCTCACTACACCTGGAAGCAGTGTCATAATGGCTTGCACATTCAAGAATGAGTTCAGGGTATGTGATAGTAGCAAGAAAAGTGGCGGCTTCTAATAATCCACTATCAACTAGCCTCTAGTAAATAGGACTTGACTAGGTATTCTTGGCTAGTTCAATTGCCTCAGATAAATTTTATTTACCAAAAATGTGTCACAAATTTCAGGAAGTGAATTGACCAAAGATGGCTTCTCTAACTTAGGTGATTTTGGGTGGAAAAGCATCGTGATTGCTAATAAAGATAGGTCTACAAGATACAGCTTGAAATATCTCAAAACAAAGCAAACACAATTTGAAATTCTTATTACTGCTTTTGGTAAGATTGTGTGTACGTTTATTAGCATCAACATTTCAGATCATACTACATGATCCATCATCAGGATGAGAGAGCTAAGAGAAAACAAAATGATAAGTTGTAGACCTAGAGTGAATGAAAAGAGAAGGAGGACGGGGCTGAGGAGGACAATTTGAAATGCAAAGGGTTATGGAAATGCACTTATAGTTTGACAGAGATAGAGCCTGCAACTCACCCTTCTTACCCGATAGTGGAACGAGTGGGAAAGGGTTAAAATGAATGCATTTAAAGAATGATTTGTGTGTGAGATCATAGGATATATTTGGCAAGTAAGTGCAATAATTACTCATTCATGTGGCATGAATTGGAAAAGATTCTGCGTGTGCTTTTTTTTAAATACTCCATCAAATCTGCACATATGCTGTTATGTTAAGTGATCATGACATGGCAATTTTATCCCTCAATCAAATCTTTCCATAGCAAAACACATACTACCTTAAATCCTTCCATTCATAACTTTGCATGTCTTGGGAAATTCTATACTAGGACCCACCTTGATTTGGTTCGAAGGTTTGAAACTTGCATACAACTTTCGTTAGTGTGCAACATCGACACTGAAGTTGAAATTGAAGATTTGGGTGACCGGGTTTCAAATTCAACTTCAACTTTACTAAGACCAACTTGAGGAAAGAGATCAGACTTGACACATGAAGACTGAGGCAGACCTAAACTTGAAGTTGAAGTAAACTAAAACTTTAAGTTCAAATTTAGGAAAAGAAAACTTAGGACTGAAACATACTAGAGCGCAAGAAAAATATAAGCACTAACAATCAGCTCCTATTGGGGAATGAGACTAAAAGGATCATGGATGAACCTAGGGTCTTAGGCTTTTTAGAACGACTCAAAAGATGACCAAGAAAGGAAAGAAAAACTAGAAGATGGTATTTACAATAAGAGGTGAAATGGACTTAAAGATGCTACAGATTGAGATCTTTCCCATTATAGGACAGGGGAAGTTCATCTCCATTAGGATACTATAGTTTGAAGGCATTTGAACCTAGTTCTTTAGATATTAAAAATGGACCTTTCCATAAGCTTTCAAACTTAGAATGGGCTCCCTTAGGTTCTCTTTTCTTATCCCATAACAACACCTGTTCTCCTTTCATGAATTTCCATGGTCTCACCTTTTGATCAAAAATCCTTTTCACTCTCGCCTGATGATTTGTGATGTGATCCACTAGATCTCTTCTTTCTTCTTCTATTTTTTGGAGATATAGTATTCTCTTCTCAATGGAAGACTAGAACATTTCGTCTTCAATTTCTTTCTACAAATTCAATGTAGCTAGTTCTAAAGGAAAGAACAATTGTGCCTCAACTACGTACACCAATTCAAAAGGTGTCATACTTATGGCTCTTTTGGGAGAATTCCTGTTAGCCCAAACTGCTTCATATAACTTCTTGTGCCAATCTCTCCCCTTTTCATCCACCAATTTTTTCATACTGTTAACCAAGTTTTTATTTGTGGACTCTGCCTATCCATTGCCTTGAGGGAAGTAATTTGATGAATGAGAAAAATGGACACCATGATCATAACAATACAATTGAATTTCCCTAGATAAAAAATTATATGCATTATCTGTCACTATTTTACTGGGGGTACCAAAATGAGTCAAGATATTTTCTGTCAAAAATTTGCACACCACCTGTGAGGTTGTTATTTTAACAGGAACTACCTCTACCCATTTAGTAAAATAATCATTAGCAATAAGGATGTGTGTATGTCCTACACTTGAACTTGGATTAATAGGCCCTATAAAATCCAATCCACGTTGTTGAAATGGTTCTTCTATGATCACTGGTTTTAGGGGTAGAGCAGCTAATTGTGGTTTCCTGGTAAATAGTTGACACTTTTCACAATTCCTAACCCAATGGTAAGAAACTTTAAACATTCCTAGCCAATAGTACCCACTTCTTAGGATCTTGAATGCTATTACTATTGATGAAAAAGGACCTCCGCAAGCTCCATCATGGAAGGTTCTCAATAACTTATCATGTTGGTCAGTATCAACACATCTTAAAAGCATACCATCTAAACCTCTTTTGTATAAGATATGATCAATTATAACAAATTTGGCTACTCTAAGTTGAAGGGTACATCGGTATTCTCCTTTCAAGTGATCAAGACATATTTCATACGTCAGGAAATAAGCAATATTTGAATACCATTCATCTTTTAAACTTACAAACAAGTAGGTGGGATATGATTCTTATTTTTCACCTTCTGCAATAAGTTTACATAACCCTTATCCTCAGACCAATTTAGTTGGTCAGATATCCAAATCAAACTCTTGGACTTTTGCTACCCATGTCACCTGATTGTTGACTGCTACATCCTGCTATGTGAGAATGCTCTTGACCGCGGTGGATGGTACCTACACTATAGAGTGAGAGTGCAGAATATAGTATCTAAAGTATTTTACTACTTTTGCGATAGTGAAAGCTTTCTTTTTAGATAGAGAGTAGTTAATCTCATGTTTCTTCAGAGGTATGCTCATAAAAGAGATAGGCATCTCTTCCCCTTTATCATTCTTTTGGAAAAAGCATTATAAAATCTTTTTTAAAATTAGGATGAAAAAGCATTGGGGCTTTAGCAATAGCTTGTTTTACATCTTTGAAGGCTTTTGACACTGGCTCATCCCATTTGAAATTCTGCTTCTCACTGAGTAACTTGGCCATAGGTTTAACAGTTTTTGCAAAATTAGGTACGAATTTTCTCAAGAAATTGATTTGTCCAAAGAAGGATTTAATTCCATTTTGATTGATAGGAAGACATATTTGTTGGATGGATTTCACTCTTGCTAGGTCAATTTTGATACCTTCTTTTGAGACCATGTGTCCAAGTAACTTTCCTTCAGTCACGACAAAAATTGATTTCTTTGGATTTAATGAAATTCCATGATCTCTACATTTCTGGAGTACTTTTCTCAAATCTTTTAGGTGTTTCTTCCGTCTTTTGGAAAACATTGTCATATCATTGAGGTACATTATGATGCATCTATCCAATAAGTTACCAAAGGTTGAATTCATAGCTCACTGGAAGGTGGCACCGGCATTTATTAAGCCAAAGGACATTCTTTTGTAGGCAAAGGTTCCCCATGGTGTTGTAAATGCTATTTTGTGTTGATCATCTTTAGCAACTTCTATTTGGTTATAACCTAAGAAACCATCTAGAAAAGACATCATTTCTGAACCAACAACTGTTTGAAGAACTTGATCCATTATTGGCAAAGTGAAATTGTCTTTCAAACTTGCTTGATTAAGGTTTCTAAAATCAACACAAATCCTTATCTCTCTCTTCTTTTTTCTAACTGGCACTATGTTTTCCACCCATGTGGAATGATGGATTGGAAAAATAATATGAGCTTTTAGCATCTTATCTATTTCTCTGAATATTGCATCAGAAACTTTTGGATTATACGTCCTCAATTTTTTCCTAAAAGGGGAGGTACCTGGTTTCAAAGTAATATGGTGTTTGAATTTACCATTTTTGAAAGTCTTCGAATCATCATAAGACCAAGAAAAGACATCAACATATTCTGATAGGAGCTTAGTGAATCTAGCTTTCTCACCTTCATCACAGCAAGTTCCCAAATTGATAATTTTGGCATTATGTTTATCTCCCAGATTCACCTTTTCATAATCAGCATTCAAATCTTCTTTAGATGTTGCATCTTGAGCTAGGAAGGTATCTTGCCTATCAAAAAGCTTTTCAAGCTCAACCAGGCCTTTACGTATTATATTTTCTTTTAACTGTAACACATCACTCTCATCAGGAAAATCAGGACAAAATTCCCTACATTCTAAATTTGAGGCTTAAAATTGTTCATAGAGAACTTCTCAACATTTTGCAAGAAGGCATTAATATGAGCTTCATCTTTAAATACTTGCCAAGAACTATTATTATTAGGGACACTTGGTCTGTGAATGATTTCCACTAAATATTCTTGTTTATGAAATCAGAATGGGGGATTAACAAAGAAGCTGATACTACTAAGGAGTCTGCCTTGTCATTCAGTTCTCAAGGGATTGCTTCAATTACAAAGGCATCAAAACCTTCAATTTCGTCCCATACCCAATTTCTATAATGCTTCAGTCTCTAGTTTTTAATTGAAAACATGCCTTTGACTTGTTTCACTATTAACTCAACATCTCCTCTTGCTTTTAATAGCTTGATGTTCCTTCTTTTGGCTTCTTCTATGCCTAGAAGTAGGGCCTCATGTTCAGCTATATTGTTAGTATTTTCAAAGGCAAGCTTATAAGAAAAGGGGAATTTCTGATCATCAGGTGATATGAGAACTACACCGGCTCCAGATCCATTCGAACAATATCTCCCATCAAATTCAAGAGTCCATAGCAAGTCTTCTTCTAATGATTCCTCACTTGTTTTTTCATCTTCAGACAGAATCAAATAATTAGCAAAATTAGTTTCTTGATAAAGAATTTGAGACTTAGGGTCATCAAATGGAAAGACGATATATTTGGATTTTGTTTTAGGTAATGAGGTTACTTTCTCCTTCCCAATAGGTATCACAGCTTGAGACCAATCCATCTTAACTTCTACTAGATCTCGATAGAAAGTCTGACTAAGAAGCATGCCATAGCTTGTGGGGATATCCGCTACTAGGATGGTAAGTTTAATTCTTTTCTTAGGGTAAGCAACTAATGACACTTGGGCATATTTAATTTGTCCCACCAAGGGTACTTGTTTTGAATCCATGGAATAACATTTGCCAAATGTTTTGGTTAAAGGAAGAACCAAAGCTTTTGCTACTACTACTGGCATTATATTATCTGAAGCCCTTGAATCTATGATGCAGTTATTCAGCTTAAAGCAATGTAAAAAGAGGGAGACATAAAATGGATCAAGCTTGTGGTTATAAGATGGTTTAGGAGTGATTGGGTATGGTTGAATTACCTCTTCCTGACTATGGGATTTTTGTGTTTTTGATTTCTTGCCCTTTGAAAATTCTTTCTTCTGTTGAGCAACTATTTCATTACCTTTCAAGACATTGACCTCATTGATCTGTTTGGTTGCTTTGTCAGGAGATGACTAATTAGCATACTCAATCAACTTATTAAGTTCACCAGGATTCATTCTCAAATATTCCACAGGAGAAATTTGTATCTTTGATGTCTTACAAAACTCAACAATGTCAAATGTGGAATTAGAACCAGCCAGTTTCTTTAAGATTTGAGGGGTAGCTATTAAAACAAGTGTTGACTTACCTTCACTTTCTCCTTTTTCCCTTTGTTTCTTGGCCTGAGTAGGAGTTGAGATATTTTTGTCATGAGTATTAGCTACTCTGGTTCTTTGTCCTCAGGTCAAGATCGAACATGAAGCCTCTTGTAAGGTTAATAAGATGTCATTAAACCTATCATAATTAGATTCATACTCAAGGTAATAACTTATGGAGTCGCCAAGTTCCTCATAAGATTCTTCTTCTATTATTACATTAGTGGAAACCACTTTTTTTGCTTGAAGCTACTGATATCTAATATTTTCAGGGCAAGAAGTTCCCTCATGATCATTTGTAAGATGAGAAACACACATGTTGTTTTTGCTAGGTGGAGCTTCAATTTGTAATCTTTGTTGACTTGACGGTAATGTAAGTTGTTTTCCCTGAAAACTACTTTGGCTCGGGTATTTCCTTGGAATATCTTGATAATGAGTGTTCATTTTAGGGAGTTGTTTCTTAACAGTCATCACATCATTAATGAGCTTTTGAATGAATGGGTCTAATTTTTTGGATGAAGGTGGTTGAGTTTTAGAATTCTACATCTCTTTCTTCCGTTTACCCACAACCAAAAGGTCATCTTCTAGTTCAATTGCCAGTCTCTGGGCAACTTCAACATCTACTAATCTATTTCTTCTTAAGTGAAAAGTGATATCTAGGGGCATTGCATTTACAAAGAATCCTTTATGGTTTTCATCATTAGGTCTCTTGGTAGCAAGGATTTCATGAATTATCTTATTGAATTTTACTACAAAAACTCTCATGGGTTCATGTACTTCCTTTTTCAATTGAGTTAACTAGAGTAGCAAGGTATCTTCATCTTCAAAGGATTTAAATCTATCTTCAAAAGTAGTACACATATAATTCTAGTTAGTAATGAACCCTTGAGGAAGATGATGAAACTAGTCTGCTACGTCATTAATCAAAGTCTGCACAAATAACCTCACAGCCACATCCTCATGTACAACAACAAGAATGACACATGCAATATTAAAGGCATTAAGGTGCTCATTAGTTGACTTCTTTCCATCACCATAGAACTTGGGCAACACTTCTCTAGCACCTTTAGGAAGTGGATTAAGATTACCCCCAAGAGCTAAGGGACCTACTTGTGCACCCCACGGATTAGTAGCCATCCTAGGGAGAATGAAATTAAAAGGTTGGATGTTTAAATGAGAAGGTATTAATGTCCCTGGTAATATTAAGGCTTGAAGGTTCACAGCTATTGGGGTGTATTTCTTAGGGGAAGTTGGCCTACTTTTACTCTTGATAGGCTTCTTCAATTTCTGGGAGAGATCAGGGCGAAATTGAGGTTATTTACAAATTTCTAAGACTTGTCAATGAACCCCTTTCTTTCTTCACTTTGAGTATAGCTTCTACTAGCCAATTTATCACTAAATAAACTAACATTCAACACATAGAAAGGCCTTGGGATAAGTCTATCAACTATTGCTTCTTCATTAGCAATAGGTATACCTCTAATGAGTTCAAATCTTTCTTCTTCTCTTTCAAGCACTTGGTTGACTTGTGTAAATTGCTATAGGCTTGTTCTAAGTTTCCAAGCTTGTGCACTTAAATTAGAAATGATATCCTCTTGTGTATTATCAAACCCTAAGCCTAGTTGAAGTACCGAGAAAAATTCATAATGAGGGAAAACCATTTCATTGTTCTCTAGGGGAGTTGCCAAAAATTGTTAGTAAACATTTTTCCTCATAAATGTTCATATGTAAAAATAGAGAAAAGCATGTAAACTAACAAATGAATTCCTATAGAAGAGACTCAGGAATTCTCTGCTTAATGTTTCCTCACTGAAAACAGGCATAGTTACCTTTATTATAGTGAGAATTTTTTGATCTAATAAACTCAACAAAATGACCTTTTGAGGAAAATGATCTACTGAAAGTCCTAAATCAACTTATTTTATCTCATCCATACAAAATAAACTTTAATGCAAAAGAACCACTCGATTTTAATTATCAAGATGATCCACATATTTGAAAATTAAAACTATCGAGCAGGCAAATTCGATAAAACTAACTTCTCACAGCATCCCAAGTCTTGAATTGACAATTTCAAAAAAAATAATAGAAAAAGCTAAAAGCTTAAATAGTATCTTTAGAAATACTAATTTAAATAGGCAGATAAATAGTGTCCACTTACAAAGCTTTTAACCATAAATCAAACTATAGAGTTTCATTGTATCTGCAGAAAATCTAAAATGCTACTTCTAACTTGGAATAAAACCACAAACAAAAATAGTTTTGTCTATTGATCTACTGGAGAATTCTAACCCCTCTACCATACTAATTATTACATATATATAGGCATGGGGCTGGACTATCACCAAAATTACCCCACCAAGATTTAATTGTCTTTTGCTAAAGTAACTGCTAATTGAAATACAAGAAAAATGAAACTGAGAAAAGAAAATATAACTAAGCGATTAAGTGTAACTGCTTGTCTTGATCAGGTAGCACTGTCTCCACTTGCCATGCCTTTTTCCATCTTCCACATTTCATAGGTAGTCAAAAATGATGAGATAACAGATTGATGCGGAAAACCAATATAGGCAAAACTTTGCTTCCAGATTTCTTTCATCTTCTTCAATTCAACAACCTTTTCTTCATGCATTTCCAAGTGTTTTAGGTTGATGATTAACATAGCCTCAATATGTGTCACATTAGAAAAGTCTTGCTTAGTTGGTGCCTTCTTGTCTTGCCATTCTTGGAACTTCTTCTAAGCCTTTTTTATTATTTCATCTGATTGGACAACGGAGTCATCTTCTTTTCCCATGAACTGTTTGGCAAACCACTTAAGGTCATTTTGAATAATCAGGTGTACAACCTTAAGCTCTTGCAACACTTCTTTAATTTCAGTTACTCCTTGTCTCAGTGCTTCATTCCTTCATTCGATGCAATCTTTGATGACATACAGGGCCTTTTTGTCTAGACTAGCTATGGGGCATTTAGCTTGGAATTTTTGTAGGCCAAGTTCCTGCACATCTTCCAACCACATCACCACCTTTCCCCAATTATTCTTCTCTTTTTCATATCCTTCATTTCTTGACTCCACCTTTTTAGTAATGTTTGATATTTCCTTTGAGGCATAATCCAAGAGGCCTATGTATTTTACTGTATCATGTAGAACATCCTGAACCCATTCACCAGCTACTTTAGCTACCACTTTGCACTTATGCAGATTTTCCAACGATTGCTGATTGGTCACAAAGGACACATCAATGATGGCTAACATCTCACAGATTGGCTTTGCTTCAGGGTGCAGGATAGCATTGATATACTGCACCATGTTTTTTTATTGTTTCCTTCATTTTTTGCTTATCCTATCCATCTTTCCATACTTTGTGCATGATCTTTTTATTAGATACTTCAAAGAATTCCATGTATACTTTGTGGCTCCCTTTTCCCAAATCAACCTTTGTTATCTAGTAGTCTTGAGGAATCACAGAATCATGAGAGCTTCCATTTGGTGCTGTAGCTATCTCTGCTACGTATCATCCCAAATTCTTATCAAAATTGATTCTTGCCTTAGTTCTTGCTTTCTTTACTTTAGGTGCCTTACCAAGACACTTACTAACCAAATCGTCAATAGGCATGGATATCGAGACTATGCTCCTTTTCTTCTCCATTAATGTCTCCAGCCATTTAGGCGTAGCCTAATCTTTTACGATAGTAGGGGAGCATTTGACCAAGGAGAGACTACTCTCCTGACCTTCGGTAGTTACTGGTAAATTCTGGGATTCAGGTACATTATCTGCCATAGGTGGGTCTTCTGCTACCTCTAGGTCCACGGTTATGGTGTTCTTACTTTTGATTACTGATGCCTTCTTTGTGCTTGAATGGGTTATCCTCTTGCCCTTTGGAGTTGCCTCTTGAACTTGAAGTTGAAGTGTTTTAGGAATTGCTTCAACTTCAACTTCAACTGGACCTGCAACAGAATCAAGAACACCTCGATTAGTTTTCTTTGTGGTAGTCCTTTTATCTTTGCTTTTTAAAAATTTCCCAAAAAGGTCTGGAGTAGCCATGGCCTTTAACTTTATCCACTTGGTAGTTCTAGCTATTGCATCTTTAGTACAGGCATAGACATCATTTTCTTTCCTCTTTTCCTAGTCAATTTTAGGAATGGGCATGCATTCAATTTGATCAATATAAAATTGATCAAGCACTTCTTTAGAATCATCATCCTTTAATCCATAAGTATCCAACTCTACATTAAACATAATGATCTGTTTAATCGTGACCACAATCTTTTCCTTACTTCAAATTCATTAAGGCAGTTTGCCCAAAAATCTTCTAATTGTGGGGAATGAATCAGAGATACCATATTCTTAACATTGTTTCTGACAAAGTCGGTATAGTCAAAATCTAACCGAGAAATGAAAGGCTTAAAGCATAAGCGGGTTAACAATTTTGCTGACAATATGGCTTCTTTTAGACTGGGGCATCTATAGTGTCCAATCTCTATTGGGAAGAATATTGAAGAAGATCTTTTTGAAATCTGAAAAGACTCAATCATAGAAACAAATTTCCTACACATCTCAGATAACACAATAGAGTCTGAACAATAATGCAGTAGCTTTAAAGGTTTCTCAAAAAAACTACCCACTCTAATATATGTGAATCTGGGGAACTGAATGTAATAGCAACCATAGATTTTCACAACCTGCATAGCTTCTTTTAACATCCTATCATTCTCCCGACCTTGGAGCTCAAATACCAATTTCCCTAGAAAGACATCATTTACCCATTTAAACTCTTTGCATAATGTATTCTCTTGAAGATCACCATAATATTGGTAGATGGACATGTCTTCAACCCAAGGTGCATGTGGAAGATAGTCCCATTCTTTAGATGCCACTAGGATGTAAATTAGATAAGAAGATAGAAAAAATGAACCACAATTGTTAATAGTTATTAAACCCCTATGTAGGTTTTCTGCTATCAGGTCAGACCAATCAATGAATTTAACCCCTTAATTGATCCTCTATATGAAAAAGTACATCCATGACTCCTAGTGTAATGCATGCTCATTTCCCTTAACCCTATTTAGCAAAAGAACAATATCTGCAATTTCTTTTATAAAATGTTCAATAGTTAATGGCTTAGGTAGTCTAGAACATCCCTCTGCTAGTTTCAAAAGACAGGACTGAGCTATCTTTTTGTCATAGCTATTTTTTATTTTTGGTGTACAGGTGCTTAGCTTCTTCGAACATCCATGGCTCATAGGGTTGCTTGTGAGGAATCCTAAAGGCCGAATGGACATCGGTTGTATTGATTCTAACAATCACTTCCCCTGAGGTTTTCTTACTACACCCAAAAGCAGGGTCATAATGGCTTGCACATTCAAAGATGAGTTTAGGGTATGTGATAGCAGCGGGAAAAGTAGCAGCTTCTAATAATCCACTATCAACTAGCCTCTAGTAAATAGGACTTGACTATGTATTTTGGCTCGTTCAATCACCTCAAATAAATTTTTATTTACCAGAAATGTGTCATGAATTTTAGGCAGTAAACTGAGCAAAGATGGCTTCTCTAACTTAGGCAATTTTGGGTGGAAAAGCATCATGATTGCTAATAAAGACAGGTTTACAAGATATGGCTTGAAATATCTCAAAACAAAGCAAACACTATTTGAAATGCAAAGGGTTATGGAAATGCACTTACAGTTTGAGAAAGATAGAGCCTGCAACTCGCCCTTCTTACCCAATAATGCTAGAATATCTTCGGAGAAAGTGGAATGAGTGGGAAAGGGTTAAAATGAATGCATTTAAGGAATGTTTTGTGTAGGAGATCATAGGACAGATTTGGCAAGTAAGTGCAATAATTACTCATTCATGTGGCATGAATTGGAAAAGATGTCACATATGCTTTGTTTTAAATACTCCATCAAATCCACACGTATGTTGTTATGTTAAGTGATCATGACATGACAATTTTATCCCTCAATCAAATCTTGTTGTAGCTAAACATGTACTGCCTTAAATCCTTCCATTCATAACTTTGCATGTCTTGGGAAATGCTATACTAGGACCCACCTTGATTTGGTTCGAAGATTTGAAACCTGCATATAACTTTTGTTAGTGTGCAACATCGACACTAAAGTTGAAGTTGAAGATTTGGGTGATTGGGTTTCAAATTCAACTTCAACTTTACTAAGACCAACTCGAGGAAAGAGATCGGACTTGACACATGAAGACTGAGGAAAACTAGAACTTGGAGTTGAAGTAAACTAAAACTTCAAGTTCAACTTCAGGAAAAGAAAACTTGGGACCGAAACATACTAGAGTGCGAGAAAAATATAAGCACTAACACTTAGGTATGCATGAGGACTAATGTCAAGAAAATACATGCAAACATCTTCATCGCATGGTTCTCCACTACCAAGTTCATCCTTGAATCTATTGATCTATAGGATTTTTCAGCTCATTTATTGATTAAATGCCCGAGATTTACAATAATCAAAGCACCAAACAATTATTTTAATCTATAAAGAAAACATTAAAATTGAAATAAAAAATTAATAATGCCCAACATATCATAGGAAAACAATCTTGATCCATTGACAAAGTATAGGTGTACCAGATACCTCTCATTAAAGAGTAAAACGAGAAGTTTTTAATTGTAGCCTAGCCAAAACCACTGAAAAATGATAGCTAGTAGAGGCAACAATATTTTCAACAAAGTGTGCCTATACTATAGTCACCAGTATCAGCGAGCACTACATGCTTCAAATTCATTGAGATAATGAAAATGAAAATAAAAATATTTGAATTGACATAATAAAAACAAGTTGTTGGTGTTATTATACATGATTACTTGAAGGTGCGGTTGAAGCCAAATCCATGGCATTTACAACAACTGAAGCTGAAATTAGGGACATATTAACTAGTTGGGAAGAAAAGAAAAGAAATAAAATATTGAGAACTGAGATAGGGTAAATTCTACATACAGTGAGAACAAGCATGTACATTAAGGTAAGTATTAGTCTATAAATAGGAAATCTAACCCCAATGCCAGTTGGTTACTATAAACAAGACTCGTCAGAGAGAAAACTGTCATCTGCCCTTGCCATCTGCCGCAACATGTTATTTGCTACATGGACATGGCTATGTATTGCCACGATTCCTAAAATTCAAACGAAATGCCACTTCTTTATCCATTTTCACACTGTTTTTCTGAGCTAGAAAATGTAAAATACTATCACAAAAAATGATGGACACCAATGAAAAAAGTGAAATTCAATTTCAAAAACTCATTTTAATAGGAAATATTCTATCAATCTTAAGATAAAAGAATTGTTTTACCAATTTTACGACGTCCAAAACAGCTACTAATACAAATCAGATAATGGAAAACTATAATCTCCACCACCCGACCAACAATAATTTTTTTGAAAACCAATGTTGAAATTATAATCTATACCTAATTCGCGTGTTGCGCCCAAATCTCCAGCATGCAATTGCTTGGACAGAGAGGAATCCTCCTTTAATAAGTACAATAATAATTTACTAGTGAAATATTGTGAAGAGGCTTTATGTGCGAAGATGGTGGTTGACTATATTCTATTCAATTAGGTGTTGCGTTGTCGACAGCGAGATGTATTTGTCTTCATTCCCTGATTTGCCGGAATTCGAAATTGGATTCGCATCGACTCAACAGACAAATTAATCCCAGCTTCGCGTCTCCTGCCTGAAGGTATCACGAAAAGAATATTCAGCAGAATCTTAGGCTCAATGCTCGTAATTTAATTAGCCGAATAGATTCTCTACTACAGTAGTCTTTGCCGTGAAAGTGTCACCGTATGGTAATAGTTTACGAGCGACAAAATTTAGTCTCTGTTTGATAAATGGACACCGAATTGCTTGCAGGCCGCAGTTGAGAATATGGACATAATGCTGGTTGGCAATCAGATCACAAAGCTTCCTTGGGTTCAATAATACACTTTGACATGGCACATTTAAGTGAAGAATTAAGGTTGGAAAAAAAAGTTTTTTTGACTATTTAATACTTTTAGTTTATGAATTAAGCTTAGTGTCTGATGTTTAAGCCGTTCCCACACTTAATGAGAAAATTGAGTTTGAAAAAATAAATCAATTTTGACTATTTAACACTTTTATTAATAGAATCAAACTTAATGTAATGTTTAAACCGTAATAATATTGAGAGGGGATATCCTAAAAAAGCTAAATTCTGGAAAAATCTTCCTTTCACTAATCTCATTTGTGGTGAATTTTCCATTATAGTTCAAGGCTCGGTGGTTTTTAAATCCATCTAGAAAGTCTGGAACCATGTTAGGCAATTCATCACTAACAAAGACTTCTATGATAATAAAACTCTCCATGGTGAAAGATCCATTTGGTGGAACCTTAAGCTTGGTAATAAACCCCTTGCTCTTACCCAAGGGTGCTCAGTTAAGTATTGGGCTAACCTTGGAATCAAGCAATTCATTGATATCTTTGAAATGGACAGACTTATCCCTTGGGATGTTTTAAAGAATAAATTTAAACTTCCCGACTCTCATAAAAAGACTTATAGTATGATTGTTAAAGCTAGTAAAGATATCCCTACCCTTTGTCATGTGGACTCTAATAGTTATTTGAAGATAAAATGGCCTGATGGTATCATCATCTCCAAACTTAAAGCGAAGAATATTTATTCTATTTTAAATTATAATGTTGACATCATCAATCATATTAACAATATTTGGAATACTGATTTGGATATTTCTTCTTGGATGAATTTTTTTGATTATCTTTGGAAAAGTCCTATTGATCCTAAAATTAAATGTTTTAAATGGTTACTTGTTCTCAATAAGCTACCTATTAGGAACTTTTTCTCTGATATTAACTATTGCAGCATTTGAAGAACCCCAGAAATGGGAAAGCATATTTTCTTTGAATGCACTTTTGCCAAAGAAGTTTGGTTAATGTTTTGTATTTCTATCCCTTCTAATTTCAGTATTTGTGAAGTTATTATTGGTTTTATCTCAAATGCTAGAAAAGATGTTAATATGTTTTGGGATATTACCTCATCTAACATTTTATGGCAAATTTGCAAGTGCAAAAATGAAGAAAGGTTTCAAACTATCCCCAGAATGCTTATTGAGATTTTTTGAAGTCTCACATACTTTAAAAAAAAATTGCAGATTCAGATGACCATGAAAATCAACAAGGCTAAATTCAAAAGGCTGCTCAAAGATGGTCATGCTACCTTTTTTGCGAATGAGGTTAATAATGGATATTTCTGGAGGCTACACTTGGATAATATACATGCTTTCATTCAAATCTTTAATAGATTTAGCAAAGAGATTAAAAGAATACCTCACAATGCTTCTAGTGAGATGGTTTACATGCGGAATCAAATTCAAGATCCGAAAAGCATGGTGTGGATGGATGGCCCCTTGGGATGGGTGGCTTGGGTGGATACCTAGGTTGATGTGCTTTACTTGGTGTCATGGTCTATGATTTTGTTTGGTTGTTTTATTGTATATACTTCAATTTTGAAGGTGTGAGGCTTGGCCTCTGAACTCTGATACTCTGCAATCTCCTGTATTTTTGTTTTGATCTCCTTATTTCTAATATATAAAAAAAAAATTACAGTAATTAGTTAGAGTAGAAAATCTACCACTATTATCTACCATATGAACCGTGGAGGTCGTTGTTGCCATATAGAATCACTCCTCTTCCAAAAGGCTGAACAGGTGTGTTTGTAAACCTAATTCTATTGTTTCTTTTCTGATTGCGGTTGCATCCATCCTTGCAAGAAGCAGTGACAGTATGTAGAAGAGCTCCAACAAATTTGGATCCAAATCCCTTCAATGTGAGTTTGGTATTTGCCTACCTTACCTCCACCCATTCTGTTAATGGGTTTTCACTGTTCTTAAAATAAAATCACCTAATTTTATTGTCAACCAAGTAAAGTTTTGATTCATAACAATTCCACAAAAATGCTTCACCATTGGGTAACAAATGTGTGAACAATTACACTGCCCACTTTTTCCTTTTAGTTTTTAGATAGTGTACAAAATGATTATTTTTATAAGTCATCCATCTTCACACTTTTACTTCCAAATGCAATTTACTTGTTGTAGGAATTTTCATAAATTATTCTTTGAACAAACATAATATATTAATACCAATGTAATTGTAATTTATTGTATTGTATATAAGTATGTAATTTATGTAGTATATGTTGAAATTAATACTTCAACATTAGTGAACAAATCATATTTTAGTTTGTAGAAATAGAAGTGAACAATTTAAGCGAATTGTGCATGTAAATGTATATTTGTCTCTTATATCCAATCATTTAGGAATATTGATGTGTCAATCTATTGTATAAAAAATGTATCTATTAGTCATTAACATCAAGCTGCAAGTTCTACCTTTCTTTGTTTTGTAATATGTTATTAGTTGTATAACATCTCTACTTTTAATATGGTATCAAAGCGTATCAATGATGCAGGAGCATCCAGAGGTATAAGGTCAATCCTGTGTCACCCAAAAAAATGTACTTAGACTTAGTTTCTATTTTATTTCTTTACATTTTTGGATACCCATTTGGCTCAAATAAAGGTTCCAACTCTCATAGTTCAACTATCAGTGCGTTTGAAAATCCCAAAAAAATAGGAGCATGTATTTGGGCCATCATTTCAATAAAATAGAAGGTCTGAATTGGCTAGATGAATGTAATCATGATTTAGAGAATTCCAGAAAAAGAATCAGGTCAATAGGCCCCATAGTTTGAAAGTTATTGCAGTTTTTTGGGTTTTGGAGACCTCCTAAGAATGCTTCAAAGTCAGGTTTGGGGCATTAAATGACCTCAAAAAGGGTTGAAAGATGGGGGACTAGCAAGGCTCATCCATAGGGCGATAGAGCGCTTCGAGAGCTTTCCAAAAATGTAAACGGTTTGTCAATCGGAGCTACGGTTCAAAAGTTATGCCTCCCGAAAGTTCGGCTACCATTTCTGGATTCTTTTAGATTTGCACCGACTTCTAACGTAGTTTCTGGAACCTTCTATTTTGTCGGTGGATGCCTGCTAGCACTTTCTAGAATGTACTCCTAGTCCTTAACCCTCTGGGGTCTATTTAAGGAGATTTCTGGCATTGTAAAAGGCAGTTCGGATTGGAGCTTGAGAGGAGGCGCTAAAAGGAGAAATATTCTCCAGATTTATGCTATTGTAAGCCCATAGGGCATGTTTTGAAGTTTATTTTATCTACACTGTTTGTACTAGCTTATTTTCTCAGTTAATATAATTTCCCTTTTCTATTGTGTCCATTCTATTTTTGGGTTGTGTACCCATCAAGTGGTATCAGAGTGGGTTTTCCTGCGTGTGTAGACAGAGCACCGACTGTGAGGCAGTTTGCACCAGGACTGTGTGGTTGTGGGTTCGAGTTAGAAGATGCCTCCATGAAGAGAGCATGGTGGAAGGGCTAGAGCTATTGATCCTGAGGAGGTTAGAGCCCTCCAGAGACGGGTACAAGCATTGCAAGAGGAGCTTCATAGAGGAGCAAATGTTGCCGCAGATGACAATAGTGAGGATGACAATGAAGAGGAAGTAATGGAAGTTGACGGGGAAGTTCTGAATCCTGTAGAGGAAAGGCTTTTTAGGGCCATTACTAAGTTTGGGAAAAGACCTAAAATTGAAGTGGGTATATTTTCAGGAAATTTGAAACCAGATGAGTTGATCGATTGGATTAATGAACTGGAAGAATACTTTGAGTATGAGGATATAAGGGACCCAGATAGGGTTAAGTTTGCAAAGGCCATGCCAAAATTTGGTGGCAAGAGATTCAACTGGAAAGACTTAGAAGAGGAAAGGAGAAGATCACAAGATGGGATCGCATGGTGGAAAAATTGAAGAAGCAGTTCATTCCTGTGGACTATGAGCTTGATCTGTTTAAGAAGATGCATGGGTTAAAGCAAGCTAGAAGATCAGTCCAAGAATATACAGAGAATTTTTACCGACTCCTGATTAGAGTGGGGCATGCAGAAGCAAATAAGAAGAAGGTTGCTCGTTATATCAGTGGGTTGCGACCTAGCATCCAGGAGGAATTATGTCTGGTAAGAATGACCAACATTGAAGAAGCATACCAGTTTGCCCTATGAGTTGAAGAGAAGCTGAGTAAAAGGTTTGAAGGAAGACAAAGAGGGTGTGGTCAAGGAGGAAGGGGAAGCGGTAGATCATCTGGAGGCCACAATGAAACTCAAAAGAAAAATGAGGATGAGGGTACTAGAAGGAACTAGAGGAATGAGGGTTTCAACCGCTCCCGTGATCAAGACTTTGGAAATCAAAGAGGAAGAGGTAGAGGACGTGGACAAGGAAGAGGAGGCTTCTGTGGTACCTGTTTCCATTTGATGCAGGAGCATCTTGCATGAAAAAAATTATTGGAAAAAAAAAAAAAATTCTGGAGGAGAGAGAAAAGTGACGAAAATTAGAGGAGAAATAATAAAAAATAAAAAAAGGGAAAAAGGAGAAAAAAAGAAAAAGAAAAAAGGAATTTTTATTTTCAAGGTGCGTAGGTGGCGTAAATAGAAAAATAAGAAAAATAGTTGTCATTCCATTAATCAAGGTGTGTAGGTAGAAATTTTAGAAGGTTTTGGATAAATCATGTATTTAATATTTGTTGGGTGCTTAGTTGTATTTGGGAGGGAATTTAATATTTATTTAAAGATAGTTGTATCCCACATTGGTTGTGTTTGTAATGTCTTGGGTTAGAAGTGCCTATTTAAGCAAGGCATATGAGCATTTCTAAATCAAGCTCAAAGAGAAGCTTGAAGAGTGGAAGCTCAAGGAGAAGCTTGAGGAGTAGAAGCTCGAGAAGAAGGTGAAAGCTCAAGGAGTAGCTTGGAAAGTGTGAAAGAGAAGGAGAAAGTGAAGAGTGAGTTTTCCTGAGTTTTTGAACAGAGCGCCGAATGTGAGGCAGTTTACAGCAGGATTGTGATGGACTTGTGAGTGTGTAGACAGAGCGTCGAATGTGAGGCAGTTTACACTTGGATCTTGGATAAAGTTGGAGAAGAGCTAGTGACTGCGGTTTAGAAACAAGGAGATTGCTTGGTGGCTTGCGAGCACAAGTTGAGATCTCAGAGGTTTCTACCAGAGTGTGGATCTAGGCTAGCTTGGGTTTGGATTGAATCTTGAGAGATCTTGTTGCATTCTTTGTCATGAGTTGGTAAGGGTGGTGTGGCCCTTTTTCAGTGGTATCAGAGCGTACCTTCGTTAGTTGTATCAAAGTTGTACCTTCATCAAATGGTATCAGAGTAGGAGATCCTGAGTGTACAAGAAGATCGCCGAAGTGTGAGGCAGTTTGTACCAGGACCTTTGTTGGGCAAAGTTTATCAAAGCTTATGGATTGCAAATCTGTTGTCCTAGACTTGTGATGTGGTTCCTGATTGTTCATGCAAGGTGGCAGGTTGTGATCTGACTTGCAAACAATTTGGTTGTCACAAGGAGCGTGGGAAGGATTTGTTGCAGAGGGTTTACGAAGATCTCAGAAGATGGCTCCAAGAGGATTGGACCCTAAGATGATTGCCAAAATCCATGATATAGTGGAGAGGAATTTTTCTAAGATGATTTCTCGGTTGGATGATAGATTGGCTGATCAAGTTAAGGAGGTTCGTGAGAGAAGATGGCATCACAAGGTTGAGGTGGAAGAGGTTGGTTTTGCTGATCAATCTATGGAGTCTGATGCAAAACCTATAGAGAAAATAGAGGTTGTTGCTGAGGATATTCCTAACCTTGCTAATGTTGGGATGGAGGTTGGTTTTCATGATCAATTGGTTGAATCTAACATGGAGATTATGGAGCACTTGGAGGTGGATGATCCAGTTGTTGGGGGTGAGTTATGTATTGCAGAGCATCTTGTTATGAGCAATGAGGTTGTTGGTGTTGAGAGTGTGGCATGTATTGATGGAGATCTACATGTTGGTGTTGATATGAAGTTTGTTGTTGCTGATGCAGGATTTGTTGCTATGGGTGTGAATTCACTACTTGCTGATGTGAATGGGAGTTTGGTAATGAAGCATTACATTCAGTTTGTTCTTGTGCATGAGCTTGTTGATTGGATGGTTGAGATGTTGGTGTGGAGGATTTGCATGGTGGTTTTGTTGTCCCTATTGAGGTGGAAACCTTTGGTGAAGATGAAGATGGTGGTAGATCTTTCTTTTGGCATCAAAGTGTGGGACACACTTTTCTATCTACCGAGGGAGTCTGATGCAGGAGCATCTTGCATGAAAAAAATTATTGGAAAAAAAAAAAAAAAATTCTGGAGGAGAGAAAAAAGTGACGAAAATTAGAGGAGAAATAATAAAAAATAAAAAAAGGGCAAAAGGAGAAAAAAAGAAAAAGAAAAAAGGAATTTCTATTTTCAAGGTGCGTAGGTGACGTAAATAGAAAAATAAGAAAAATAGTTGTCATTCCATTAATTGAGGTGTGTAGGTAGAAATTCTAGAAGGTTTTGGATAAATCATGTATTTAATATTTGTTGGGTGCTTAGTTGTATTTGGGAGGGAATTTAATATTTATTTAAAGATAGTTGTATCCCACATTGGATGTGTTTGTAATGTCTTGGGTTAGAAGTGCCTATTTAAGCAAGGCATATGAGCATTTCTAAATCAAGCTCAAAGAGAAGCTTGAAGAGTGGAAGCTCAAGGAGAAGCTTGAGGAGTAGAAGCTTGGGAAGAAGGTGAAAGCTCAAGGAGTAGCTTGGAAAGTGTGAAAGAGAAGGAGAAAGTGAAGAGTGAGTTTTCCTGAGTTTGTGAACAGAGTGCCGAATGTGAGGCAGTTTACAACAGGATTGTGATGGACTTGTGAGTGTGTAGACAGAGCGCCGAATGTGAGGCAGTTTACACTTGGGTCTTGGATAAAGTTGGAGAAGAGCTAGTGACTGCAGTTTAGAAACAAGGAGGTTGCTTGGTGGCTTACGAGCACAAGTTGAGATCTCAGAGGTTTCTACCAGAGTGTGGATCTGGGCTAGCTTGGGTTTGGATTGGATCTTGAGAGATCTTGTTGCATTCTTTGTCATGAGTTGGTAAGGGTGGTGTGGCCCTTTGTCAGTGGTATCAGAGCGTACCTTTGTTAGTTGTATCAGAGCCGTACCTTCATCACCATTGCAATGAAGAAGGTCATCATCCCTTTGAATGCCCTCAATGACAAGGAAGGACAGATAGCAGAGCCGAGGGCCAAGCTAGGGTTGCTCATGTGGATGAGGATGCACAATCATCACATTCAAAGGATGCAGGAAGAGGAGAGACCTTGGTAAATGAAAGAGTCCTACTAAGTGGTGAGAATGAACCAGGACAACGAAGGAGTTTGTTCTGTACCAGATGCAAGTGTGAGGATAAATGTTGTGATGTAATCATTGATGGTGGTAGCATTGATAACTTGGTATCAGAAGAGATGGTCTCTAAGCTAAAGCTCAAGAGGGAGAAACATCCCCAGCCCTATCGGATTTCTTGGGTAAAAGATGATCATAAGGTCCTGGTAAGTGAACAATGTATAGTAAAATTCAAAATTGGGAGTTACCATGATGAAGTTCTCTGTGATGTTATTTTGATGGATGTTTGCCATCTATTGTTGGGTAGACCATGACAGTTTGATAGACATGCAATACATGATGGACATGCAAACACATACTCTCTGACAAAGGATGGAGTTTGCCACAAATTGAAGCCCATGAAAAAGGAAGGTGAAAAGGTATGTAGCAGTGCTAGGATTTGTCTTGTTGATGGAAGGAAGTTTTTAGATGGCATGAAACATCAGCGTATGTGCTATGCTTTGATTCCTAGGAAAGATAAAGAAGGTAGTAGTGAAATACCATTTGAAGTTTCAGATTTACTAGGGGAATTTGGAGATATTATCTTTGATAATGTTCCAGATGGATTGCCACCAATAAGGCAAATCAGTCATCAGATAGATCTGATTCCAGGAGCTAGTTTGCCTAACAAGGTTGCTCACAGGATGAGTCCTACTAAAACAGAGGAGCTAAATAGACAAGTTCAGGAGCTGTTGAGGAAGGGCTTGATTCAAGAGAGCTTCAGTCCATGTGCAGTACTTGTAGTACTTGCACCAAAGAAGGATGGAGAGTGGAGGATGTGTACAGATTCTTGAGCTATAAATAGGATAACCATCAAGTACCAGTTTCCTTTACCAAGGATGGATGATCTTATGGACTGCTTGAGTGGAGCTCAGTACTTCACAAAGATAGATCTGAAGAGTGGCTATCATCAGATACGGATTCGAGAAGGATATGAGTGGAAAATAGCCTTTAAGACCAAGGAGGGTCTTTATGAGTGGTTATTCATGCCCTTTGGATTGACGAACGCCCCAAGCACCTTCATGCGGCTCATGAATGAGATACTTAAGAAGTTCTTGGGAAAATATTTTATTGTCTATTTGGATGATATTTTAATTTTTAGCAAGACTTTGGAAGAACATTTACTAGTGTCCTTGAAAGGCTAAGGGAAGAGAAACTGTTAATTAATCTAAAGAAGTGTGTCTTTCCAAAAAGGGAGTTAGTCTATTTGGGATTTGTTATATCACCTGAAGGTATCAAAATGGATCCAGAGAAGGTAAAAGCCATCTTGGAATGGCCTACTCCAAGGTCTGGTACTGAGGTAAGATCATTTCATGGTCTGGTTAGTTTTTATAGGAATTTTATTAAGAATTTCAGTGGCATATGTGCACCTCTAACTGATACAATAAGAGGGGATAGAAAAGAGTTCAAATGGACTGCAGCAACTGCGAGAAGTTTTGAATTGTTGAAGAAGAAGGTAACTGAACAGCCTGTGTTGGCACTTCCAAATTTTAGAAAAATATTCCAGGTGGATTGTGATGCTAATGGTAGTGCTATTGGGGTTGTATTAAGCCAAGAAGGTTAGCCTATTGCATATTTTAGTGAAAAATTGAATGATGCAAAGAAGAAGTACTCTGTTTATGATCAAGAGTTCTATGCAATAGTTCAGGCCTTAAAGAAATGGAGGCATTATTTATTGCCAAAAGAATTTTTTTTGTATACTGATCATCAGGCATTACAGTACCTAAATAGCCAAGGTAAATTGAATCAGAGGCATATGAAGTGGGTAGAATTCTTGCAGAGTTATACATTTGTGTTGAAGAATAGAAGTGGAAAATCTAACAGGGTTGCAGATGCATTAAGTAGGAGACAGTTGTTGCTTACAACAATGCAGGTTGAAGTAGTTGAGTTTGATGAACTCAAGAATTTGTACCCCGAGGATCCTGATTTTGCTGAAGCATGGAAAGCTTGTAAAGAACCTATTGCTGTAGATAGAACCAAGTGGTTAGACTATTTGATTCAGGATGGCATGTTGTTCAAAGGTAGTCAATTGTGCATTCCAAGGAGTTCCATGAGGGAAAATATGATTAAGGAGAAACACAGTGGAGGGATGGTGGGACATTTTGGTCAGGATAAGACCATTTCCATTCTTAGAGAACATTATTTTTGGCCTCAAATTACACAGGATGTGAAGAAGTTTGTACAGAGTTGCCAGGTTTGTCAAGTTGCCAAGGGATTTAGTCAAAATACTTGCCTATATCAGCCATTGCCTGTTCCATCAAGGCCATGGGAGGACATAAGTATGGATTTTGTTCTTGGATTGCCAAGGACACAAAGGGGTAATGACTCAGTATTCGTGGTGGTTGATAGGTTCTCCAAAATGGCACATTTCATTCCATGCCACAAAACTCATGATGTTGTCCATATTGCAGACTTGTTTTTCAAAGAGGTGGTAAGACTACATGGTCTTCCAAGGAGTATAGTTTTTGACTGAGATACTAAATTTGTGGGGTATTTCTGGAGGACATTGTGGAAGAAGTTGAGAACAGACTTGAAATTCAGTTCCATGCATCACCCACGGACTGATGGCCAAACAGAAGTGGTAAATAGAAGTCTGGGCAATTTGCTGAGATGTTTAGTTGGAGATAAGCCCAAGGGATGGGATTTGATTCTACCACAGGCAGAGTTTTCTTATAATAACTCTGTAAATAGGAGTACTGGAAAATCACCATTTCAAATTGTATATGGGAATAGCCCAAGGACTGCACCAGAATTGAGGAAGATAGAACAAGGGGAGAGGACAAGTGTTGAAGCTGAGGAATTTGCTGAACACATCAAGTGTCTACATGAGGAGGTTCAAGCACACATTATCAAGATGAATCAAGAGTATAAAGCTAGGGCTGATCAAAGGAGAAGACATAAGGAATTCCAAGTAGGGGATCTAGTCATGGTGCACTTACAAAAAGAAAGATTTCTAGCTGGTACTTACAACAAGCTGAAAATGAAGAAATTTGGCCCCTGCAAAGTTTTGAAGAAACATAACTCAGGAAATGCATATGAGGTGGAGCTACCAGATGATATTCACATTTCTCCCATTTTCAACATTGTAAATTTAACAGAGTATCATGATGATGGTGCAGATGAGGAGCTGGTTTTAGAGCCATGTCCAATTCCTGCTTCTAGGAAGGAGGAAATAGAAGACATTCTAGATGATCGTGTGGGTAGGAGTACCAGAAACAGGCAGTATGAAGAGTATTTGGTCAAATGGAAAGGACGACCGATCGAGGACTCAACTTGGATTTCAGCAGCTGAGGTTTCCCATTTGGGATTTCCTCTACCATCCATAAAGTGATAGGGTCACTTTTCAATCTACCCTGGGTGTCTGATGCAGGAGCATCCAGAGGTATAAGGGCAATGCTGTGTCACCCAAAAAAATGTACTTAGACTTAGTTTCTGTTTTATGTCTTTACATTTTTGGATACCCATTTGGCTGAAATAAAGGTTCCAACTCTCATAGTTCAACTATCAGTGCGTTTGAAAATCCTAAAAAAATAGGAGCATATATTTGGGCCATTATTTCGGTAAACTAGAAGGTGTGACTTGGCCAGATGAATGTAATCATGATTTAGAGAATTCCAAAAAAAAAATCAGGTCAATAGGCCCCACGGTTTGAAAGTTATTGCAGTTTTTTCGTGTTTTGGAGACCTCCTAAGAATGCTTCAAAGTCAGGTTTGGGGCATTAAATGACCTCAAAAAGGGTCAAAGAATGGGGGACGAGCAAAGCTTGTCCATAGGGCTATAGAGCGCTTCGAGAGCTTTCTAAAAATGTAAACGGTTTGTCAATCGGAGCTACGGTTCAAAAGTTATGCCTCCCGAAAGTTTGGCTACCGTTTCTGGATTCTTCTAGATTTGCACCAACTTCTAACGCAGCTTTTGGAACCTTCTATTTTGTCGATGGATGCCTACTAGCACTTTCTAGAATGTACTCCTAGTCCTTAACCCTCCGAGGTCTATTTAAGGAGATTTTTGGCATTGTAAAAGGCAGTTCGGATTGGAGCTTGAGAGGAGGCGCTAAAAGGAGAAATATTCTCCAGATTTATGCTATTGTAAGCCCATAGGGATTGTTTTGAAGTTTATTTTCTCTACACTGTTTGTACTAGCTTATTTTCTCAATTAATATAATTTCCCTTTTCTATTGTGTCCATTCTGTTGTTGGGTTGTGTCCCCATCAATCAAAAGAAGTTGTGTCTATTAGAATGTAAGTCTAGCACCACTACAAATTTGTTGTGCAACATTGAAATGTATCTTCTTAATTGTTTTATTGTAGAAATTCAAAAAAAAAATTAATATTCCTATAGAAAAATATAATGGTCAAAGTTTTTAAACATGGAAAGTGAAAATGCAAATGCAATTGATGAATAAAATTTTGTGGGACATAGTTAATTACACTAAAATAGTACCTACATATTTAATTACACTAAAATAGTACCTACATATGCTAAAAAAGGATTGATTGGAAAAGTATAGACGAGAAACAAAAATCTATTATTGGACTTGCTCTTTCAGATTTAGAACTACAACATGTTGATTTAGAGAAATCATCTAAAGAATTTTGGGATGAACTAAGTAAGTTTCCTGGAGCAAAAGTAACAAGTACAAAGTTTTCTTTGAAGTTGCAACTATTTTGATTCAAAATGTTAGATGAAACTTCTAGGTCTAACAACATTAGTAATATGAGATATTTCATCAGTCAACTAGCATAAGTTGGTATTGTAATTATAATCATGAAACTAAAGCTATCTTGTGAAATAGTCTTCCTTCAAAATATAGCACTATTATTTTTACCCTTAGTCATATGTCTTCACATTAAAAGATGCAATTTCAGTGCACTTGGTTGATGGAAATAGAATAGTTGCATAGGATTTAAGAATATGGGTTGCTTAATTAGCATTTAAACAATGGATAACCTCAAATAGATTGATTAGTTCTAGTTTAGTGACCCATATCAATTGGGGTAAGGAACCATACAATAATTTGAACCCTGCAGAGGGGGCCATGCAAGCCCCCCCATTCATATTATTTTAGGGGCATGCATAGAATAGTAGGGGCATTTTGGTTGTTGTTGTAGGAGAAACTATATAAATAATATTTCTATATTGTTTATGGGGGTACTTATATTTTTTAGGGTATAATTAATAGTTTCTATCACTTAGGAAATTATTGATTTTTAGGTCACATTTTAATATTTTAAGGCATAGTTTGATGTTTTGTTAAAGAATTGAACAAAACATGTACGGGACTGGTGGTTTCCAAAAACAATCTTAACTATTTATCTTTTTTTATATGTTCTCTCCAAATTGATCATAGGGGAGAGAATCAATTTTAATTTTCTTTTATGTGTGAAGGACTGAGATATTGTGAAGATTATTACCCTGCCCTGAACAGATGAAATAAATAATATTGTAGTGCTTTCTTTCTACTTTGTTTTTATTGTTGTTCACACTAAAAATTGATTAGACATGCATATCATATCTATTTTTTTCTGAATAAAATAGTAGTAGTAGCATTGTTTTCTTTTTGTAGAAGTTATTGTTGCAAGAAGCCAGACTCACACTAGAATATCTGGAAATTAAATTGGGTAGTAATGCCTCTTGCTCGCATAGTCACCATGTGAAGTGGCCTGAGTGTGGTGGAGAGTGGGTAGGAGGAATGTACATTACTTTCTTCATGACCATTTGTAGGAATGGGCTGCAGTTTGAAGAAACATGTGTTCGGTAAGGCATCATCCCTATGTGCTTGCCATGAATGAACACATGTAACATGTAAGGTGTTGTCCATATTTGGTGCTTTCCCTGTAGTTTTTTTAGTTTCTTCTTTCCATCCAATATTGAGCCTATTATAGGCTTTATTTTTGTTATCTCCTTATCAGTTGTTGAACTACGAAGAAGTTGAGTGCTCATCTGACCCTTACCTCTACATCGCACTCTACATGCATGGGGATATATGTGATCAAAATAGATTAGTTTTCCCACCCTCTACATGTAGTTGAGCCACCTTTTCTATCTTTCTCTCGCTCCTATAGTCCCTAATGGCCTTGAAAACTATCAAATTTATTGGTTGGTTTCTGGGAAGGAGAAGTAGCAGTAGGTAGTGAAAGCCCCTACCATGAAAGAGGGCAAGCCATGTAGATACAAGACCCCACCTCTATATTACATACGTAACATGCCCACCCCATTTCCATAGTAGGGATGCATGCAGAGTGTTGTCGTGCAAAAATGTAGAGCATGCTACATTTAATTATTAAACTTATGCAAATGACCTTCTAAAAGATAAATTAGAGAATTGGTAAATAAAGTTGTTTGTGTAGAATCACTCGATGTTATTAGTGATGATGACATCATTCAAAGTGAAATTATTTTATTGTGAAGTGGACAATGCTTTAAAGATATAGAAGAAAACACTAGAGTCTAAATGGATGTTTAATATTCTAAGGTGCTAACAGATTGGAGAAGTTATACCTCATTGGGGTTATGATTTAGAAATGTGGAGATTTGTATCCAATAGTTCAGGGAGATCTAAAAATCTAGAATCTTGGCATGGTATCTTTATGAGAGTTATGAGGAATTTCATGTGTGAATAGTGTCCAATAGTGTTGGAAGATTGGATGATAACTCCATCACTATACCAAAATTTGGGAGAAACTTGAGGAAGTCTTACTAATGTATGAACTATTTTTAAAGAAAAATTTCTATGTAACATTTTTTTTAGTTGTCAAATTAAAAGAGAGTGATAGAATTAATGCTCCAATATTAGTGAATATATCATAACTAATGTTGTACATGTGGCAAACCATGTTTGAGTTGGTGGAAATAGAATTTCAATTTAGGCAAATTGTTCGTGTATTTGTCATGGATTTTTAGTTTAAAATAATAACTATCTATATACTTATCTCACATATTGAGTTAGTTGTCAAGAGTCATCTACCTATTCATTTTCATGTGTTTGTTACTAGGCTTAAAGTATTTTATTGTCAATATATTTACCATTCATTTAGGAATATCAATGCGTCAATCTACTATATAAAAATGTACCTATTTTTCAATAAAATAAAGAAAAAAGTTGAACTTTCTTTCCTTTCTTTCTAATATGTCATCAATTGTAAATCTATCTTTTAAATATTATATTGCATCTAGGTTTGATTTGATAACTTAAGGAAAAATCCATACAAAATCAAGAGGAAAAATTGAGAGATGCCTAGGGTATCATGCACATTACTATAAAATCTAACATCCTTGAATGTATAAGGTTAAATAATGAAAGCAAAAAATAGGAAAAATTGTGTCATTCTCTTTTAAAGAAAGAAGATAAAATATTATAAACATAGTGGTAGACCATAAAAACATCACTTCCATATCCTTGACATTATCATCCATAGAGAGTAAAACTATTCAGTGCCAATGTTGAGATAGATGATGCAAATAAATCATCACCAATAGTGGGTGTTGTTCAATTAAGTGAACCTAATAACATTCCCTATAGGGGTGATTTATTAGTGATAGTTAGTTACAATATTGGTGTATGCTCTCTTTACAAAAGCTTTTATGCATTTACATGGTTGATGACTTTGAGGATTAGTTTCACTAGATTGCTTTCCTAGATTTTGTTAACAAGTGGAAGAGTATTCTTATAACTAAAATCATTATTTATAACTATATAACACATAACTAAATTTTTAATTTATGCAAATTTTTTGTATTGGAAGGTTAGAAACAACTATTATTCCAATAAGTAGGGATCAATGTGAGTATATTCTTATCATAAAATAGTTTCAAATATTCTAGTCCTTAGTCCACAGATTACAATAATTTATAAGTGTGACCTTGACACCATCATCCGTAATGATCTTATTAGGATGTAGTAGACATGACATATGGATTTTTCCAAGGGCCAATAACTCATGAATGATGGTATATGTAGTTTCTCTCATTCATATATCAATTATTTCTTGACAATATTAGAATGAAGCTTCCTACACCCCCACCAAAAATGAGAAGACTCCCAAACAAGTAAACATACATCCTCTTTCTGTTAGAAATTAAAGTCCACCAAGGTAACTAAGGTGGGGTGTAGGGGTGGGGGTGAATTAGTTATGGAGTTAAAACATCTCTCAATATCTTTATTAATCTTGAAACATGTAAATAATAGATACAAAAACCATAGAAAGATAACCATGTAGAATAACACTAGCTATGTTAAAGTTCTAGAGACATTCTTGATCAAAGGAAAAACCATGGTGGGAATGATGCCCACAAGATGATGTACTAATATAAAAGTTACTTATGAAAGGGTAGACCCTATTAGGACTCAATAAAATACAATCAATACATATGATTTCCTATTAGAAGTTGTGCCAACCTTATTATGAGTTGAAAGGAGGACAATTGAACCCACTATCCAAATAGCCTCAAAAAAATCTTCAGTAGACAATCTTCCATATAAGCATATCCAAGCTTTCTTAACTGACTTAATAACAACTCCTTTTCCAATAGAATTACTTTGAAACTCATAACACATTTACTCCTCATCAATCTTTTCTTTGATCAAAAGATATTCACATTTAAGTTCACTCATATACTAATATCCACACTGGATCTCACTCTCAAGTTTGCAAGATAAAAATGATCTCATAGATGATTACAACCAAGGAAAAAACATTTCTTTTATGCCAAGTCCTAAACAGTAAGTATCAATTTAGCCCTGAGGATTTCCAAATTTACAATAATAATATAGGAAAACCTTAAAACATTGCAATACAAGTTACATTATGATTTTACACTTTTCAAGATTACCAATAAACTGGCATCTCACAATCTTCATAAATTTTCACATGATGATCTTATGATTATTCCTTCTTAACCAAGGTGTATCTAACATGTATTTAATATGTGTATCATCCTTCTTAAGATAGGAAATGGAATAAAAATAATAGTACTTTATTTCCAAACATGTTGTTTGAAAGGTACCTTCAGTAAATCCTTCATAACCTTACCCAGTATTTATATTTCCATATGTTCTCACAAATTTAGTATCTAGAAAAATTATTGTACATATCCTCAAGTGCACATAAGTTTACCTTGGAACTTTGAATAGTTCCAATCACTTCTTCCTGTATAACTTTTCCAGTCTTCACATAATAACAAGTATGTTGACATCAATGAAAAATATTTTCATGAATGCAACATATAATCACTAAATCATGTCTCCATAAATTCTACTATACACCCCTATAGGAATATCATCAGCAACCATGTTGAGAATCTCCCCCTTTAGCAATGATGACAACATAGATGAAAAACATCTAAGTACAATGAATAGAAAATATATTTCTTCCTCTTCTTCCTTTACTCCTCCATTCATGTTTCTCATGAATTTAAACATACATCTCAATCTCATACAATACATTCTTGCATCCTTTAGAAACTTTCATCTCAAGTAATGAACATGCACAAGGAAAGTGTTACTTTCCCTCATACGCAAATACCTCCAAATCTTCTTCGATAAACATCCCCAAAGAATGTCACTCCCTCTCAAGGGATGTTTTTCATGTACACATCTCACACACATTAACATCAATTAAAAATGTATCATTATGTAAATTCTTGACTTTTAATAATTTCAAAAACAATTTGCTCAAGCTTCAATGTCCAAAGACACTATTGAATACAAATACTAAGTTTCCTTGATGAATAAACACAAACATGTATACTTCACCATAGAGGAAGCATCAAGCATCTGCATCAACTAATTTGAAGTAGGTTGGGCTATAATCCCAAGAATACTTCTCAAGTACTCAAAGTAATCCAATATAATTTCTTTTGCTAGAACTTTTTCTCTCAAACAATGATACTTAATAGATATTTGCTTTCTCTTTAATGTAAAACTAGATTTTTTAACATATTCATTGTACTTGTATTATCACACCCTTTTTAGTAAACTCTATTCTAATATCCTTCAATATCTACTTCATCCAAAAAAATTGATTATAGTTATTTGTTGTTGCTACATACTTTCCTTTGCAGTGCTTTGTAAAATGAAATAAGGAGAAAGAAATATAATTAGAAAAAAATATATGAAAGGAAATAAGATTAAAACTATAGTTCAAAACATAAAATATAAAAGACTTGCCTTGAAATACATATAGAGGAAGATGTATTTTGGCTCCAAACATCACAAATATAAGTTTTTTGTGACCAATTGATTGCCAATCTTGGAATAAAATGATGAAAGGAACAAAATCCAAAAATCTCCTCGAAAATAGAGACTAACTAACTAGATCAATTTGGGAAGATGTCATACCACATAGTTGACATAGTTTCGTAACTAGAGATTGAATTCTCTGTAAACCTTCCAAAAATTAGTTTCTAGATCTAAAAACCTTTCATGGATATCATACAAATCAACTTAGAAAAGAGAGTTTTTGGGGTTGGAGTTTTATGAGGGCTTTCTTGGGCAATCCTTAGGTTAAGGAATTAACTATAATTAAGAAATGTAAGTGTAATAGATTGAAAGACAAGATTAATGCTAGGACTCACTTTTCTTAAAACTCTTGTTAGTAAGAATTTTGTATGTAAATGTATTTTAGATTTGGAAATAGAAATGTAGGGTATCTCCACACTTTGCAATGGATCTGCCATAATACCATCATGGTGCCATGGATATAAAAGTACATCAATGAATATGAGAATGAATTATTCAATGTAGATCTCCTCCCTTGATGGCCAATAATAAGTTAGATCTTGAAGAGGAAATTATCACAAAAGATTCTTCAATGCTCGATAGAAATCTCCTTGCTTAAATGCTTGAAAATCTTGTATACTTGAACTCATTGAATACAAAAGTTGTTGGATACAATTTTTCAATTGTGTGTTGTCTTTGATGTTACAAAAATGTCATATTAGTTATTAGATAGAGTCTACCCAGCTCAGTTGGTTAGCAAGGCAAAAGACAGAGTCTACCAAGCTTAGAAGGTTAGCAAAGAAGGTTTACAGTGTCTACCGAGCATTCTCAAGCTTTAATTTGTGTATCTAGTTGTTGTTGAGCTTTCAAGGTCAAGCAAGGAAATTCAATTGTTAGCGATCTCACTCAGTCATCAAAGGAAAATATGGTAGAGACAGAATCTACCAAGCTCTCATGGTCAGTGAAGGAAATTCAGTTCTTACCAATTTAACTCAGCAGCCAAAGGATTTTGTAGATTTTGTAGTGTTAACTGAGTTAAGATGGTTAACTTAGGAAATTATTTATGGAAGTAGTATTTACCGAGTAGGGTCAGCCAGTGAAGAATTTCATTGTTTTGTGAAATAAATTTTATTTGTTTAATGTAATATTTGTAGCCGACTGATGTATGGTTTATTGGTAAATAAAATGTATGGTTTATTGGTAAATATAACTTGTGAATGAGCTGACTTGATAATCTGAATGGTATATATATATATAAGAGGTCAAGTTGCAAATTCTAAGTGTAAGTGATGGATTTGATGTAGTGTGAATGAGAAGGAAGACTGATTATTGTGAAAGAAAATTTTGAAGGATGATCAAAGATCATTGAGGAGCAACAAAAATATATTTGATCAAGAAGGATCTAATAGTGCAGAATAAAGATCTGTAATCAGAAAATTTAGTTGGATTTTATTCGGGTCAATTCATTGTTACTTTCTAACCATTGTAATAGTGATTTCAAAATCTCTTAACAGAGTTGGTTTAATAGCCATTTTGTAAATCCTCTAACAAGGTGATAGTTCAACTAAATTTTCCTAAAGACCTCTAGTAAGGCCATCCTTAATAGGGTGATTAAATCCTCTAATAGGGTCATACCTAATAGTTTGTATTGTAACCTTTAACAAGGTTGGCTCCTAACAGGGCTCACTTATAAGAGTGAAAAATTTTAGCTAGTTACTTGGTGGTTTTTCCCATATTGTGTTTCCATGTTAAATCTGGTGTCTCCTATGTTCATGTTATTTACATTTTCATGCATGCTAATAACTATGAATGCTTGAATATAAGTAACAAGTTAATCTACCAAGTTACAACATTTTTATAGTGTTTATCAAGTATCAACAGTAACTAGTTATTTAAGACATCTAAGTGATCTATGGATTTTTTTTGTGGTAACTAATTCACCCCCCCTCTCAGTTACTCCATCTATAATTCCAACAATTGGTATCAGAGCTCTTGGTGCTTGCAGGAAAAGATTTCAAGAATCTAAGCTAAAGATCAAGATGTATTACAAGAGGAAAATTCCAAGACTTAACAGGGACAACTTCTTAGCATGGCAGGGATTGATGAGACTTCATCTAGCTTCTATTGGTGATTTAGGGCTGAATTACCTTGATGAAAAATATAGCAAAACTTGCTGGTACATTATCTGTCAATGATATTTTTGAAAAGAAAAATCACAACAACATGATGATAGATATTGCATCTGCTCTTAGTTATGAAGATTTTGATGATATCAAGGATTACAAAACTACTTTTGAAATGTGGAACAAGTTGAAAGAGATCTATGGAGGAGATGATAATATGAGAAGAGCCAAAGAAAAAAGTTTGAGAGGACAATTTGATCAAATGAGGATGAGAGAGGATGAAAATATTGCAAAATATGTTGAAAGAGATAAAGCATGTGTTAGTGCAATCAAAGCATTAGGAGGAGATATCAAGGAGGAGATAGTTATAAGTAAAGTTCTTAGAACTCTACTTCATATTTATGCAATCAGAGTCTCTGCAATTCAAGAAAGAAGATGTGAAGCAAATCATAAGATAAATCTAGAGGCCATAGTTGGAAGATTGATTGCATTTGAGCTAGACAATTATAATAATTATGTTCTAGCTGTCAAGAATATTGAATTAGCATTTGAAGCCAAGCTTTCACTCAAGGAAAAAGGCAAGAAGATAAAGGATCCTCAGTTAGATAGTAATGAAGAATCAGAATAGAGTTCAGACAATGATCTTGAGGTGGTTGAAGCTCTACTAGCAATGAAATATTCAAGAGGCAATAGGAAATACAAAGGTAAGGTTCCTCTAATTTATTTTTCTTGTAAAGAAATTGGACTTATTACTGCTAGGTACCCAAACAAGTAGAACAAGGATGAGAAGAAAGGTTACAATTGCAATGGCAAGAAAGACTTAAAATCATTCAAGGATAAAGGTAAGAAAACATGTTTCATGGCTAAAGATTCTAATGATTCTAATGATGAAAAAGAAGATGAAATTGTTTACATTGCTATAAAGGATGAATCTGGCAATGATGAAGAAATGGCAGTCATTTCTCATATGAGTAGAAATGATACATGAATTATAGATAGTGGTTGTTCTCATCAGATGACTGGTGATAAAACTAAGTTTGAACATTTTGAAGACTATGATGGTGGTAGTTTAAGATTTAGTAGCAATGAACCTTGTTGTATAAAAGGAAAAGGAAGAATCTCACTGACCAAGGAACTTGTATGTGATAATGCATATTGGGTAGAAGGACTAAAGCACAATCTATTGAGTGTGGCACAGCTACTCAGACTACTAAATGGAAAAGGTAAGCTAATTAGATCAGGCACTCAAACAAAAGGTAACTTGTTTTATCTTGAACTTAGTGAATGTTCATGTTTTATTGCTCAAATTGAAGAAAGTTGGTTATGGCATAGGAGGTTATGTCATATAAACTTTGACAACTTGGTAGAAATAAGTAAATTCAGAAAAGTAAGAGGCATTCCTAACATAAAGAAACCTGAGGTTGGTCTATGCAAGAATTATCAAATTGACAAGATGGGAAAAACTAACTTTAAAAGCAAGAACTATTAGTCTGAAGAAATTTTAGAAATTGTGAATATTGATTTGTGTGGACCTATTGGCATTGAAAGTTATACTGGTGAAAAGTTCTTCATTCTTTTTGTTGATGATTATTCAAGAATGATGATTATCATGTACCTAAGAGAGAAATCAAAAGCATTTGAAAAGTTCAAATGGTATTAGGCCAGAGTAGAAAAGGAAACAAGCAAAAAACTAAAATGTTTAAGGTCAGACAGAGGTGGTGAATTCATTTCACATGAATTCAATAACTTTTGCATTGAAAGGAGAATCAAAAGATAGGTTTCAACACCTGGAACTCCTAAAAAAAATGGAATAGCTAAAAGAAGGAACAAATCTATAAAAGAAGGTACAAATCTATCATGGATTGTGAAAGAACCTTAATGATTGAGAAGAGCATTGCTATCAAATACTAGAAGGAAGCTATCAGCACTACAGTTCATACCTTGAACTGAGTACAACTAAAGGATGAGTCATTCAAAACCCCCTATGAGTTATGGTATGGCTACAAACACAATGTAAGTTACCTAAAAGTATTTGGAAGAAAATGTCACATTTTGAAAGAATCTAGAAAAGGTAAATTTGATGTAAAGGGTGATGAAAAAATATTTTTGGGATATTCTTGCAAAAGTAAAGCATATAGATGTTTGAATTTGTCTACTCACAAAGTCATAGAAAGTCCACATGTGCAAGTTGATGAGTTTTTAGAAAGAACTAAAGAAGAAAGGAAAAGAGAACCTGAAGATTACATGAGATTTGTTTACATTGAACTTGATATAGTGCCAAATACACCTATCAATCAAGAATCTTCAACTCCTAAGTCTTTAGTAACCAAGTTGCAAGAACTCAAGTTGCAAACAGAAGCTACCAAATCGACAACTATCGAGCCCAAGCAGCTAGAACTAGAACCAAAAGTTGAAGCAAAGAAGGATAACAATGCAAGTCATTCAAAAGAAAAGGAGCTTTTCTTAGCCAAGTATGTTGGGAAGCATCATGCACTAGATCAAATCATTAGAGATAAATTAGAAGGAACAATGACAAGAGGTAAGTTGAAAGGCACTTGTTTATTTGCTGATTTTGAACCTAGAAATGTCAAAGATGCATTAGAAAATGAAAGATGGATTGAAGCTATGAATGAAGAGATAGAACAAATAGAGAAAAAGAAAACATGGACTCTTGTACCTAGACTTAAAGAAAAAAAATGTGATTGGAACTAAGTGGGTATTCAAAAACAAGTTAAATCAAGATGGTAAGGTGTCACGAAATAAAGCTAGACTGGTATGCAAAGGATACTCTCAAGAAGAAGGTGTAGACTATGGAGAGACTTTTGCTCCTGTTGCAACATTGGAAGGTGTAAGAACCTTACTTGCATATGCTGCATACAAAGGATTCAAAAATTATCAGATGGATGTCAAGTTAGCATTTCTCAATGGCATATTAGATGAAGAGGTTTACATTGAATAGCCTAAAGTTTTTGTTGATCTAGACAAGAAGGACATGGTCTGCAAATTGCATAAAGCATTGTATCATTTGAAACAAGCCACTAGAGCATGGTATGAAAGATTCAATAACTATCTTATTCAAATTGGTTTTCAAAGAACTAATGATAGCAGTAGCTTGTACATAAAGGAAGGACCAGATAATAAGATTGTCTTGGCAGAGATATTTGTAGATGATATTTTGTTCACAAGAAATGATGATCCTTGTTAAGAATTTTTAGAACAAATGAACAAGGAATTTAAAATGTCAATGTTTGGTGAGATCAAATTCTTCGTTGGTCTTCAAATTCATCAGAGTAAGAATGGCATCTACATCACTCAATCTAAATACATCAAGGAGATACTAAAAAAGTTTGGCATGGAAGACTGCAAACCAGTTGGGACTCCTATGTGTACTGGATTGAAACTTACCAAGGATGATGAATCAAAGGAAGTGGATCAGACATTGTATAGATCTATAATTTGGAAAGTTGCAGTACATAGTGCATACAAGACCAGACATTGCCCTTGCAGTAGGATTTGTAACAAGATTCTCAGCAAAACAAAAAGAAAATCACATGCTGGTAATCAAAAGGATCATGATATATTTAAAAGGAACTGAAGATTATGGATTATGGTATAAACTTGGAGGAAATCTGGAATTAAAAGTGTTCACTGATGCAAATTGGGCAAAGAATGTTGATGATAGAAAGAGTACAAGTGGAGGAGCTTTCTTTCTTGGAAAGAGGTTGGTTTCCTGGAAAAGTAAAAAGTAGAATTGTACATCCCAGTCCACAATAGAGGCTAAATATGTTGCAACAGCAATAAAATACTCAAACATTGTGTGATTTAAACAGTTATTGGAAGGTATGAAGCAAGAAATCAAGGAACTTGTTGTTATGTTTTGTGACAACACAATTTCAATTAACATATCCAAGAATCCAATGATGCATTCAAAAACCAAGCATATTTCTATAAAGTATCACTTTGTTAGAGAATTGGTATAGGAAAAGGAAATTAGATTGGAATATGTCCATGCAAAGGAACAAATTGCTGACATATTCACAAAGCCTTTACCTAAGGATGCATTCTTGTATCTAAGAGGTAACTTAGGGGTCATTCCCCTATCTAAAGCTCACTAAAATACAGTTTTAGTGATGAATCAATAGGAATAGAATTGAAGATCTATCAGTTGATCCAGCAAAGTAATGAAGATATTATATATGAATTGGTACGTAAGGTACAATGCTATTCGTTTGATTTGTGTTGCCTTTGGCATGTGTTGTCAAAGAGGGAGAGTATACTATCATATCTTTCTAAAACTTGAAAGAAAAAGAGAATTTATGTAAGAGGGAGAGATTACTATGAAAGAGGGAGATTACTATATGAAATGTAAAAAGGTGAAGCATTCTGTCAGTAAAGACTTGTTTTCAAATTTTATTCTACTATGACATGTTGTGTTGTTATCAATGCCAAAGAGGGAGATTGTTGGATATAATTGTTCAGTTGTCTGTTGTCTTTGATGTTACACAAATATCATATTAGTCATCAAATATAGTCAACCGAGCTTAGTTGGTCAACAAGGAAAAAGAAAAAGCCTACCGAGCTCAGAAGGTTAGCAAAGAAGGTTTACAGTGTCTACTAAGCGTTCTTTGGCTTTACCTTGTGTATTCAGTTGTTATCGAGCTTTCAAGGTCAAGCAAGGAAATTCAGTTCTTACTAATCTCACTTAGTCATCGAAGAAAAATATGGCAGAGACAAAGTCTACCGAGCTTTCATGGTCAGTGAAGGAAATTTAGTTCTTACTAAGTTAACTCAGTAGATAAAGGATTTTGTAGATTTTGTAGTGTTAACCAAGTTAAGATGGTTAACTCAGGAAATTATTTCTAGAAGTAGTATTTACCGAGTAGGGTTAGCCAGTGAAGGATTTCATTGTTTTATGAAATAAATTTTTTTTTTTTAATGTAATATTTGTTGCCGACTAATGTATGGTTTATTGGTAAATGTAACTTGTGAATGAGTTGACTTGATAATCTGAATGGTATATATATATATATATATATATATATATATATATATATATATATATATATATATATATATATATATATATATATATATATATATATATATAATAGGTCAAGTTGTAAATTCTAAGTGTAAGTGATGGATTTGATGTAATGTGAATGAGAATGAGGACTGATTATTGTGAAAGTGAATTTTGAAGGATGATTAGAGATCATTGAGGAGTAGCATAGCTATATTTGATTGAGAAGGATCTAATAGTGTAGAATAGAGATCTATAATCAACAAATTCAGTTGCATCTTATTCAAGTCAATTCATTGTTACTTTTTTACCATTGTAGCAGTGATTTCAAAATCTCTTAACAGAGTTGGTTTAACAGCCATTTTGTAAATCCTCTAACAAGGTGATAGTTCAATTGAATTGTTCTAAAAACCTCTAGCAATGCCACTCTTAATAGGGTTATTAAATCTTCTAACAAGGTCACACCTAATAGTGTGTATTGTAACCTTTAATAGGGTTGGCTCCTAATAGGACTCACTTCAGAAGAGTGAAAATTGGTAGCTAGTTACTTGGTGGTTATTCCCATATTGGGTTTCCATGTTAAATCTAGTGTCTCTTTTGTTCATGTTATTTACTTTTCATGCATGTTGATAATTATGAATGCTTGAAGATCAGTAACAATTTAATCTATCGAGTTACAATATTTTTATAGTGTTTACCGAGTATCAGTAGTAGCTAGTTATTTAAGGCATCTAAGGGATCTGTGAATTTGTTTTGTGGTAACTGATTCACCCCCCCCCCCCCCCCCCCCCCCCTCTCAGTTACTCCATCTATAATTCCAACAAAAGGAAGAAATATTCACTTAAGTGAAAGATCTTGGATTATTTGAGTGCATGAATGAATGAGATATATGAAAATAAAGCCTCCAATTCTTCTTATATATGAGTTTTTGGGGGAGAAAACAACACAATCCGATATGAGAGAGCGTTAGAAAAAAAGTTAACCCCCCTAAACCTTTCAAGCCACAAATCCCAAAACCTCTGATGTCTACATTGATCTGGATTGATCTAGTCTAGAAAAGGTCAAGTTGAGTGGACTTGGTCTTGGAGATCAAGTCTAGGAGGTCTTAGAAAGAAGAGGTGGATATGAAGAGGAATATGGTGGAAAGAGGAAGAAGAGGAGAGAAAAGGAGATCAAGCATAGGCATATCCATGGTCCAAAGAAGACATTATAAAGAGGGAGATAAAAGGTCTTAAAAGGAAAGTGGATTCATTTTAAGAAAATATAATTATAAATTTTGATTTTTTTGAAATCTTAATTTATTTGTAATTAATTTTAATGACAAATAAATTATTTTCCAAAATCTAACTGTAACATAAAATGTAACATATTTTTTTATAGATACAATTGGATTGATAGATAAAAAAATTTATAGACAAAATATGAGTTTATGTGTTTATGCCAACCTAAACAAGGATGCCTAATGAGCATACTAAAAATTATCATCCCTTGAACCATACAAAGAGTGCATATGATTATAACTAGCTATAGAAACTCGAAACTTTATCTGGCTCTAAGTTCATTAAGTTTCTATCTTTTTTCTAAAATAACAATCACATGTCCTTCTAATTATTTTATTAATTATTGTTTTTGTTTAAACTTGAAATATCGATACAAGTAGGGGATCTTGGGTTAATGAGTAGTTCTAGATTTACCTTGCATTTGGAGAGAATTGAGGCATCAAGACTATGCATGTGAATGCCCAATTGTGTGAAGTAGAAGAGGATACACAAAATGTGTAATAAAATTGTGAGCCAAATTGATTTTTCAAAATAACTGAAAAGAAACTAAACACAAAGTCTTAGGGACCAATTTAGGGAACTTGGAAATATTGTAAAATAATTGGGGTTTTGGTGTTGTGGAAAGGTAGTAGAGTGTTAATTAACTTTTTGGATCACAAAGAATGACTTTTAACCACTTGTGCCTTGATTTTAAAAAATATTAATGCTATGATCAACATAATTTCTTAAAATATAGTTTCATCTTGCTCACCTTTTATTAGTTGTAAAGAGGATTTTTTTTTCATTTTCCTTGTGGTAGACTTAGTTCTAGGAGACTTATATGCAAACAAAAGAGGAAAAGAGAAGCATTTGTCACGTTCATTTTTCATCAGGTGAATAGTAGAAAATTCACTTTGCTATGCATGAGAATGTGGAAAAAAATATGATTGAGTGTATAAACAAGTTCTTGGGATTAACCAAATTCTTATAAACATATGCATGTACAATGCATGAGACCAAATTCCATCATTTTGGCATCCACTGGTGGACAAGTAATAAAAATATGGAAAGATTAACAAGTATAGGAAACAATAATGACACATGTTAGTTCCCTTTCTCTCCTTGTATTTCTATTTGGCTTTATACAACATGTACAAGTATCATTTGGAAACTTCAATGTGCAAAAACATCACTTAGGGGTAGTAGAGGTATTCTTTAGAATCATTTGTTTTTTTAGTGCTATTTTGAGTCTTATTAGTTTTGGATTTAGCAATCCAATTAAGTTGTAGTATTGATTTCGGTTATTTGGTTCTTATATTTAGTAATGCCAATGCCCATTGTGTCAAAAAACCTTCTAATAATCAACAAAAATGGTCATGGAAACAACAACTGCTCTTTAGTCCAACTTCGGCTCCTACATCTGGCTCTAGCTCTTGCACTTAGCTTTAGCTCCTACATCCAGCTTCTATGTCCATCTTTAGCTCTTGCATCCAACTTTATGACAACCACTCCGTCTTCTAGTTTTTAGGCTAGGGCTTCTCTTGATATTCATTCCCTAAGAGTTTTTGGTGGTTTGGCCATTTTCTATGCTAATGTGGCTACCTATGAGGCTAGTCTTGGTGGTAAGGTTGTGTTTCTAGGGCCATGTACAGTTGTGCTCATTATAGTAAGTAACACTATGATCAATGTTGAGTCTAATATTTTTGATGATATTTCTACTCAAGTGGAGGACTTCTCCTCTACTACCACCATTTTTCATTTTAGGGATTTTTGGCCCTTTCTATCAGATCTTCATGCCTTAATTTCCAAATTTTGGGAGCCTATAGTTTCAAATATTGTCCAGATTTTCCTTGTCGCAAGAGGATTTTTCATTGTGAAATTTTCTTCTAAGTAGGATTGAAATGCCATCCTAAGGCATGGTTTCTCTTGGGAGGAGAGGTTCCCCTTAATGACAAAACCTTGGCATGTGGTTCTTGATCCATCTATTGAATCCTTTAACAAGATTCCTCTGTGGGTAAGGATACCTAACCTTCCCCTTCACTTATGGCTGGATTTGGTCCTAAAAGTCATGGGGGAGTCCATTCAGATGTCGTAAATGCCAAAAGATTAGCCACCTTGCAATGTAATGCTCCTTTGGAAAGGTTAGATCAAAAAAGTCACCTTCTTTGTGAAAGGAGATTTTGGATGATCACTACACTGTTTAGAAAGCTTCCTCTATTGGGGTGGGTTGGTTGATTCTTCTTAGGATTCTTTGAAGGAAAATTCTCTTTTTGCTCCATATAATTCAAATGTTTCTCCTACAGTGGTGGCCATTACTATTGTCCCTCCTTCGAATGCTGCTATTTTTTATTTGGTTGATGCTCCTCATTTAGCCCTAGCTCTAGGGGGAGCTATTGCCCCTCTTTCATGTGGTGGTGGTACTTCTGCCTTGGATGGAAGGGATTTTGGAGATACTTGTGGTTTGGATGACTTTACTTGGCAGAAGGCTGCTGGGATGGTGGAGGATGGATGTATAAAAGTAAAAGGAAAAAAGTTCAAGCCCTCTTTTCCATCATTTGATATGTCTTTACGTTCTCAAAAGATGAGATCTAAAAGTAAATCTTTAGGCTTGGATTTCTTTTCCAACTACTTGCCTAGTATTTTTTGAGGATGTACCTTTTTGTTTTGGTTATCCTGGTCTCTTTGGCATGTTGTTTTGTAGCTTGACATGGTCCAAGATTAAATGTCTTCTTTTGTAACCATGGGGTTTCAAGATCCTGTTTAGGTAGTAGTAGTGCACTATGTTATTTGTGAGGCCATCCTGGTCACCTTGTTTGTTCAGGTGACCTGTTTCATCTAAGGGTTGTTGTTTCTAAGTTTGGGGTTGATTGAAAATTAAAAGATCTATAAAGGGTTTTAGGCACCCTTCAAAACCTATTTTCCTTAATAAAAAACAACAATTGCTCTTTAGGCCTAAATAATGTATTGAATTTCCCATCTTAGTATGCCAAAAATTTTAAGACCTCTTGGGGTTTATCATACTTCACTTTAGAGGTGAGTTGGTCTGAGGCTAGTAATGCTAGTATATGAAGTTTCAACAATAATAATAGCAACTCTTTAGTCCCGATGCGAAACAAAAAAGGAAGTTATTGGACTCTATAATCACCAATAATAGCGATAGGAATATTGTAAGGAGGAAGAAAAGAGGGTAGAGGAAGATGTAGAAGAAAGCATTGATGTATCTCTATTTTACTATGATACACATAATACTTCTAAAGTGAAGCTTGTAGCTAGTGGTGCTAATGGTGGAAGTTTCTAAGAACCTTATGGCTAAGAGGAGGAGGAAGAAGCTCAATGATATATGTATACATATATTTATGGATGTAGTGTTGATTTTTGGTATTCATATAAGCATTATTTATTATCCATTTACAATTTTCAATGAATGTAATATTGATTTGAATATGTGCAATTATAAATAAAAAAATTATGAAGAGTCCCTTTTCTATTAATTAAATATTAAAGTTACATATCCATAAAAAAGGTCAAGGGATAGGAGATTAGCCTACAAGAGGTGACACAATAGAGCCAAAAATCAAACAACTATTTATAAAAAAATATACATGAACTACCCTTAGGTGGCTAAAGAAATGCTAGCCAAGGAAGTTGCATCCTGATGAACATGAAAAACCCATACATTAGCTAGGTTAGAGGGTGGCTCAGGAGGAGCCCAGCTATTAGCAATAGTAGCATCTTGCTCTTTTTCTTTCTCACCCTCCAACTAAGGAGGTGAAAATGCCAAATCAACCAAGGGGAATGACCATTGAGGGATAGAACTAACAACATTCCAAGCAAAGGAAACAAGAGGAGCAACTAAGGAGCAACCAAAACCCATTGCGAAGAGGAAAACATGATGATGCATGTAATAAGGGTGAACCGACAATAGTCGGTTACACTTTTCCAGAGGAAGAAATTCCTCCAAACAAGCGCGGATCGAAAAAATTACCCGTATACTTTCAATAGAAACTCTTTTTCAAAGTTTCGATCGAAACTAGTTACTTTCGATAGAAAGTAACTGTCGATCGAAACTAACCCGCGTTCATAGTTTTGATCGAAGCTTAAGTAAAGTTTCGATCAAAACTTTGATAGCGGGTTTCCCCATGGTTTAAAAGTTTTGATCAAAACTTTACATAAGTTTCGATCGAAACTATGAAACCCGCTAGCATAAATAGCAGCGCGGTCGAATTCTCTCCTCATTATTTCGATCCAAATTTGGAGAGAGCCTGGCATCCGCTTTATCGACCATCTGAAAAAGGTATGAAACATTTGTTTTTTCCTTTTTTCTATTATTTTAGTTAAAATTTATATGTTTTTTCGTATATTTTATTGTTTTTTATATATGCTTCTTTGTATATTTTATTTTACTATTCATGCTTAAGCCTCTAATGTTATTATGAATCTCCAAATTAGATCTAAGTATATAATATTGTCTTTTAATTTAAAATTTATTTAAATATTTACTATTTTAGATGTTTTGAAATGTATTTAATTTATGTATTTATTACAATGTTGAATGATTAGATTAGATGTAAATTTATGGTTTAAGTTACATGTAATTTTACAAATAAATATAATTTTGACTTAGAACCATATAACCTTGACCTAGAACCATATAACCTTGACCTAAAACCATATAACCTCGACCTAAATTCATTATTTAAACTATAATCATGACCTAACCATATAGTTATGTACAATAAAACCCAAACATATATAAGTAAGTACTTAATCACATAACAACTCGCCAAGGGATCCAAACAAAAAACTTCTAATACTATTTAAAATAATTTTACTTAAATTGTATTGTACTTTGTTTCATGGATCGAAAATGGATGATGTAAACTATTTTATAAATGTATATTCTTTCAGCCTTTCATACCCTGTGACATGTACAGTGGATGATTGTGCATTTTGAATTAATTTGCCCAGTGGCATTCGGAACAAATATATATAAATTATTTAAATGGATTGAACTGAAGTTTAGTTAATATTATTTCATGTGGATATGTTATTTATTTTACTTTTAGTACTTATAATTATTTAAAAATGAAATGTAAATGTGCTCATTAAGGAATTTGCAATCTCTTATGTTTTTTATAATTGTAAATTATTGTATGTATGTTATTGTTTTCTTAGTAAAACTTTTGATTAGTTCTTTGGATCCCTTGGCTAGGCCTCATTTAGAATTAACTATAATGTCAGTTTGTAAACTGAATTTAAAAATAATCTAAGTATATAATTAACTATATTATAATTCAATCACATGTCTTAACTTGGGTCCAGATCCTAAATTAAATACATATATAAGAATGTCAGAGATTAATTTGCATCTAGGTAAGAATATAACATACATGTATATACATACTTGAAACATATATAACTTAGAATGTGTATGACCTAAAGAATACATGTTACAACCTTTAATTAATAAAAGTTAATTATAAGAACATAACTTGATTAAATAATATACAAGTTACATAAAAAAATGTACATCATATAATCTAATGTTCATGTAAAGATTAAATATATTTAACTTAAATTTTAAGTCTTAAGTTCCTTAATGCTAAACAGTAGCCCTAAATTATACTAAACTTGGTCATAATCCTAACTGCAAAACCCTTTAATCATAAATTATAACCCCTAATCTTAGATGCACACTTGAAACCATAAAACTTTTCTAAATCTCAATTTGAACCATAGAGGCCTAAATGATAAACCCCAACATTAAATAGTAAATCATATTAATACTTGATCCTAACTTTAATTATATAAATTTATTTAAACTATGTGTTAAAACCATAATCAAAATTTTTATTGCTAATACAAATCCTAACCCTCATAATCATACTTCTAGTTCAACATGATGTAAACCCATACCCTAACCCTCTAACCATACTTCTAGCAATGATCATGTACAAACCTATAAGCTATAATTGAATAAATGTTAAACCATGACCCTAAATTATACAAAACACTAAAATCAAGATGTATGTGTACACTAAGATCCTAAAATTTGTTAAATTTAAGTGCTAAACTCTAATTTTAAAAGCTAGCTAGATATAAACTAATTTAAGTACTAAACCATTATTCTAACCCTATTTCATAAATTATAATGGTAAGTTCCCTTATACTAGATGATAAGCCCCAACCCTTATCCTAAATTATAAGCCCTAATCATAATAAATTTAAACCCTGATGTACAAACCATAACCCTAAAAATAATACTAATACCAATGTCAACCCATATCCTAACCCTATAAATAGTACTAATAGAAATGTAAACCCAATGTACCCTAACCCTAGAATCATAACTATAACCCTAAATCCTAAATGCTAACTTGCCTACTTTACTAACCCTAATTGATCTAGACTATAATTTCTACTCAGGTACTTGGGACCTCCGACCACATGATCCTAACCCTTTAATCGTGGTCTCAATCCTAAATCATAGCCCTAACCATAATTCTAACTCTAACTAGGTAAACCTAAAACTAAAATTTAATTATCCAAACCCTAACCTCAAGATCTTAAAATTTAATTTCTAAACCCTTATATTATAAATGATAATTTACGGGCTAAATCATAAGATTATATATATATATATATAATCCATGCATATCATATCAAAAGAATCATATAGAAATGTCATTTATGACATGTCCATCATATCAAAATATCAAAAAATGAGTGATATCATAATTTAGCATTATATCTTAATATTTAACACTAAAATAAACTAACCCCTGGGTCTTGACCTTAAACCAAATTGAATATATCAAACTAGATTGAAAGGTAACCCTAGCCCTTAACTATCCCACCTTAGGAGCTCTATGATCGCACTAACCAGGAGATTCATAGACTCCAGGAATCCCTGACTAGTGGCACATGCTCCAGTGTTTATAGTGGTACATGCCAGACTATCTTACGCAGCCTGACATTTATTCGAGATGAGATTCATGGTGCTGCCCCATATTCTGCACATACTATACAGGTTGTCCTTGACAGTAAGAGACGAGAGGTCTCCTCTGGTCTTTCACTCCAGGAGGTGTAGGGCTTGGTGCCCAAAGATGTCCTGAATAGGGAATGTTTCCCTCATTATCTTTCACAAAATTATGTGAAGGGGTATTCTCCCCTTAAGTGTACAAATCCACAGATGGCTGCATTGATATACCGACGCTTCCTTGCTGCCCATGGTCATTATCCAAATAACGACCAAATTCCACTCTATTTTGCCCGATAGCTTTATGCAGAGGTTCGCTTATGCAGGGCGATGAACTACACGGATTTACCAGGACATTTAGGATAGGGGCATGGTAGATTGGCTGATAGGCAACCAGGTCATCCCCCACTGGCACATAGATCGATTGTCGGAGAGAGGGCACCTGCTATTTCCCCTGTGTTAGGTCCATCAGCTGATGAGGCCATGCGTACCACTCAGTTACGTGGGGTCCTTCAAGGAGTTGGAGAGATTGCAGCAGCTGTTAGATCTATTTCGAGTGATGAGGTTGGTCAGTATTTGATGTCTCGTTGGCGTTCCAAATCATCATCCTATGCTTCATCTTCAGGAGACTTGTATAGTGCAACAGGCATCCCTTCAGTGGCTAGCTTAGAGGGTCTCACTGGAGTGTTGGCACGAGATACTATGATTGGTTTGGCTGAGGATTTATTAGATACATATAGATTTGTATCAGAGCATCTTGGCATACCCATATCAGATGTTCGAGGTCGTGTCCATGGTAGTACTAGGACACATCCTTAGCCATATTCCTCTCATCGATCAGGTAGTGGTCATGGTGGTAGTGCACATGATGATCCATCTACTGACCACTCTTTTGCTCCACAGAGACATATACATACCACAAACCCTTCAGCTAGTGTTATAGTGCAGGCTCAAAGTTCAGATGTGGGCCTTGATGATGTTGAATTGAGCTTGTCGACCACAGGGTGGATGGACTTGTTGACACGTGATGATTCTACTTCTATGCCATCTCATGTACATAGTCCACTTGGCTCATCATTATTAGGACATGTGCCAGTCACCAGCCATGGGGCCCACGTAGATGCAGAGATTGAGCTTGATGCGACGCAACGAAATCTAGATGCATTAGTGGACACGATCGATGCTAGGCAGTCCGAGTATTATCAGATGCCACCATCTACACAGGTAAAAAAAATTTCAAGTTCATGTTAAAATTTCAATCATTTCAAACTAATTTAATTTAGACATGTTCATGTGTGCACATGTACATGTATATCATGCACGTAGATTCAAATGTAATCATGTAGAGAAAATTTAATTTGATGTGTTGCCCATGCACGTGTACAATGTAGGGGGACGTGCCTATTTTTACTCCAGCTTTGATGCCAGATCATGTACATCGTCGAGACTCATTGGATGATGTCAGTAGTGGATAGGTAATGTTTATTTATGTTTTGATTAAATACATGTACATGTATTTCAATATCACTTTCTCTTGATTAAATGTATGTATGTATTGATATCACTTTCTCTTGAATTTATATATAGGGGTCAGCACATCCTAGTGAGCACCTTGATACTAGTCAGTCTTTAGAGCGCGTTGTGAGGAGGCGTGACGATGATAGTCCTACACGTGATGATCTTTAGTTTTTTTTATCTAGATGATTTGTTGTAGACTTTATCTAGAGAGACATTCATATATGTTAGATAGACACTTTATATACACACATGATGCATGTTATATTTATATTTGATTTGATATAGATGTACCTGGATTTACATGTCTACATGTGTGCACACTATATTTATATTTGATATTATCTTCTGATAGATCTCTAGATAGATACATGTTTTTGTTATTTGTTCTCGAGATTATTGATACATGTTGCATTATGTTGTGGAATCTAATGTACATACTAGATCTAGATCTAGTATATTATAAATTGTTTTTATCTAAGATATGTAAGTAATTTATTTAGATATGTACGTGCATGTTTAATATATTGATTAAATATATATATATATATATAGTTCATGTAATTTAAATGTTTGGTAATATATTGAACATGTATTAAATGTTAAAGTATCAGGTAATTAGTTGTACATAATTCCTAACTTGAGTAAATCTATAGAACTCATCCCTTTTATTTGTACATATATCCTAGAATTTTATCCCCTTATTGATGTTGTAAAATTCAAGTCCAACTTAAAACATGTACATGTTCAAATTTTAGTTTAAACAAATTGCAATTTGAACTTGAAAGCTCACATGTCAAGTAATTAGTTAAATCAAAAGCTCACATGTCCTAAAATTGAAAGCACATGTCCTAATTAGTTAAATTGAAAGTGTACATGTGTTCTAAAATTGACAAGTTAAATGAAATAGAAAGTTCAATATAATTTAGAAAGTTAAATGAATTCTTGCATTGAGTTAAAAATGAAAGAGTAAACGTTCAATTTAGAAAATTAGTTATTGGACACCAAATTTCAAATTGTTCAACACAATTTGAAATAGTTTGAACCAAATTTCAAATTGTTCTTGAGTTACATTTCAAATTTTAATCATAGTGAAATTTTAATTCAAGTGCACACATGTATCCTAGGATTTTATCCCCTTAAGCCCAATTTTCTAATTCAAGTCCAACTTAAAACATGTAGATGTTCAAAATTTAGTTAAACAGATCGTAATTTGAACTTGAAAGCTCACATGTCCTAAAATTGAAAGCTCACATGTCAGGTAATTAGTTAAATTGAAAGCTTGCATGTCCTGAAATTAAAAGCATATGTCCTAATTAGTTAAATTGAAAGCGTACATGTGTCCAAAAATTGACAAGTTAAGTGAAATAGAAAGTTCAATATAATTAATTTTACAAACTCCTAATTTCATCCTCTTAAGACAAGTGGTGTTCAAATTTCTTTCCCTCAAGGTGCACATGTCAAGTAATTAGTGTACACACATGTACATATAAGTTCATAATTTCTATAATTAGTTACTTTAGAAAATTCAAAATGAAAGAGTAAAAGTTCAATTTAGAAAATTAGTTATTCCACGAAATTTCAAATTGATCAAATGATTGTTCAACGAAATTTCAAATAGTTTGAACCAAATTTCAAATTGTTCTTGAGTTACATTTCAAATTAGGAGTTGTTTCTATCTCATATCAAGTGGATCAACTCGTTCTTGGATAACATTTAATATTTTCTCATTAACATCAATATGGAGCCTCCACTTACGTATTCCAGGTCCTTTGACTGGATGAAGAGTTAGATCAGTGGCAATAACATGGTTACTATATTGATATACCTTATTGTTAGGTTGATAATCGGTGAAATGAATCCCACTTTTAAGTACTTTTATTTGCTTCAAATATGTTCCTTGTACAACAACAGAACCTACACATGTACACATTTAAAAAATACATCAATCTTGAATTTAAGTCAAAGAATTTGAATTCATTAAAAATATAGATACTTGACATACATATATACATAATTCAACTATATACTAACCTGTGGGAAAAACAATTTCATCACTTATTTCAGTCTTTGTTAGCTTCTCTCTTTCCATGGTGCAACGTAATAAATAATAGCTAGCACCTTCTACATTTTTCGATTCTGCTATGACTGCAAAAACATTTCCTACACAAACTTATATATGTCAAAATTTTGGATACACGTAATTTACATAAGTACATATATATAATAAAAATTAACCAAAATTATGAAAAATGTATACATGTACATGATCCAGGTATATATATAGTTCATACATACCAACTCTGATCAATCCTGAAATATGGTTATAATCACTAGAAATCAATGGAATATCATCATAGTTTTCATCCTCAAACTCATTCATATTAATAACATCTAGTGGCACCAAAGTCCATTCACCCACATATCCACGTTCTTGATTAATGCAACCACCATAGTCTTCATCAATACAATTAGGACAAAAACATGAGTATTCTCTTGTATACAATGACCACACATTACTATTTGTACTCATGACTGAATGCAAATATCGTGTCTTCTCTACCCTCTTGCATGCATGCATTGATCTTCTATCAACACCTGAATGTGTACACAAGGTCCATAATTTAGTTAGAGATCATCTAAGGTAACATATTAAATATAAATTTAAGATTCAATTTAGAAATATGAACAAATTAATTTATATATACCTGATACCTCCCAAAACACTCTAAATGGTATGACTCGATCCGCTTCTGATGATGTGTTATCTATATTTGTTGGCACCGAAAAATGTGTTTTGCACCACTCAACCACATCATGAGCATTATTAATGTGATATCCTTTATAGTCCATTTGATACTTTCTTAAAGCACGTTTGATACAAGCTCCTGCACCATCATGCTCACCCTTTCCATGTCCACTCTCAAAAAAACTCCAAATGTGTGGTATATTAAGGTATCGATGATATCTACATAATGCATAAAATGGTCTAGCTGATTTAAATTGTGTTGCACATCCATCTGACCATACCAAATGTTTTTCTATTTTAATGTTTTTGTTTTTCAAATATTCAAAAAATGTCTTAAAACAATGTTCCACAAAATGTGTGTCATGTTCTTTGTCATCACTAATATAAAAGTGATACTCTTTTTTAATGACTCGTGCTTGATTTGTACTTTCCACACCATCCAGATCAATTTGTGCATGTCGATAAGACACTTGAACCATAATAGTAACCTGCTCTGTATAGTAGTATTCTGCTTGAAGTTGTTTTTGAGATACGAAAGAGTAATTCTCTACAAAGTCAACAACAAATAGAATTGTTCCAAGTGGGAAAGTTTCTCTTAGTGTTTGAAATTGTTCTGCTTGCCACTTAGCAAAAAATGCATGGCGTATATATGGTTGAATCAATTTACGAAAATTTGACATAAATTCTCCAGCTGATATCTCATCCTCTACATATTCTTACCTTGTTGACTCTTTTCCAGCTTTTGTTTCTGACTTTATGTACTTATATCTCTTACATTTTACCATCCTTGTCGTATTAGTATCTTCTTCTCTCAAAGGAAATTTAGTCAAGTTACCACATGTTTCACAAGTTCCTCTTATGCAATCTATTTCACGGACACAATCATTTGGTTTGTCACATAAGATTGATGTTATGAATTGACTCGATCATTTAGGAAAAGTATTTTGAGAAGTTTCACCACTTTCTCCTATCATCTTTCGAAACCCTTCATAGTATAGATCAAATTCAACATGATATCGACAACAACATGTTTCAAAAGATTTATTTATCTTCACAAAATAGGGCTTCAATCTTTCAAACATTGTTTGTCCAATCTTTATGTTAGGATTTAAATTACAAAATGAGAGATACAATTCATGTTGAGTGACATCCAACCAATGTTTTGCGTGTTGAATATATTCCTTGGGCCCAATCCTCTGCTTGATGATATCTCTTCTATTTGGTGAAGGATGAGTATTATCAATCTAAAATTGAATAACTAAGTTCTTAACTGTTTCCCCAATCATGTTAGATCGAGGAGCTCTACACATTAGTGCCCAATTGCCTTCTAATGTACTATCATTCAAATTGTTTCTCCTTTTTAGATAATGTAGTACTGTCTTTCAACTATACCCGAAATGAGATGATAATGAAGAGATCTGTCTATTTTGGGATGTTTTCTTATTTAAAATAGATGTTAGTATCACTCTTCATGCAATGGATTTATCTGCAGATCTAGTTTTTTTCCCAATGGAATGTAACCCTTCCTTAACACTTTCAACAATATCTTTTTCTAGTTTAGAATTCCTCATCTTTTTTATACTTGTATCTATACCCAATAGTCTTAGTGGCTCTTTTAATTCATCTTTGAGAAGTGAAATTGATAATAGTTGAGTTTTCTCCACTGTTGATAGATTCTCAAATTGTGCAATTATGTCTTTAGACTTTTTATTCAATTTCCTCTTCGTAGTATGTGTAGGTTGATTAGCATATTCTCTCAATGTTTCCACATCCATTTCAATTAAATGATCTATGTTTCTATGATTAATTTTTCTCTTCAATCTTTGAGCTAAATTAACATTCTCATTTGTTGTTTGATCTCGGGTTGCACAAGAAAAAATGAAACAAAGTCTTAAGATACAATCTAGATTTAGGGGACATATATGTATACATATATGCATGTTTAACTCAAGAGTAAAATATTATGTACTTGATTAAATTATCTAACCTTCAGATGGTCCTTCTTCAATATCCATTGCTTCATCTTCAATTTCCTCATGTCCAACATTTTCATCATCTACTAGAATTGCACGTGCACGATATAACAAATAAAATCAAGTAAGTTTATAAGGGGAAATATCGCTCACTAAATTTAAAAATTAAAGATATAAAGTTTGATAGAGACCTAGAATTCTAGAAAGATCTATATTATATGCTTGCAAGAGATGCACATGTACCTGTTTGAACTTGGGATGAACCTTCTCCAATGTCGATAGGTTGTCCTGGTTGACTATGTCCTAAATAAATTCATTTATTTAGTTTTAATCATAATCTAATAAACCTTAATGGACTATAAATTATTAACATAATTGAATAAAAAAGGTAATTCCCATGCTAAATAAATTCATAATTTAAATTTATTCATAATGTAATATTCACCCTAAGGACTAATATGGACATAATTGGATAAACCCTAATGGCCTAAATATGAACATAATTTCAAATAAACTCTTAATATTAAGTTAATCTAGTAATGCTAATTTAAGATAAATATGATACTCCTAATTGGATTTAAACCCTAATCCTAACTAAATAAACTAATTAAATACATTGGAAAAAAGATTGTGCATGTTTACCTGATCTAAGATAGTATCTTGCTAGCGTTTTTTGATGATTTTCATCTTCTTGTTCCTTAGTTCTTCTTCGTGCATATTTACTTGCTCTTTTATCTTTATTTCCTATGTCGTAAATTTTTCTTCCAAAATTTGAAAATAGGTTGAAGTTTGTCAAATATTTCTTTCTACCCAATTCAAAAGCCAATAACTTGATTTTCCATAAATGCAAATTGTAAAAAATGAAACTCATATTTATATACAATTTTATTTTTTTTTTAAAACCTCTTTAGTAGCCGACTAGACAAAAATCCTAAGGAGCCAACTAGAAAAACACCCCTATGGTCTGCTTCTTTAAGGGGTTAACCGACTTTCCTAGTTTCGATCGAAACTAGGTGGATAGTTTCGATCGAAACTAGGAAAGCGGTTTGCTAACCGCGTGGTCAAGCTCGCAATAGTTTCGATAGAAACTAAGAATTTTTTTTTCTATCGAAAGTTTGTAAAATAATTTCGATATAAACTAAGTTTCTATTGAAACTAGCTAGTTAGAAGCCCCCATGAATAGTTTGAAGTTTTTTCAATGATTTCCTTTCTTCAGAGTTGAATTACCAGGTTCAAATGGAGCACTAAAGACCTGAAATTGTACATGATTGAAGTACTCTAAACTAGCTTTCTAATGACTATGAATTTGGTGCTTTTCAAATTTTTTAGGTATATATTTTTTAACATGAATTAAATATAGGTTTATTGTAAAAAATAAACTACGATATTCAACGCTCATGGAAAAATAGTAAATATAAAAATAAATTTTTTTAAAAATAAATACGATCTCCGTATTTGAGTCACCTTTCAATTAAATTTTACTTTTTAAAAATTGGGTAAATATATAATAAGTTACATGTGTCAAAAGCCACGTATGTCTAAATTAGTGGTATGCCAACTTTAAACTACAATAAAATATGAAATACTAATGATAAAGATATAAGATCAACTCTACGGTTTAGGTATGGATGTTAAAAAACTAAGTTCAAAAGAATAATATTGACATCTATTGTAGAAAAAAAGTTATGTGTGTCAAAAACAGTGTCACTCTTTAAAAATCAGGTTTTTGATATCATACCAATTTTCGTAGGAGAAAAAATAATTCAATAAAATAATTTTTTTTTCAAAAAAAAAAAATAGCTTTAGAATCTAGACACAAAATCCTAAAAGACTCTAGTTTACTTAATCTTCAAATTCCTAACCGTTAAAAATGAATTTGCATTTGAAAGTGAACGTTTTCTTAAAAATTCAGAGTTCAGTGTCAGTTTAGGCAAAAAAGTGTAACCCACTATTGTGGGTTCACCCATGAACTCAAAAAGCATAATTGGCTTTTGATTTTCAATTCCTACTTGCTAGCAAGAAGCATGAAAACCTAGTTTTGAGACAAAAATAGAAGTCGGGTATTCTATTTTCATTTTGCCAATTTAAAAAAAAATGCAAAAAAATTCAAATCCAGATTTTGAAAATGCCAATTCCTTCATCTTCCATGAATCAAATAGTTATTGTTTCCAATTGTAAATATGCAACTCTTCAAAATTTAAGTTTCAATGAGCAGGTTGCTATGTTACAAGTAACCAAAATTGTTCATCATTTAATGAATTTAAGATAATTCATAGATTAAACAAGTTGTTGAGAGTTAAAAAAATTAAAAGTTTAAAGAAAGTACTCTGCTAAATAAATGAATGCTGGGAAAATGCTGAAAATGATGATGATTTTTTAAATTTTACTACTAGTATTTTCAATAATGATTTTGACTTTTTGAAATGAGATGGTCCAAAATTCATTGAGCTCTGTAAAAATTCTACCAAAAACACAGAAATGTAGAGGAGTGCAAGTTTTTGTCAAATTTATTAGTTGATTGAGTGATTGCAACAAATGTATGATCTCAGGTCTTTGCGTGTTGAAATTTAATCTCAAGTTTTAACTTTTTGCAAGTTTACCACAAATGTATCATCTCTCAAAATCATTTATTTAATTGTGTTATGCTAAATTTGGGGCATGTTGATTCTGATGGGTTTTAGAGGTGAATTTTGTTTCAGACTTTTTTGGATGGTAGCAAAAATAATAGATAAAAAATGAAAGGTTAAGTTTTAAAAATGAAGCAAAAAAGAGAGTGCAAGAGTTGCTATTTATCTTTTATGTAAATGGTATGAGTAAAAGAAGCTTAAATTCATGCAATATTGATGCAAGGACATCCATGTGAAGAACAGGTACTAAATATCCTCCTAACAAGAACTTTTGTATTTAGAAATATTAGTGTAAATATAGTTTTAAATGCATGAAAGAAGTATTTGCTACCTAGATCAACTATTTTCTGTAACAAATTGCAATATGGAAACAAGGAAAAATGAAGGGCTCATATCAGGCCATAGAAAAGGGGTTTATCTAAAATGATATTTTAATGGAATCCAATATCATAAAAGATTTTTTTTTCCCTTAGTAGTGACAATATGATTTTTCACTAGATACTCATCCATCACGATTGGTATAGTCATCTCTGTCACTCCTCTTTCTACTTTTTGCATTTAAAATTAACTTTGAGAAAGAAGAGTTGTGTTTCCCAATGTTTAGACACCTTTATTTTTCTACAACTAAAAAGTATTGTATTGTATATAGAAGTTTTATATAACAATCTTGCACCTGAAGATGAAGGCAGTCTAACTTTTCAAATATGTTGTATAGGGCACTTAAGCATTTGGGTTTGTGTACTCTTATGAGTTGTCATGTTGACAACATAGAAGTAAGAAACTCTAATTGAGCACATGGTCTCTACAACACTGGAGTTTGCATAATTAATTGAGTTGGCATGTAGACAACACAATTATTCACACTCTTATTTTAGCACATGGTCTCTACAACATAATTTTGCATGCTACACCTTTGTAGGCTTATCCTCTCATCATCACACTTACTCCTATGTGTAATGGAGGATAATCCACTCTTAGTGAACATGTGCCTAGTTGTAAAACTTATCAGTGTGTTGACTCCTAGAAATTCTAGAAGTATTCCATAGGCCTTTATATATAGGCACTCCTAGTGTGTATGTACATCAAATGAATACAATTTCATATTGTTATTCTGATCATACTTTGTTGGTCTATTCTGTTCTTGTGCTTGAGTTCCTTGATCTTGGGTGAATTTTTCACTAAAAAAAATTCTTACAAATTGTCGATCATTTATATTAACTTGAAAAATCACATATATAGGTCCCCTTTTCCTCAAGCAGTTACAAGTGATCCTAAAAATTTAGAATTTCTTGATGGTGTTGCATACTAATATTGATCAGTTACCAAAGCATGCAGAGCATTTGATAGTTATAATTACATATCATAGAGAATGAAAAAGGAAATAGGAAAAAACTAATGAAATTCCCATTGTAGATGTTTCCAATCATTTGTGTAATGATCTAAGGGTTAGGTTTTGGTCTTCAGACATTCTCATGGAAACATAACATCTCCTTCACCTTCTATAGGCTCTAGAGCATTTGGAATCCTCCTCAAAATGACTTATATTCCTCTCTAGATCTGTAATAGTTACCTTAGCACCAAAACTTGTATTTCATATCCTGGCAGTCACAACAAGTTTGAATCTCCACTGTTGATCTTTGATGATTCATTTCACCATAGCATACAATGAACAACATTATATTTGGTTTCCTTTACCCATTGCCATAAATATTATCGATACCATCATCAACCATTGTTGCAATTGGTAGCCAAATCCACAACATCATGATTGTCGATGATCAGCATAAGCTACAATGATATACCTTCCTTTATCGCTCATCACCATATCAAAAATGAGCCTTCTCCATGCAATGATTAACCCAATCACTATATGCTATAGTGATATCATATGAATCAATGACATCCTAACTGTCGATTATTGCCACATCTTACTACTCAATCTGTCCTCTAATAGGATCATTTCTATAGGATATAGTGATACCCTCTCTTTTATGTATAGTGAGCTTGACCTCATCATTGCTGTGAAGTATGCTAATAATTTCATCATCCATCAATATAACTAAGTTTTTCTCATTCAACTTCCCCATGATTACTGAAGATTGTGGTGATGGACATTTCTTATCACTCATCATTGTAACAAAGTTTCATCTCCCGTGGTTGGTGATGATCACTATGACTTATAGAAATAAACATTTCTCAATGTAGGAAAATGTAATATGAAAATATTTTGTATATGTGGCATTCATTCATTCATTGTTGACCTTTCAACTACTTCACTATGTGCATCTTCATGTAGAGCATCATCCATCAATCTAAACTTAGGTGGATGCTCAAGATGAATTATTAGACTGGGCCCATTTTCTATAAGCCGGGGGAAATCTACAGCTCATATCATGTTGTGAACATTATTTGATAAGCATCTTCTTTCACAAAGATATGAGCACCATCAAATCTGTAGAATATTTAGCTTCACACCTAGGGCACTTTGAGATAGATCTTTAAATCATATCTATCAATATGCATACCATATGATGGCTCAGACTTAATCTCCAAGAAAAAATGGATTTTTAACCAATAGTGTGGACCTCTAGATGTATTCTACATCATTGACTTGATTTCAACCTTCACACTCACCATCTTTGACCAAGATATTCACCATTGTTAAACAAATTGAGCATTTCTGGAAGCTTTGGTTGCCTTGTTTACATTTGATTGGATTGTACTCACTTAAACCTATTTCCAAAACCTTTTGCTTAATTCTAGTGACCCTTGTTTCATTGCTTTCAGCCTCACAGATGAGCTTATTTCCTTTGAACATTCTCTTCTTGTTGCCACATCCATTTATGTTCATGTGATCTGTCTCCAACTGAACTTGTCTTTTAGGATGAGTCCTTATTGATCATATATTGGAGTTTATCAAATAAACATCTTTCTTCTCATCTATGGGATATACTTGACACTTATTCACCCTCCTAGACACACCTAGCTAACAAATAAGCATTAACTTCCCACTTGGTTGAGCTTTGAATGGGAATAGATGAGATAGAAATCCTTCCTAATCATCATCTGGACATGAGCATTGATGGTACGCCCTTAATATTGGTGTATATAGGGTTATGAATAGTCAACTTGTGCATATCTTAATCCTTAATTAAGTCATGTTATCATTATTATAGTATTATTTAGGTGGATAGGTTGGCCTAGGTGTTATTTAGGGTTGTGTCTATTCAACCTAAGCATAATTAGGCATTTATAGGAGGTTGTGCATCTTATGTCAACATCATATTGTGAAGTGTGTTTTCATTGGAGATATTTGGAGGTTGCCCCCTCAAAGTGGCCTATTAATCTCATTTATTGTCAAGTACTTATATAATATTTCATATTATTTCTTCTATTGTGAAAGTTATTTCATTACAAGTGGTATCAAAGCATGATCTTGGCACCATAGAGGCAAGAGTTTTTTTCAACATTGGGGCAATTTTGGAAAGAGCATAAATTTTAGATTTTAGCAAATTTTTCAAATAATTTTAAAGGGTTTTTGAAGAACATATTATAGAAGCTATAGTAAAAAATTTAGAGGAATTGGAGCAAATTTGAGAAAATTATTGCAAAATTATTACTTCTACAAAATTTATTGAGATCTTCATACCTCTCACATCCTATTGAATTGGAGTATAACCTGTATTAGGTTTTTGAATACATAGTAGAGGAGCCTAAATTTCAAAGCTTGGAGAAATTGGGGAAAAAAAAAGTAGGATATTGAAAAATTAGTAAAATTCTCTCTCAAGACAAAAAATTTGGAATTTTATTTGGAATTTTTTTCTAAGTAAGCATATCTAGGCCCTAGGAAGTTACAATAGTAATTTTTAAAAAAATCAGAGAATTTACATTTCATTTGTGTGATTTATATCAAAAATATTAGTTTCCATCATGATAGGGCCTTCAACAAGAGGCAAAAAGGAATGCTACCACACTAGGGAAATCTTCTGATCAAGATTGGAAAGCAACAGAGTATAGTAATTGCAATGGTGAACTTAGTAAGTTCATGGAAGAGGTTAAGAGAGATATGTGTTACCTACAAGAAGATATATGAGATATGCAAAGCATGTTAAGCACCTATATGAATGAAACAAGGAAGGAGCTCTCAAGAAATCAAGGTGGAACCTTCAAATTGACTAATAATGACACAAATTTTATTAATCCTATGGGATCTAAGAATTTTTTTTCCAAAGGTGGATATGTGCAAATTTGATGGAAAGGATCCTCTAACATGGATAAATCAAATGGAGAATTTTTTGAAGTACATCAAATCCCATATGGAAAAAAGGTCATGGTGGCTTCCTTATATCTAGAAAATGATCAATTCATTTGGTATCATTAGCTTTATACTCATAGGAGGTAAATGGGTCTCATTGTATCATGGTCAATTTTACAAAAGAACTCCAAGCACAATATAACAATAGTGTGACTAAAAACTTCTTTAGCCAACTTGCTAAGCTTCAACAAACAGGATTAGTTCAACATTATATTCCAAAATCTATCCTTTAGAGTGGATACAATTATAGAGGCAAACTTGAATGATTTAATCTTTGGTGGTCTCAAGGATCACATTCAACATGAGGTGCGCATGTTTTTTCCCAACTTAGTAAATGAGTCTTTTATATTGGCACATAGGGTAGAGGAGAAGTTCTTGATTCCTAGAAAGCAAGGGGCTAATGTGAGAAGAGAAAAAGGATATTAAGCACCTTCTCTTCCTCAACCTACTAGGTTGACTCCACAACAAATTGAGGAGAAAGGTGAAAAAGGGTTGTGCTTCAATTGTGATAGCAAATATAGTCGAGGGCATAGATGTAGTGAAAAGATATTTTTCTATATTGAAGGTCCAAGTGAGGAAGAAGAGGATGAGCCCATATCAGAGGAGGATAGGAAGTCAGGTGAGGAATCACATGATTCTTAGCCAATAATTTCTTGTCATGCACTTTTAGGTTTTAGTGTACCACAAACTCTCAATGTAGTGCGTTTCTTAAAGAAGTGAAAAGTAACAGTGTTGATTGACTTAGGTAGTACTCATAATTTCATCAACAAAAAGTTGGCAACTCTTCAAAATTGTTTTATATATCTAGCCCTAGAGTTTCAAATTTTGATTGTAGATGGGGGCATAGTTTGTTCCTCAGGGAAGTGTCATATCATCAAATTATCCATGGGAGATTATCAACTTGATACCCTAATGTATGCAATATCCATGGGTGTAACGTATTTTTTTTGGGATTATACTGGCTTACTACACTGGGAACAACTAAGATAAATATCCAAGAACTATTCATGTGATTTCAATCAAAAGAAAAGGTAGTGGAGCTAAGGGGATTGACAGAAAAATCCCCACAAATGGTAAGTTCTCATCAAATGCAAAAAAAATTTAAGAAAGGTGGAGATGGACTTGTGGCCTACCTATGTTCATTAGAAGTCTCTCAATCTAATGCTCTCACTCATCTAGATTTGCAAGCAATAATTGATTATCACTCAGTGATTCTTGGAGATATGCCTAAAGGACTTCCTCCGAAGAGAGATCATGACCATGTCATACAACTAGTTCCAAGGAGCCAGCCATCAAACATCAAGCCTTATAGGTACCCACACATACAAAAAAGTGAGATCGAAAATATTGTTAAGGAAATGCTAGAGGCAGGTTTTATCAAGCATAACCAAAGTGTTTACTCCTCATCTATTGTGATGGTGTGTAAGAAGGATTGAACTTGGCACATGTTTCTAGATTATAGAGTGCTCAAAATGTACACCATTAAAGACAAGTTTCCTATTCTAGTCATCGATGATCTTCTAGATGAATTAAATTGAGCTACGTATTTTACCAAGTTAGATCCTAGATTGGGTTATCACTAAATTTGGACTAAGGAGGAAAACATTTGCAAGACAACATTTCAAACTCATGAGCGTCATTATGAATTTTTGGTGATGCCATTGGGTCTTACCAATGCACCATCTACATTCCAAATTTTAATGGATTCCATTTTTTAAATGTTCTTGAGAAAGTTTGTGTTAGTGTTTTTCGATGGTATATTAATTTATAGCAAGACTTGGGAAGAACATTTGCAGCATGTAGATCAAGCATTAGAATTACTCAAAGATCCTCAACTCTATACTAATCCATCTACGTGTGATTTTGATCTTAAGGAGGTGGAGTATTTGACACACATAGTTTCACATAAAGGAGTAAAGGTGGAGCCAAACAAAATTAAGGCTATCATGGAATGGCCTATTCCAAAAACTATTAAGAAGTTGAGGGGTTTCGTGGGATTGATCAAGGATAACTTTAAGGAAACCCCCCCTCCCAAAATTTATAAAATTGTGGCGAATCACATGTCATTTGGGTGAAAAAAAAATTAATAGTGTTGGCAAATTATGCATCAATGGATGGATATTTGGTGGCAATTTTTTAATAGTTTAGACAATTTTTATAAAATAATGGCGATTATAATTTTTGTTTTCAATAAAATTATTAATATTGATGGCAAATTATGTTTTGAAATATGGATATTGGTTGGCGAATATTTTAATAACTGATACCTTTTTTATAAAAAGATGGCAAAATTATTTTCCAAATAATTGAATTAATTTATTTGTTATGGCAAAATGGTTTTCAGAAAGTTATAGTTGGTATGGCTATTTCCAAAAGACGGGAAATAAGTAGCCTAACCTAACATACCAACTTACATAACTTATTGGCCACTACCACTGTAATTATGTTAAATGTATTATAAATTGAGAACTCAGACCATCTAATGATCCAAGGTTAATGGCTGAGGTTTAGTTTCAGCCAACATTTCTTGAAGGAAGAAGAATTGTCGAGGTAGTCACTAGAATGTTGACACGTATGAAGGTAAGTTGTATGCGGAGTACAGTGCACCTAGAAAGAATTAAATGTCATGTCACTGATAGTGACATTCTCTCACTAGTATGTGAAGCCTTGACCTTGTTCAAGTGTCCAGAATGGTGACATGTTTCTCTCCAACGTGTATCACTTAAGTTTGATGTCTTGTCACTGTTAATTACATTTTACAATTGGCCTTTTCCATTGGCAAAGTGACTTCGCACGCATTACAGGACATGCCATAGTCCACTAGCAGTAGTACTATTACTATTATTCTTAATTACAATTGGCCTTTTCTATTGGTTAAGTGGCTTCACACGCATTACAGGACAATGGACGGTATTAGTGTTTAATTACAATTGGCCTTTTCGGCACGTACTTGCAATTATGTTCAAGATTTGAGAATATTTTCTAATTTAATGTAATTAAATTGGCAGTCAGACAAAAACAAACAAATAATCCCTGGCACCCTACTTGCCAAGCTTATTTATAGGCATTTGAGCTAATTCTTTCATCATTGCTCATCTCATTTTTGGTAGTCGATAGGTCTAGTTTGTTAATTGTTTGTTAATTGTTTGGTGTTAGTTTGAACTTTGTAGTAAACATGGACAACCCTATTCACCTGAGATGCATTTTGGAAGAGGAGCAGAAGGCCTTTCTAGGTCGCATTCCTGAGGAAAACCTCTTGTCAATTTGCAATGAGGTTGTTCCATGCTCTAGTGTGAAGTTTGTTATTGCTACTGTCAAAATGGTTCTGGGGCATGATTTTTTTAAGAATGAGAATCAGTATCATGTCAACAGTGACATTATGTCACAATTTCTAGCCTCCTTGCTTGACCTCGGAGAAGCAAGGGCCAAAATTCTGCTGCTCCTGAGGAAGATTTTTAAAGTAGTATATTTGGGCGATGACATTGAAATTGTCGCGCATGCAGTTTCAGGAGTGGGGATACCTTGGGTGGTTGAAGTCCAAAAGCTTCTGGAACTTGGCCAGAATGTGGTCCTACAACCATTTTTACTGAGCTTGACTGTTGGGCAGTTGCAGCACCATAGGAAATGCGCAAGAATTGGGTTGAATTTTCTTCGAAAATGGTTTTTCCTGGATGAAGTGGAAGATGGCAACAACTGGCTACAAGAATTCACAACCATGGTCAATTTTGGTGGTTTCTAAAATGAATAGTACAGTACTTCTAGAGTCTAGGGTTTTCCCCCGATTTTGTAAATTTGTAAATTTCAAGAAATATCCATGAAATTTCTCGAGTTTCAGTTCCATATAAAATTGTATTTCATTGTTTTAACTTCTTATGCTTACTTATGAAACATTGCAATATTTTGCATTTTTTAATTTTCTATTGAATTGTTTATAAAAGCCTATGTGAATATAAAATATTATTAGTAAACTAATGGAATCACCTAGTTCCATATTAGTTCTATAATCTAAAAATTTCATTGATATACCAATGTTTGCAAAAGGTTTATTAATTTGCATATCAAATATTGGTTAAAATAAATACAAAAATTTACTAATTTTAACTTCAATTAAAATAAATTCTAATTAGGTAAAAAATAATTTAAATATTTTATTAGAATATATATAATTATACAAATATACATTTAAAATAGTTTACTAAATTATTTAATTTTAATTTTTAATAACCAAGTTAGTGAAGAAGGTTCTAAGTTCTAACCAATCCTTCTCTAGATTTAAAATTGTATAATTTATAGATTATTGCATATCAAAATGTTATCAGAACCACCTAGCTTAGGATTAACCCAATAAACTCTTTTTTCTTGAATTATTAATTTTTTTAATAATATAATGATTTCTTATTCAATTTACAAATTGTGATATTGAAATCTATGTAAAAGAAAATTTATGTCAAAAAGTATGCGAGAATCTAGCCGAAAATAAATGAACATGGAGGTAGCCTCCGAGAAAAGGGGTCTTATAACACTAAATAAAAAGAACCAATTATCATTCAGATAAATAGTATAGATAATATATGAGAATAATAAATTTATATAAAAACTTTAGAAATATTTGATAAAAAGAAAAATAGTTCATTTTCATTGGTGTGTTGATTCTAAACTAATTCACTTATTGTGCAAATTGAACGCAATAGTACTAGCCTACTGGCAAGTACAATAATATACTAACTATACTCATAATTTAATGGGAGTGGGACCCACAACCCACGGGGCCACTACACCATTCATTGGTGCTGTTGGATGTTTATAGATCAACAACTGAAGTTGAGTTTCAGGATGAAAGGAAAAAGAAACCCTGTCATTTCAAACGCGTCCCAAAACCATGACACGTGGACCACTAAACTCCTCAGTTGACCAACAAATAACAATGTAGTTTCAATTTGGTGATGACGTGACACTAACACGTCTGACTCGTGATGTGAGTCTAAGTCATCCTAATACCTAACTACCTTAGTTAATGGGAGTGGGACCCACGACCCACGAGCCACCACACCATTCACCAGTGTTGTTGGATGTTTATAAATCAATGACCAAAGTTGAGTTTCGGGATGAAAGGAAAAAGAAACCCTGTCATTTCAAATGCGTCCTAGAAACATGACACGTGTCACTAAACTCTCAGTCGACCAACAAATAACAATGTAGTTTCAATTTGGTGATGACGTGACACTGACACGTCTGACTCGTGATGTGAGTCATCCTCATACCTGACTACCATAGTGTAAGAAAACTTGGCAATAAAGAATATAACCATTTCCACATAACCCATAATAAAGCTGAAATAAACATGGAATTAAAAAATCCACATGCAAGAGAATAGACAACATACCCATAAAATTGTGACACAAGATATACCCTGGGAAACCCTCATTGAGGGAAAAACCCAGCCTCCAAAAGCATCCATGATCATGTATTATTCAGCAAAAAATACCATTGCCATACAACCATGGAAGCCTTCATGGCCATAGCCACAACCGAAAAAACTATGTGAACAAGCATGAATCCACACATCCCATGTCATGCTTTCAACCTTCACAAATGCTTCCTTGGCTAACCTGTCAAGCCTTGTCCCGCTCGACTCTTGCCTTTTGTCTTCTCCTTGTCACTCTTTCTCTCTATACAACAACTACCCTTGTGGCTTCTTATATAGTAGCAAGTCCCACAAAACCACTAAGTGGTATTACATAAACCATGTGCTACCTAACCCACTAACCCCACATTTAATATTGGGCATTTAATTCTTTTCTCCAGTATTAAATAATTACATGAAATATTATCACAATGTTACAATACAACTCATCAAGAATATTCCATGGGAATCTTTACATGTTGCATGTCCATCTAGGCACAAAATTACATAATAAAAATAAAATAATAAAATAACAATATTATGCAATGTGTGCAACACACATTATCTCAACAATCTCCCACTTGTTGTATGCATTGCATAGGGTCAATCCATAGCCACATAAATGAACAAGGGAACAATCCCTCCCAGCACATCCACCATCATGGATCAAAATACACCAAGTGCTCCATCCTGGTACCCGCAACAAAATCAAAGTATCCAGCATCTCAAACAGGAATGATCTCACCTCCTATTATGCCACTACTACTGGACATGCATAGAAGCCATCCAAAGAGAAAGCCACCCAACCTGTCATATTAGAAGATCATAAAATCTTGTACCAACTAAAATTCCAAGCACAAATAACCTGATCCAAAGGTAATCACATGTATCCGTAGTTGTCAAAATATCCATAGCTGAAATAGCACCCACAGCAAGTGCCAAACCCATCCAACTATCCATACCTCAAAGGTATAACAAGTGAACCTTATATCACCGACATATCCAATCTATAACCTGCAATCACAAGCCTCAAGAGCAATATCTGTCACATATATACCAAGAAGCTCCCACTGCAAAGGATAATGTCAAATCTATAACCAATCCACTCACAACATCTCAAAGAAGTGAATCCATGTAGTATCAAGGACATCTACAATACATAATCCAATATCCTACAAGAATAACTCTCATAACAAATCTCCAATAGTCTCTCAAATTCTCCACAACCAACAGAGGAAAGAGATAAAGAAATAACCATGTCATCTCTCACATGACATACATGAGCACAAACTAGTAATCACAATCTCTAACCAATCTCAAATCCAATGTAGGCAAAATTGAACATCCAGGAAGATAACCAAGACCAGAGAAACCATGCAAATCATAACCTGTATCATGTCCTTCTACACACACCTCTAGATGTAAACTGCGAAAGTTAGATCTCCTTCATAAAACCCCAACAAGAAGCCTCAACAACACCCAAAGCATACCATATAACTAATCATGGATGTAAGCCTCTCACAAGAAGATCAAAATCAATAAACCATTCCTAAACCAAGGAATAACCATTCCTAATCCAAGGAAAATGCCCAATATAAAACCATCTCCCAAATTCAACCAGCATAACAACATATGCACATGGAGATAACCAATGCTTAACCATCTCTCAAATGAACCCTCTAGAACTAACTCATGTACCATAGCTCAAGATCCATATCCATGAAAGACAAGCATAAATATAATGCAACTGAGAGAAACAATGGGCTATACCTCTCAAGTAGCAAACCACCGAGTAGACCAAGAGTGGGGAATGAGAATGCTCATCAAGATACCCAAGTCTCCAACCAAGACTCATCTAAGAACAATCTCCTCTCAAGTCCATATCAGGTGACTGCCCCTCGGACTTCCTGCTGAAACCATCAACTGTCCCAACAAATACTTCTCTAATCCAAGAGAAATCAGCATCACCACCATCTCTAAGTATCCATGAGCACCTGTAACCAATCAATCCATGCCAACTCCAAATGCAACATAACAATATCATGAAGTATCCAGCTTATGATCAGTGTACTCAATACCAAGAAACTAAACCAAGATCAATGTCAAAGTTCCAACCATGGCCTCAGGAACATAAATATGACAACATGACCTAACCATCTCAACTAAAGAGATAACATGCTCCATATGAACATACTATAACATGTCACAACTCTAAACGCGTATCAAGAGTATACCATGACATAATAATGAAACCATCCTCATACCAAGGATAACATGCCAAATAAAAGTATAAACCACACCTTTGCCAAGAACCCTATGAGTCCTCAAGATGCAACCATCTCCACACACCATGAAGAAAAAACCATCTCCACATACCAAGAAGAATCATCTCTACACACCATGAAGATAACCAAGAACTCCATGAGTCCTCAAGATCTAACCATCTTCACACACCATTAAGATAACAAGTGCACCATGCAAATGTCAAAGATGCTTTTGCAGCAACAGGATCTAAGACAAACCTCCAACATTTACAAACACTCAATAAATATATCAATGCCAACAAAACTCCCACTCAACTGTGGTACCAAGTCACCTATGGCATCATAAAATCCATCCTCTCCAAACCAGGAACTAATCCTACACTGTCACCCCATCACTATCACAAGCTCCCACTAAACCGTGTATCCAAGCTATCCATGACATCATGATGAAAAAATCCTTTCTCTAACCATGAGAATCAACCAAAGCATCAAACCATCAAAGAACTCAAAGTGCACATCATGAGCTCCTCAAAAGAAACCAAATAACCATGATCCTCAACCTAGAAGATATACCACCATAACTGAATCAGAAATCCAAGCTAATGAACATCAAGGATGTACCTGTATATCCAATCATGTCATGCCAAAATCCATGACACCATGATCACATCCATGAACCGAGCATCTGGCTCTCAATATGTCCAACCTGTCAACATAGTCAACCACAATCCTCTGCCATGACTGTACCTGGTAACAACATCTCATCCCTTCTACATGAAGATAAAATTATGTGACTTAGGGCATAGACAACCCAAATCCAAGTCACCAATCTGAATATGCATCAATAATGAAAGATCAATGGGCAAAGACAACCCATAACCAAGCTATAAAAGCAACCTGTAAGTATAGACCGCTTACAACACTGCACAACTTGTAGACCCAACAAGTCATCATGCATATACAAACCAAACACTGATAACCATATCATCATGAGACCAATCTAAAATATGAATTGATTATACAATGACATCAAATCTTAAATTTCCAATGCCATAAACTCACAATGTTACCATAGTTAAAATATATCTATAAGCTGTTCAGATAAATATATCACCAAACAAATCATGCCAAAATTGCACCAAATCTGAACCAATGTGTAGAGCTCTCCAAGAGCTTTCCGTTGACTACTCGAAGTCCAAAATCCGACTCCGTATGCCCAAGTTATGCCCCAATCCGTGCTCAAAATAAACAACATCTGACTTTAGGGCTCTAAAAATCTGACAAAATTTTAAAATCACAAAACCAAAACCTACACCATGTTGTAGTGCTCTGAATTGGCTTTCCAACGCCTGTAAGAACTCTAAAATTTGATATTCTGAGAGAAAGTTATGGCCATTTTACTAAGACAGTCTTTTTACCATTTTCAGTACGATTTTTCATTTTTTATTTTTTTCAGTGACAAAAATTTCGACGGGATTAAATTTGACGGCCATCATGGGCTGAAACCAAAAAACTCTTTCATTTCCTCTAAACATGGCCAAACTAGGGCATATTATATATCAAAAATTATGAAAATGTCAACCCGGATCCAATGGTGAGGTCTGTTTTTACCCAGGAGGTCATTTTTGTAAGCTACCCCCAAAACCCTCATTTAAATGAAACATCTAAAAAACTCTTTTGTCCAACAATTTCACATGCCCAAATCTTTTAACATCCCATCATAACAGCAAATCCAAAACCCTTAGATCTACAATAAATCATTCATATATCTTGCCCTTTTTTTTTTATCCTCTCATGCATTCCCATAGATTCAATCTAGGGTTACAATAATAAAACCATAGCTCTGATACCACTTGTAAAGAAACTTGGCAATAAAGAATATACCCGTTTCCACATAACCCATAATAAATTTGAAATAAACACAAAATTAAAAAATCCACATGCAAGAGAATAGACAACATACCCATAAAATTGTGACACAAGATATACCCTGGGAAACCCTCATTGAGGGAAAAACCCAGCCTCCAAAAGCATCCATGATCATGTATTATTCAGCCAAAAATACCATTGCCATACAACCATGGAAGCCTTCATGGCCATAGCCACAACCAAGCAAACTATGTGAACAAGCATGAATCCACACATCCCATGTCATGCTTTCAACCTTCATAAATGCTCCCTTGGCTAACCTGTCAAGCCTTGTCCCGCTTGACTCTTGCCTTTTGTCTTCTCCTTGTCACTCTTTCTCTCTATACAACAACTACCCTTGTGGCTGCTTATATAGTAGCAAGTCCCACAGAACCACTAAGTGGTATGTGCTAAAACCATGTGCTACCTAACCCACTGACCCCACATTTAATATTGGGCATTTAATTCTTTTTCCCAATATTAAATAATTACATGAAATATTATCACAATGTTACAATACAACTCATCAAGAATATTCCATGGGAATCTTTACATGTTGCATGTCCATCTAGGCACAACATTACATAATAAAAATAAAATAATAAAATAACAATATTATGCAATGTGTGCAACACCCATTATCTCAACACATAGTTAATGGGAGTAGGACCCACGACCCATGGGGCCACCACACCATTCACCGATGCCATTGGATGTTAATAGATCAATGATCGAAGTTGAGTTTCGGGATGAAAAGGAAAAAGAAACCCTGTCATTTCAAATGTGTCCCAGAAACATGAAATGTGTCACTGCTCAGTTAACACATTGACATAATCACATTCCACTTGCAGTTAACAGTGACATTATGAATGACATTAATACATTATGATGGGTTAGGTAACACTAGTGGTCCACGACTCCACTCACATTTATACTGTAAGTGTACTGTGTGACAAATGTATCGAATATAGATTATAGAGTACAAATTGTACAATTTTGGCGCATTAAGTTTATTTGATTTTGCAATTATACGTTGTCTGCAGATTTAGAAATTAGAAAGGGATTACAAATTACAATTTACAAAGTTACAGTGCAACAAAGTTATGGATTCTTAATTTCTGGGTTGAGGATTGTGGTCCGAGGAAAGCAACAAACTAAAATCCCTAGACTCTCAGCTCTTTGCAAAAATTGAAACTAAGGGCAACATGAACGTGAATGGGTAAGTGTAACTACTAAAATCCTGAAAAATTAGGTCTCGTGTTTTAAATTTTACAACTTTACTATTTATATTATATAAAAAAATTTAGTCTGTAAGGTTTTAATTTTGAATAACCCCTGTAGGCTTGTAGCTGTGTTTAAATATTTACCACAATGGGCCAAACAAATACCAAGAATAACATGGGCAAAATAACAGAATTCCACAATATGCTTAAAACACCAGGTTTCAATGATTTATTCCATGATATACATGATCCTGTTATTCATGGAAATAAGGGTATAATGGAGATAATATTTGCACTTGAAAACAAGTGGAACGATCCAAATAAGGCTTCAAAATTTTGTTCATTTAACCCTAGTGTAAATGCAACTGCAAATAAAATTGCACCGTGGCTAGCTGGGTCGGCAGACATGGCGTTACCTCAAGTATTCCCTTGCCCAGAAATTGTTATGCTCTGCGTCGAAAATGATGCTGAAAATAGAAAAGAACTTGTGAATAAAATTACTCAGGAGGAAATTTTGTCCGTAACTGAGACTGAATTTGCTAGTCTATTGAACCTAGGGTTTCAACAACAACAGTCAAATGTACATATTGACCTAGGAAAGCTGGCGGATGATTATGAAAAATTAGATGCAGAACAAAGAGATTCTTATATCAGAGGAATAACAAGTGGTTGTAGGTTGAGTCCAAATCACATGCCTCCTTATGATTTTGAATTTTTTATGCCATGGACACAGGACAGTATTTCCTTGCTAGCATTTTGTTTGGGATTGGATAGTAACAAACAAGCGAATTCTAGCATTCTTGAAATGCTTTATCATATTCATTTTAAAAAAGAACCAGTAAGATATCATTTTATTGAGCACATTGTTTGTTGCATGCAAGATCAATTGCTAATGATTCAAAGAGGTTCAGAGAAGACATTTAGATTCACAACCTACTTGTGCTATCTTCTCTTAGCAAAGCATCATGCATTATTTGAGGCAAACAAGCTTTGTAGTTAGACTGAAGGCCAAAATCCAATATATGAGTGGACACCTCAGATAAGGATGATTGATAATAGAAGGAACTACAACAATTTTCTAAACTTATTTTTCACACCAATGTACCATAAAATTACAGGAACTCTAATGCCTAGATTGCTTGTTACTTGTAGAAATTGCATTCAACTCAGAAGTGAACTACAATTGGCTAACTGGTACTTAATGGAAGAGTACACTATGTTAAGGTTTTACGGTTCATGGGTAGAACCCTACAAACTTCCAATACATGTAACAGACAAGGTATTTGCATTGGAATATGTACGACAAATGGAGAGCACAGATGTACTCTTTCATGGTCAGCAAAAGAAAATGATATTTCCCTCCATGCCATTCTCCTTTGGAGGGTTCGCATTTGAGAGAAGAGGATTCAAAGTGGCAGAAGCCTTTTTTTCAATTTTTCGATTTGATGTTGACAATCACTGGCAGTATGATCCACTGAACATAATTGGAGCAAGGCTTAGGGGCATTGGGACTTCTGCAAGAAAATATCAACATGAAAGTATGTCTTTGATTGAAAATTTTAAAAACATGGACTCCTGGGAGGAGGTCAAAAAATAGATGGAGAAATATGCTGCTGACAATAAAATGTCAATACAGGAATTGTCATCACAAATAATGGCATTGCACAAACAGAAAGGAAAAGTGCAGGGCGTGACATCGTCCAATTTCTACAAGAAAGCTGATAAACCATTTTCAAAACCTATTCCAAAAGAGCTAATGAAAGATTGTATAGATGTTGGATGGAGTCGAAGCAAAATTTCTCAATTTTAGGAAATGAGGAAGAATCTCGGTGAGTCAAAGACCTCTTTAGATCGTGATGAGGTTGAAGAGGATAGAATATTTGATGAATTGTGGAATAAGGAGCATCCAACTGAAGCACATCACAGTGATACTGATGATGATTACGATGACCATGATTCTTTGAATCCCTCATCCAGTACACAAATTCAGAGAGGAGTTGATGCATCCACCAAACTTCTATATAGCAAAGGGGCAAAAATAGTAGAAAAAATGGGCTACCAAGGTTTTGGTGGTCTAGGTCCTAGTGGAGAAGGGGTTTGGTTACCACCTCAACCACCAGCTGTAGCACCAAAACATGGTCAGAAACTAGACCTTGGGCATGGAGATCAATCATCAACTCGGTCAATTCCATCCACATTGGATTCATCTCAGTTAATTAAATCTGTTCCTACTTCATTTACAGTTCCACTTCCAAGCACTCAGATTCAATCCGAATCAACTATCACCCCCACAGCTGTAGATATCATGGGTACAACTACAACTAGTGGTCCGAAAAGGACACTTTATATAGATGCAAAAAAAATTGGTCCCAGAGATCAAGAAAGTGTAAAGAAGTAGAAGGTTATGACAAGTATTAGTAGTACTACTAGTACAACAATGCCAATGGTGACTGTGAGTCCAACAATTGCCCATCCTTTAGGACAAAACCCTTAGAATAGTCCAAAAACCCCACTAATGGGTCTAGGTGTTGGTTATCCTTATGGTATTGGTGGAAGCTCATACATCAGAGCAAGTGCTACTACTATTTCACCATTCAAACATTCAATTGTCTCACAAAATCTTGATTTTTGTTACAATGAATTTGTAACTAACTATGAAAAATCAAAAAACAAGAATAGACAAAATAGTAAGACAATGAAGATGGAAGCAATTGTTATAGCTCGTGATGCAGAACCTGCAAGCGATAGGCTATTTGCCACATATGACCCAGATAAAGATATGATGGAATTCATGGTCATTATGCCCCCAGCTAGAGATAACAATCCACTAGAGAGTCAGTTAGATCCATCTAAATTTCAAGTTAGCACCCTCCAAATGGATTTACCAAAAATTTAAAATGTGGACAAGATAAATGTGTCCAAAATGACGAACCAAGTGGTCTACAATTCAGTGATGAAGTTGGAGAGAGAGAAAGGAAAGCTTCAGGGCACAATAGATAAGTTAAAGGCAGACCTGGCAAATGTAAAGGCAAGTGAGAAAGCAGCAGTAAATAGATGCAAAGAATTAGAGAAAAGGATAAAAAATTCATCCTCTGGCTCTAAAGAAGCAATTGAATAGCAAGAACAAATGGACGCAGAACTAAAAACTCTTAGGGAAAATTTGGAAAAAATGGGGGAAAAACTCCAGGATGAAAAAGAATCTTCAACAAAGTTATACAGAAACTTGGAGAATGTTGCAAATGTAAACAATAAATTAAATAAAGAATTGGAAAATGAGAGGGTAAAAACAAAAGAGTGGGAAGAGAAAGCAAAAGGGTGGGAAAATAAAGCAGAGCAAATAAGAAAACATAGTGAACACCAGTACTCAAAAATGAAAGAAGACCTAAAGAAGGAAAATGATACTATTAAAAAATATGAAAATGGCTTGAATGACCATGTAAATAATATAGTAAAGCAAATAAAAAATTACTTCTGGGAGCACATAAAGACTTCTGCTAATAGGTTGTGTGATTGGTTTGAACTCTACGAAGCTCTTACAAATGTTTTTGGGAAGCTGAAAGAGCAACTCGAGGAGAACAAAAGTTTTGGTCAGAGACAGAAAACTGCAAAGCGGATTATGGAAGAAATCAATAGCACTGCTGACAAGCATTTGGCAAGAAAGAGAATTCAGGACCGCATTGGTTCAATAATAAAGGCGACCTCTGTATTTCATAAATGTCAAAAACTAATAGAAGAAGAAGAAGTTCTTGCTTTATTTGGGCCAAAGCTCGCCAAGATAAACAATAAAACAACAAAATTGATATCTCTTGGTTTACCGAGTCCTAGACCTGATTTCTCAACAACAGGTTTCGTTGGAAGAGAAGTTTACAAACAAAAGTTGGAGGACCAAATAACCTCTAATTTAGGCAACCTTCCTCAGGACAAAACTCATGAATGCATCGCAAAGTGCATCAAAACATTCACAAATCTCCATGCACTAGTGGAACGAACATTGCTTGAAACTCACTCTTCCAAGTATGGAATGCTGATGAGAATGTAGGTCATTTACCATAACATCAAAAAAATTTCCCTTCCAACCAAAGAAGAATGGAGCATACTACAGAAACTTATAGTCTATATGTGAAAGCACTTTCAGTTTCAATCATCTCTATATCTTTACTATATATGAATATCTTTCATATTATCCTACATACTATAGTCTAGACTCTAGAATTGAGTTTAAAGTAACAAGTTTGAACTTTGTTTTTTGAACAGGATCAATGTTGCAGTCTTGCAGATGCTATTGCCTATGCTAAAATTGCTAATTTACTAAACCGGCCTGTCAAATGCAGAAATGTACAACTAAAGTTGTAGAGATGTTTTAGACTTGTAGATGTCTTACTGATTTAGATTTTGAGACTTCACATTAGGCGAATTGACTTGAAGCTGTTGTTGCTCCCTTTTTTCTATAAAAGGGAATTCAGGGTCATTGGCTTACAAGAACTATACCATATTAGCTTAATATTGCAAATGAAAACCATTAATAATTATTAATTGTGGAATTGAATCTATGATTTTATCTAATTTTCATATTTTCCAATTCAATGTATGTTGAATAAATCAATAAAATAGAAAACAAAATTTCATTCAGGGATTTCAAATTCAAATATGAATGATCATTGATGACATGATATAAACTACACTCTACACTAATATTACTCTTTGTTCTCAAATTTTAATGATGAAACATAATACATTCTAATTTCTTGCTTTTCTAAAATGAACATTGAATGATAGGATATCATATAGTAGTTAATAAGTTCAAAAAATACCTATTGGTTGCCATTGCTAATTTAGCAAAAATTTCCTAAATTTTCCAATTCATCTCTATGTCGTCATCATCATCCAGTTCTGGTAGTCCAGTTGCTTCATTGTTCTCTTCATTTTTGTTTGTGTCTTCTTCGACTTCAAGTTCACTCTGACCTCCGCTTCTATGACTCGGACTCCCAATCCCATGGCCAGTGCCACTGCCAATTGTACTTGTCCCACTTGGAGTCGATGTAGGAGATTCATTAATGGAGTTGCCCAGTCCCACCCTTCTTCTTTTGCATCTTTTCTTCTAGATTTCCATTTCTTTTTGAAAAGGAAAAGTATTGACATTATACCTAGATGTGTATACCCTCAAGCATGATTCCAAATTCTTGTCTATTTTGTTTCTTAGCTTTGATTTTAGGAAGCCCAAAGCACTGAAAACTCTCTCATCCTCCACTAAACCCAATATCATGGTTTGACATAGATCAGCAAGCTTGAAGTACTCTAAAATTTCTTCACGCAACAATGTGCTCTGTTTTAGTTATGTCCAAAGCTTTGTTGCCAAGCCCTCTTTATGTGGGTTACACATTAATTAACATTGATGCTTCATGGTCCTTGCAAAGGTGCTTGATTTCTGTCTAAGAAGACCCTCATCTAATATTTCGTTGATAGTCACCCCATTGAATTCTATAGATTTGCAAAATTCCTTTATCAAAATCAATAGCCTTCTATGATAATCTTCCTTATTGTTGAAGGACCAATATTGAGGAAACACAATTTCCATGGCCTCAAGTAGTTGATCATATGGGAATCATGATATTATTTCAAAGGAAACTCTATAGGCTATGTCCCTTGCAGTAGATGCTATAGACTCGACGATCTTGGTAAACTCTTCCCTTGTAACTCTTGTAGCTCGCTTCTTTGGGGCACTGTAGTACATTGGTATCTGAAATCCCCTTACACAAACACATTAATCTCCATTTTCAATGATCTTTTAATAATTATCAAGATTGTCTAAATCTGTTAGTTTCCACCAGTGATTAAATCTATCATTGGATAAATTTAGGTCAGTAGGATAGAGACTATCGAGGGCTCGGCATGACATTTTACACAACTAAGCATATTCTTCAATATACATGGCTCTTTGCTAGGCTTTTTTCATAATTAACCTCATTTCTTCTAGCATGGGAAGAAGAGATGCCAAAGTCAAAAGTGTCTCTATATTGCTTAACCTCCGAAGCAAGTCGCTACATCTCTGATTTTCTGCATTGTCATGATTTTCGTACATCAGTCCAATCAAAGATTGATATTCAAAAAATACTCGATGCGTTGGTCCATCCAAATAGATCCATCTAGTATCAACATCTTTTAGAAGCTTGTTTCCATCGGTAATTCCATTAGCAAAGTGTTGAAATTTCCTAAAATGCTTGGGACTTCGACAAAAATATGCATACAACTCTCTTACTAAATCTTTAACCTTGTTTATTGAAGGAAACTTCTTCACAACTCTAAAAGCAAGATTCATCCTATGGGCCATACGTTGAATGGCAACAACATATGGTGAACAAGAAGCCTGCATCTTTGTGCAAAGACAATTCTTTTGACCTTGCATTACTGAAGCTTCATCCGCTCCAACATAGACCAACTTCTTCACTATTGTCAATTCATCCATAGCTCCATATTCAATTAAATTGTTCTTTACTAACTGAAATAAAGTTTTTGCTATTGCATTGTCTCCCAATTTAGCAACAGATAATAGATGTGGTTGGCGAACATTATTCTATATAGTATAAACATGCATGCATACCCATGATGTATTATCTATTGCCGTAACTTCATCTAAGGACAATGCAATAAAGTTTGACTCTTTTATTTTTCTTTGTACATCCTATATTTCAACCTGCACAATACAACTTGCCCATTCCCATCCACTGTTTATCGACCAATGACTGACAGGATAGTTATGAACTTTTAGAAAGTGTAAAAAACCACTCATTTCTGGATAGTCTATCATTGGACGCCCTCTGCTCAAAATATAGAAAACATTACTTAATTGAACAGCTTTTCCATGTTCTTCTACTTCACTTGCTTTTCCAAAAATAGCATTAATAGAACATTGAACTTCACCAGGCTTTGTCTGAAATTTTTGAAACATATAATATTCTTCAACATTCCTTTTATGTTGACATTGCTCCTTTGTTTTATATCTTACCACTTTTATTTCCTTACCATCTACAGTTGAGGTTTCGTAAATCTTACCAACATGTTTCTCTATGGTGTCTAGTTTAAGTTGCAACCACTTTTCCTTTTTATACTTTCAACTACAAATTGCACATCTACATTCTACTAGTGGCTCACCTACAATTGGATTGTCCACGGGCTCAATGAATGGATACTTTTCTGTCAATCAAATTTAAATCTCCTGGCCATCTCCCACTGATGATTAGTTTTTTCTTTTGATTTTCCTCTCCCTTTAGTGTCACTATTACTGTTAATTGCACCATCATCATCACCAAAGTCGATTGATTTGTCCTGGTACTGGTTATTTACTGGATATTCTTCTTCAAGGTCATCTTCATTAGAGATATCAGGTTCTGCAACTCCATCACTAGATTTATTAGGCTCCCCAATTCGTTGAATGGACTCCTGTGTAGGTTGAGATTGTACAGGTTCCTCTGACGATGTACCTTCCTTACTTTGACCAACACTGTTGTGTCTACCCCCACCAAAGTATGAAGATATATTTTTGCATTTCATTGGCCTCTCTTGGACATCTCCACCTTCATTTGTCCTACTCCTCTTCCTATTTAAATTTGACTGTGACATCTCCATCAAATTAAGGCTGCAATAAAATACTATGGACTCGTAGTCATAGTCATTCTGGTTCTCTACTGATTGAAATACTATGAAGAAGGATCCTTTCGGCATGTTTCAATAATGAAACTCATGTCTTAAATAGACAACTACAAATAAACCATTTTAATTTTGGCGAATGGGCCGACCGTTACATATGATAAGAACTAATATTTGGCGAAGCCCGCGTAATTTCAAGTAATCAAGTGGGCTAATAGGGTAGGAATTTGGGACCCTGTTGTGTGTGATGCATGGCGAATTGGGTCCTAGGACAAATAAAAATTTCACATAGGAAAATGGGAATTTGGCGAATGATGATCGTCGAAAGAGACACTCAATTAATTCCGTGGCGAATAAGAGTAAACATTAAAGAGAAATATGGGCGAAGAACCCGACTACCAAATTGAAATTACGTAATAATAGTGGTGAACGTTCCGACCACTATATGAGTATTTTATAAAATCTGGGCGAACCCGTCAACTAGTATATGGTGTTTTTTTTCGCTAATTTCTATAGCCCGATCGAGACATATTCGCCATTTGGCGACTAATCGCCACTAAAAAAATCCCTAGGATTGATAGGATACTATAGAAGATTTGTGAAGAATTATGGTCATATAGTAGCACCCCTTACCACTCTATTGAAGAAGGATACTTTTCATTTGAATGAACTGGCTAATATATCATTTGAGCAATTGAAGAAGGCTATGTGTACAACTCTGTCAGGATTAAACCATAGACAGAAATAACAATTACATGCAAAAATAACCAATAACAAAATAATAATAGATCATATAATAAAGAACACAAGGCACCAAGATTTAATGTGGTTAACCAAATCCCTAGGCTACGTCTACCAAATAGCAAGTTCGATATTATTACGATCCAGTGATTACAACCTAATTACAATTCGTAATCACTTACAGCTCAATACCACCACAAGAACCACTTTCACATCACAACATAACATAATCAAATAATACCTAACCCGAAGCCCTTTTATACAAGTATTTTATGCCATTTTAGGGTTACAACATGTCGGCCATATGTTGGCCACACCTTGGCCATGGCCCAAAAACTTTAGAATTTATGAAGTATGTACAGTACTTTCTTGACCAGTCGCTACAAACTAATAATCTCCCACTTAGGGAATGATCAGGCTCCACACTAAATAGTATTATCCCACTTGGAGATTGATCCTATAGAAATAATGCTACCACATGGGACTCCCACTGGATCAAACTACCTTGAACTCTATTGTTCGTTTATTCATGTTCAGTCTAGAAGATGAACTGAAGCTGAAGAGGAGGTCAGCTTCTCCTTTGTTACTATCTTTATCAACATATCTACTAGATTGTCATTTGTATGTATCTTCTCTAGCTTTCACTTTCCATCCTCCAAAATGGACCGAATAAAATGGTACCACAACTGTATGTGTTTGGTCTTTGAATGTAGAGCTGAATTCTTTGCAAGATGAATGACACTCTGACTATCCATGAACACATAATTATCCTTCTGAGGATGTCCCAATTCTTCCAAGAAGAACTAAAGCCATATCATCTCCTTGTCTACCTCTGTAGTAGGAATATAATCTGCCTCTATAGTGCATAAAGCATTAATCTTTTGTAACCTAGAAACCTAGCTCATAACTACCCCACCAACAGTAAAGACATAACCTATAATACTCCACCTAGTATCAATATCTTCTATCAAATTTGAGTCAACATAGCCCTGTAAATCAATAGTAGAGCCCCCAAAGTGTAAACACTTACTAGATGTGGCTCTCAAATATCTAAGAATCTATTTGACTATATTCCAATGCTCAATTCCTAGATGACTCGTATACCTACTAACAACTCCCACTGCATGTGCAATATCTAGTCTAGTACATACAATAGCATACATCAAACTCCCTATAGCTAAAGCATAGGGTGCCTTGGACATCTTATCCTCCTCTTCCTATGTCTTAGGACACATCTCCTTAGTCAACTTGATGCAGGAGCATCTTAAATAAACGGGAGACATGTTGAATGTAAAATTTATAAGAAAAAAAAAAATTATGGAGGAGAGAGAAAGTGACGAAAATAGGAAGAAAAAATAATTAAAAATGGAAAACAAGAAAAAAGGGCAAAAGTGATTTCTATTTTCGAGGTGGATAGGTCGCATAATAGAAAAAATAAAATTAAAAAAATGGTTGTCATTCCATTTATCGAGGTGTGTGGGTAGAATTCTAGAAAGTTATGAATATTGTAGAAAGTTGTGGATATTGTAGAAGGTTATGAAAGTTGTAGAAGGTTGTGGATATTGTGTAGGTGGAATTCTAGAAGGTTGTGGATAAGTCATGCATTGGGTGGTAAGTGCCTATTTAAGCAAGGGATATGAGCATTTCTAATCAAGTTTGAGAAGTAGAAGCTAGAAGGTGTGAAGACTTCAAGGTGTGAAAACTCTAAAGGTGTAGCTCTTCAAGTAGAAGTTATTGGTGAAGCTCTTGGTGTGAAGACTCTTATTTAGGATTTCTCTTATGTTGAAGAAGTCATATCATCTTGTGGGTGTTGTAAAGATTTTTCAAGTATAATAAAATTATTTGTGAAGCATTTTTTTCTTGGTCTCTATATTGTTACATTCTTGGTTGTGAATTGTTAGAGTGGTGTGGCCCTCTATCAAGTGGTATCAGAGCAGGAGTTCCTAAGTGTGTGGACAGATCGCCGAACGTGAGGCAGTTTACACCAGGATTTGCAAAGAAGGTTGATCTTGTGGCTGATTGATCTTTTAGAGTGGTGGATTTGTTTAGGATTTGCTAAATTTTTGGAAGATGCCTCCAAGAAGATTGGACCCCAAAGAAAATGATGACGTGAAGCTATGGAAGAAAGAATCTTAGAGAAGATAAGAGTAGAGCTCAAATTAGAGATTGCATTGATGAAGAGTGACATGATTGCTGAAACTGTGAGTGCTTTGGGTGGTGTACCTGGGCATGTGGACACTGAAGACAGATATGACGAAGTTGCCAAAGACTTTGAAGCTGCTAGTGAAGATAGAAGTGATCATGAGGAGAGACCTATTGGAATTAGGACTACTCAGTTTGCTCGACCTGGATCTCAATTGAAGCTGAAGCATAAGATGGAGGTTTCTAATTTTTTAGGTACTTTGAATCCTGAAGACCTGATTGATTGGATTGGTGAATTAGAGGACTACTTTGAGCTTGAGGGTATTGAAGATCCATTGAGAGTAAGGTTGGCACAAACTAAGTTGAAGGGACATGCTGCTCTTTGGTGGAAGGAACTGCAAAGAGATAGAGAAGAGGAAGGTGAAATGAAGATCACTAGATGGAAATTGATGGTGGCTAAGTTAAAGGCAAAGTTCATTCCAGCTGATTATGAACTTGAATTGTTTAAGAGGTTGCAGAATCTGAAATAGAAGGATATGACTGTGGAGGATTACATTGAGGAGTTCTACAAGTTGACTATTCGGTCTGGGCATAGAGAATTTTCAAAGGAGAAGGTAGCATGGTATATTCATGGTTTGAGATTCAATATTCAGGATGAGGTTGGTATGCTAAATATTTCCACAGTGGAGGATGCTTATCAGTATGCTTTGAGAGCAGAGGAAAAGCTAAAGAGGAAGAATCAAGGTAGTTCTCGAGGGAAGGAGAAGCAGGATAGTTAGGTACAAGCTAAACCAAAAGTAGAAGGCGAACCAAAACCTATGGAACAAAGAAGAAGGACAAGTGGAGGTGTATTCAGAGGTAATTGTTTCAAGTGTGGTCAAGAAGGGCATAGATCTTTTGAATGTTCTATTGGTAGGACAGCTACTATTGTGAATGAGGTTGAAGTCTAGGAAAATCAGCCTGAGGAAGGAGAAATTTTGTTGGCTTGCCGAGTACTAATGGGTAAGAAGACATTGGATTCTTGTTAGAGGACTAGTTTGTTCAAAACTTGTTGCAAGTCTGGTGGGAAAGTTTGCAAGGTGATTATAGATAGTGGTAGTACTGATAACCTTGTTGCTGAGGAGATGGTTCAAAAACTTGGTTTGAAGAGATTGAGACATCCTTGTCCTTATAGGATTGGCTGGTTGCAAGGTGAGCATGCTTTGGAAGTGAGGGAGCAATGCCTTGTTGATTTTCAGATTGGGCAATATAAGGATCAAGTATTGTGTGATATTGTGGATATGAACAGTTGTCATGTGTTACTTGGTAGATCTTGGCAGTATGATTACAGGGCTATGCATGACTGTGTTAGGAATGTGTTTACTATTGAGAAAGGTGGTAGGAAGTTTTCCTTGATTCCTTTGCAGAATGAAGCGCTTGGTAGGAGAAACTTGAGTATTGGCAATCAAGTTAAGTTGGCAGATTTTGAGAAGATTGAAAATCAACATGCGAAGCAGACCTATAGAATAGTTGTGGTGGATGTAAAGGAGAAGAAGAAAAATAAGGGAAAGAGTGTGCAAGTTGAAGATTTAGAGGACATATCTGTGAAGAACCAGTTTGGGATTTATGTGCTGAATCCCGAAAGATGTTCTTCCAGCTATTAGAACATCTTTTCGGACCTGGGGAGTCTGATGTAGGAGCATCTTAAATAAAGGGGAGACATGTTGAATGTAAAATTTATAAATAAATAAAAAATTGTGGAGGAGAGAGAAAGTGACGAAAATAGGAAGAAAAAATAATTAAAAATGGAAAACAGGAAAAAAGGGCAAAAGTGATTTCTATTTTCGAGGTGCATAGGTGGCATAATAGAAAAAAATGAAAAAAATAAATGGTTGTCATTCCATTTATCGAGGTGTGTGGGTAGAATTCTAGAAAGTTATGAATATTGTAGAAAGTTGTGGATATTGTAGAAGGTTATGGAAGTTGTAGAAGGTTGTGGATATTGTGTAGGTGGAATTCTAGAAGGTTGTGGATAAGTCATGCATTGGGTGGTAAGTGCCTATTTAAGCAAGGGATATGAGCATTTCTAAACAAGTTTGAGAAGTAGAAGCTAGAAGGCGTGAAGACTTCAAGGTGTGAAAACTCTAAAGGTGTAGCTCTTCAAGTAGAAGTTATTGGTGAAGCTCTTGGTGTGAAGACTCTTATTTAGGATTTCTCTTATGTTGAAGAAGTCATATCATCTTGTGGGTGTTGTAAAGATTTTTCAAGTATAATAAAATTATTTGTGAAGCATTTTTTTCTTGGTCTCTATATTGTTACATTCTTGGTTGTGAGTTGTTAAAGTGGTGTGGCCCTCTATCAAGTGGTATCAGAGTAGGAGTTCCTGAGTGTGTGGACAGATCGCCGAACGTGAGGCAGTTTACACCAGGATTTGCAAAGAAGGTTGATCTTGTGGCTGATTGATCTTTTAGAGTGGTGGATTTCTTTAGGGTTTGCTAAATTTTTGGAAGATGCCTCCAAAAAGATTGGACCCCAAGTAAAATGATGACCTTAGTGAAGCTATGGAAGAAAGAATCTTAGAGAAGATAAGAGCAGAGCTCAAATCAGAGATTGCATTGATGAAGAGTGACATGATTGCTGTAATTGTGAGTGCTTTGGGTGGTGTACCTAGGCATGTGGACACTGAAGATAGATATGACGAAGTTGCCGAAGACTTTGAAGCTGCTCCTTGCACACTCCATTATAGTCTTGTTCATGCGTTTAGCCACTCACTTTTCTTGTGGAGTCCTTGGAATAGTTTTATGTCTATGAATACCATTACTACAGAAATAATCTTCAAATTCATGACTGCAATACTCACAACCATTATCAGATTTGAGACATTTAGCACTTCCATTTCTTAAAAGTTTGAAATACATTAAATTTCTGTCCAAGGAAAAAAACCTATACCTTTCTTGTTGCATCATCAATAAATGTAACATAATAATGAGATTCTCTAAGGGAAGATACTTGAGCTGGTCCCCACACATCTATATGCACAAGCTCTAATTTTTCCTTTTTATTTTCCTTCCCAGTCTTTACAAAACTCACTCTCTTTTGTTTTCCATACACATAACCTTCATAGAAATCCATATTAACACATTTTAGACCTAGTAAAACTTTCTTTGAATGAAGTGTTTTCATACCTGTCTCACTCATGTGCCCAAGTCTATTGTGCCATAGTGTTGTATTAGAATCTACAAGAGCTATCTGCTCAACTATAGTAATTGTTCCTAAACATTCATTTTTCTCTAAAACAATTAAAGTAGATGGAACAATATGACCTATACAAAGATATAAGGTGCCTACTTTCACACCTTTTGTTACTACAAGGGAACCTTTTGAAACCTTCCAATTTTTATCATTAAAAGTAACTACACAACCCTCATCGCCAAGTTGCCCTACTGAAATTAAATTCTTAATCATCTTTGAAACATGTCTTACCTCATGTAGTAGCCAATGATTCCCATTCTACAACTTAATCTTAATGTTTCCTTTTCCAAAAATATGACAGGGTTCATTATTCCCTAAATAAACAAGTCCAAAATCCCCTTAGACATAATAAATGAAATAACCTCTATGAGGTGTAGTATGAAATGAAGCACTAAAATCTAAAACCCATGAATCATCAACACTTTCTAAAGACGGAAGCAAAGCATCCTCTTCGAATTTTTTACTTACCACATTTGCCTCCTTGTCTCCATCTAGTTTATCTCCTTCATTTTTCTTTCGATTCCAGCAATCTTTCTTTTTATGACCTGGTTTCCCACAGTACCAGCAATCATTTGGTCCTCTCGATTGAGACCTCTTCCCCTTTGACTTTCCTCTTGATTTCCCACGATTGCTAGAGTTACTTCCTCTCCCAATCGTTCTATCCCTACTTTGTGCATACAAAGCACTTCTTGATGTAGATCCACCTGAGCTTTTCCTACAATTTTTCTCACTCAAAATAACACCGATCACATCATCATATTTTAGGGTACTAGATCCATGAACAAAATTACTCACAGCCATTATCAAGCCATTCCAGCTTTCAGGCAAAGAATGCAAAATCAAGAGAGCCCTAATTTCTTCATCAAAATTGATACCCACAGAAGATAACTAACTAGTAATAGTATTAAACTCATTTAAATGATCTGCAATAGATCCACCTTCTACCATTTTCATATTAAATAAATGGTTCATAAGAAATACCTTATTTGAAGCGAAGGGCTTTTCATACAATGTAATTAAGGATTTCATCAACTCTTCTATCATCTTTTCTTTTATAATATTAAATGCCACTGATGGTGCCAAGAATAATCAAATGCTTCCAAGTTCCTTTTCATCTAAAAGATCTCATTCATCATTTGATATAGATCCCTAATTCTTGGCTTTTCCTTCCAACAGCTTCCATAAATCCTTCTGATAAAGATAGTCTTCCATTTGCATCTTCCATAAGAAGAAGTTCTGCCCATTAAACCTGTCAACCCTCAGCTTACCCTCATCTACCATCGCTCCCACTCAACCGTGAGACTTTCCTGCAAAGAATAGCTAAAAGAAAACCTCGCTCTGATACCACTTGTTAGGATTAAACCATGGATAGAAATAACAATAACATGAAAAAATAACCAATAATAGAAAAATAATAAATCACATAAAAAAGAACATAAGACACCAAGATTTAACGTGGTTCACCCAATCCCTATGCTATGTCCACCAAACAACAAGTCTGATATTATTACGATCTAGTGATTACAATCTGTAATCCCTTATAGCTCAATACCACTACAAGAACCAATTTCACATCACAACATAACATAATAAAAAAATACCCAATCCTAAGCCCTTTTATACAAGTATTTTTTGTCATTTTAGGGTCAACCATATGTCGGCCACAACATCGGCCACACATCAGGCATGGCCCAAAAATTCCAAAGAGTTTATGAAGTATATACAGTACTTTCCTGATCAGTCGCCACAAACTAACAAACTCCAGTGCTTGCCACTCCAGAATTACCAAGGAATTCATTGTGGAATGTGATGCTTCTAGAAATGGGATAGGAGTAGTTCTCATGCAAGAAGGTCGACCAAATGCTTTTGAGAGTTGTCAATTAAAAGGTAAAGATAAACTCAAACCTATTTATGAGAAGGAAATGTTAGCAATCCTTCATGCCGTTAAAAAATGGAGGCCTTATTTAATGGGTCGACAATTCAAGATTAAGACAAATTATGATAGCCTAAAATATTTTTTTGAAACAAAGACTATCGTTAGAAGAGAAACAAAAATGGGTCACTAAGATGTTGGGATATGACTTTGAAATTGTATACAAGAAAGGGAAGGAAAATATTGTGGCCAATGTACTTTCCACGAAGGATGAAAAAGATGAAGCCTTATTGTGTGCCCTTTCAATATTACAAGAAAATTGGGTGGTACAAGCCAAAGAAGAGTGGCAAAATGATGTTGCAACTAGTAATTTCATCCGGTAAATAAAAAGTGACCCTAGTAATTTGGATAAGTTTTGTTTAAAGGGGGATACTCTTTGGTATAAAGAGTGCTTGTATCTCTGCAAGAATTCCACTCTTAAACACAAGATTCTAAAAGAACTACATGAGTCCCCAATTGGTGGTCATTCAAGATTTTTGAAGACATATCATTGGGTCAAGCAAGATTTTTTTGGGAAGGGCTAAAAGGTGATGTTCAAAATTTTGTGGCTGAATGTTTGGTTTGTCAAAGAAATAAGGGGGAAACAATTAAGACACTAGGTCTCCTTCAGCCTTTATCTATGGACTTCATCACAGGGCTTCCCAAATCTAAAGGTCATAATGTCATCATGGTAGTAGTTGACCGCCTCACTAAATATGCACATTTCATTGCATTATCACATCCATTTACAACAAGTATAGTGGCAAAAAAATTTAATTGTTGTTCTCCTCATTTTTTATTGGAAAAAAAAATTTCTTGGTTGTCTTTTTCACCCTACAGAATTTAACATAATTAAAAATTTCTAATATTCAAAAATAAATTAAAAAATAAAAACTTTATAATAAACTTAGTATGTTAAAAAATACTTTATTGTTATTGGGCAAATCTAAAATAATAATAATTTTTAAATGTTTAAAATGATTACACTAATATCCTGCCTCTGAATAGAACTAATAATCTAGACCATTAAAGTTTATGTCAGTTCACTTGGTTCACATTCAACGAAAGCTCGGCTTGTGTAGACTACAGTGGTCGACGAATTTTTTAATGTTATAAAGATCCCCTAATGAGTTGGCTGACGAAGGAGATGGCGTGTACGCTGCAAGGATGAGAGTTGACATGTAGAATACATTTTAAATAGGAGTACATGAAGTACAAGTCAGATTTCTAAAATTAGGAATCCTAGGTGGAATATTCGGATATCCTCTTTCTCGTCAAGCACATAAATGCATGCCATTCGTAGAGAGTTTCTCATCGTGCCTACTAGAGAGGCAAAGCAGGTTTTTCTCAGGTATGTAGCGTTAGATCTAGAAGCAGCATTTTGAAGTTCATAGTTACATGATCGCTGACTTTTTTTGTTTCGTATTTTGCTGCTTTCTCTCAAAGGTAACGTAGGTAGAGGAATTCCCTTTCGATCCGCGAAGAATCGTTTACGTGCTTTCTTTCTTCATTCCGACGTCGGTAACATTCATTGACTTTTAGTGCTTCGTTGTATAGAGTTTTAAACTAAAAGCAATGCTTTATGCTTTATCTTGTCAATTATGAGTAGTTGGGCTTGTGAAATTCTATCTTAAAATCTTATAATCCCATAACACCTATAGCTGGGGAGCACGGATTTGTAGTTCTGAGCTTGTCTTTGTTCGCAGAGGAAAAATGGCGCAAAACGAGAACCAGCTCCAGGTGCTCAACACTTTGGACGTGGCGAAGACACAGCTGTACCATTTCACCGCCATTGTGATAGCAGGCATGGGCTTCTTCACAGACGCCTACGACCTCTTCTGCATATCCACAGTAGTAAAGCTCCTGGGAAGAATATACTACTTCGACCCCAACAGCACAAAGCCCGGAGCCCTCCCACCAAACGTCTCAGCCGCCGTAACAGGCGTGGCATTGTGCGGAACCCTAGCTGGGCAGCTCTTCTTCGGCTGGCTGGGCGACAAGATGGGGAGAAAGAGAGTGTACGGATTAACCCTAATTCTCATGGTGGTGACGTCCGTCGCATCGAGTCTCTCCTTCGGAAGCACGGCCAAATCGGTGATGACGAGTCTCTGCTTCTTCAGGTTCTGGTTAGGGTTTGGCATCGGCGGAGATTATCCATTGTCCGCCACAATCATGTCCGAGTACGCAAACAAGAAAACCCGAGGCGCGTTCATTGCGGCAGTGTTTGCCATGCAAGGCTTGGGGATCGTAGCAGGCGGCGCAGTGGCAATCATTGTATCCGCAGCTTTCCAGCACAAGTACAAGGCTCCGAGCTTTGAGGAAGATCACGCGGGTTCCACAGTCTCTGAGGCGGACTTCGTATGGAGAATAATTCTCATGGTCGGCGCCCTTCCGGCGGCGCTGACGTACTACTGGCGCATGAAGATGCCAGAGACCGCTCGCTACACGGCCCTCGTTGCGAGGAATGCAAAGCAGGCGGCCGCTGACATGTCCAAAGTGCTCGGAGTTGAGATTCAAGAGGACGCGGCAAACGTCACGAGGATCACAGACAGAGAGCCCGAGTTCGGCCTATTCTCAGCGCAGTTCATGAAACGGCACGGCATGCATCTATTGGGCACGACTTCCACGTGGTTCCTTCTGGACATTGCTTTCTACAGCCAGAACTTGTTTCAGAAGGATATCTTGACGGCGGTCGGGTGGCTCCCCGCGGGGAAGACGATGAACGCCATTGAAGAAGTGTATCGCATTGCGAGAGCTCAGTGTATTATCGCCATATGCGCCACTGTCCCTGGTTACTGGTTTACTGTCGCTTTCGTCGATCGGATCGGTCGACGTACGATTCAGCTGATGGGATTCTTCTTCATGACGGTCTTCATGTTTGCTCTGGCAATTCCTTACAACCACTGGCGCGGCAGCAAATGCGGGGACTCTTTCTGCGGCGGCAACCACACGGCGTTCATCGCTCTCTACTGTCTCACCTTCTTCTTCGCCAATTTCGGGCCCAACAGCACCACTTTCATCATCCCTGCCGAGCTTTTCCCAGCGAGGTTCCGCTCCACGTGTCACGGTATCTCGGCTGCGGCGGGGAAAGCGGGGGCCATTATCGGGGCATTTGGGTTTCTGTACGCTGCTCAGAGCACACATATTAACGAAGTGGATCATGGGTACAGCAAGGGCATCGGGGTCAAGAACTCTCTCATTCTTCTGGGGATCACCAATGCCTTTGGCTTCTGTTTCACGTTTTGTATTCCTGAGACAATGGGGAGATCTCTGGAAGATATCTCTGGCGAGAACGAGGGGGAAGATGGAATCCAACTTCAACGCTCACTTTCCTCGAACGCAACCGTGCCACTGTAGATTCATATCTGCGTAGGGGGTATTGTTGTTTGCCTTGTATAAACAATAGCCATAAGTATGATTCCGGGTGTTCAAGGGTGGCTTATTAGCTTCCAAGTGTGCTGCTTATTTGAATAAAGATGGACAGTTTGTGTGTCCGTTTGCCTATGTAATTTGTAACGATATGGGCGGGTATTTTATGTGATGCGGGAGCAAAAGAGGAGTTGAAATTCGGGCTGGCAGCAATAAAACGTGCGCATTAGCAACCCAGAGTTTACGTAGTTGTGTGTGTGGAATTCAGCTCAAGGCCTACTACTTCTTATATGGGTTGATTGTTGATTGTTGAGATATGAAAGTCCAATGACTGTTGGTTTTCTCTCATCTCTTCATATTCGAAGAGCTTTCTATAATATAATGATATATTATAATGATTGTGTACAGTCCATGTAATTCAACATTGATTTCAACCCGTGCAATGTAATAAAAGCTTTAGAGTGTGCTTGTTAGCTTTGAACTGTGCTTCTTGTCTGAAAAAGGCTAAACAGTTTGTATGTCTTCTTGTCATTGTTATTTGAAACAACATAAGGTGGGCATCTAATGTAGTGCAGGAGCAAAAGAGGAGTTGATAGTTTAGATCATTGCAGTAAAACGTGCGCATTATCAGCTCAGAGTTTAGGTAATAGTGATGTTTGTGGAATCTTGCTTAATGCTAACTTCATATATGGGTTGATTTGTGTGAAAAATCAATTATTGCAGTCACTGATTATCAATTTCCTATCGTAAACGATTATTAAACTGATGAAAACAAATTCTCAGCTAATATTGAAAAATAACATAACTATAACTTCACTTATATAATATGGAAAGAAATGAACAACACAATGAACACAATATTTTCGGACAAATTGTCCCTGGATAAACCCCTAAGGGAAAACTAGTTCTACAGATGAGGAATTATATTAAACTTCAACAAATCAAGAGATAAAAAATTCCTTGCCTCTCACTGACAGAACTCCGACAACCTCCTAATTTCTCCCGCTGATATTCTCCACTGCTATCCCCACACTAACACTGCGCCCTTGCTAACACTGCAAGACAATTTGCTATCACTGCAAAATGCTTCTCCAAAACTTGTATTTCCAAATGACCCAATGACGCCTTTTTATACTACCCTATTGGAAAAACCAACGACCGAGATTAAATCAAACCAATGGCTGAGATCAAGACAACTCGACAGCCAATAATAAAATTGGTTGCAAGGTGTCCAAAAGGGAATCACTAAAATTAATAAATAATTATCCTTGCAAAAACTATTTACTAATTCTTGGCAAGTGGACAAACAACTGTCCAAACTACCCATAACTAATGCTGCTATACATAGATAAGGACGAACAGTTGTCCAAGCTACCCATAGATACTGCTGCTATTTTCGGGTCAGAAATAACAGCTATCCCACTAACAATAATTAACACTTTCTCTTAGCGAGGAAGCTGTTCTGCATCACACCCATCTTATCTCTGAAGAAGATAAATGTTGCCTTTCCCAAAGCCTTCGTCAGAATGTTTGCTACCTACTCATCTATAGGTATGTATTGTAATCGAACAATACCTCGTTGTACACAATCCTTGATGAAGTGATATATGATATCTATATGTTTAGACCTATCATGAAACACTGGATTCTCAGACAACTTGATGCGACTCTGATTGTCACAATGTATCACAGTAGTTTCAACCTTCTGACCAAGCAAGGCTACTAACAACTTCGGAAGCCATATAGCTTCACATGTCGCCATGCTAGCTGCTATGTATTCTTCTTCTGCTGAACTTAGAGCCACAGACTTCTGCTTCCTGCTAAACCAAGATACAACTCCTGACCCCAAACTGAAACAACACCCTGAAGTGCTCCTTTTGTCTGTTGTACTTCCTGCCCAATCTGCATCAGTATAGCCTATCAACTTGATGCCTTCACCTCGGACATATTTGATCCCATACTTGATTGTACCATGCAAGTAATGTAGCACATGTTTAGCCGCTATCCAATGCATTCTCTTTGGTTCAACCATGAACTAACTAAGAGAGTTAATTGCAAATGCTATATTTGGCCTAGTGTTGACCAAATACATAAGCGAACCAATCAACTGTCTATATAAAGTGGGATCTACATCGTTCTCCTTAGATGTATCTACCTTCCTCCAATTCGTAATCATGGGTCTAGACATGGCTTTGCAATCCTCCATCTTGAATTTCTTCAAGATTTTAATGCAATATTTCCCTTGACCAAAGAAAATCTCCCCATCTGTTTGCTAGACTTACATGCCTAGAAAGTAGTGCATAAGTCCTAAATCCTTAATCTCGAACTCTTCTGCAACGTTTCTCTTGCAATCCATTATGAGCCCTAGTAAACCTGTAAGAAATAGGTCATCCACATAAAGAACAAGAATGAGAATCTCACCCCCAACCACCAAGTAGTAGAGGTTAGCATCTGCTTCACTCTTCACAAAGCCCATTTTCTGCAAGTATGTATCAATGCGCTCATACCACGCTCTAGGAGCCTGCTTGAGTCCATACAATGCTTTCTTCAATCTGCACATGTGGGTCTCTTTGTTGTGTGCTACAAAGCCTTCTGGTTGTTCTATGTATACCTCCTCCTTCAACTCACCATTAAAGAATGTTGTCTTGACATCCATTTGATGGATTTGCCATCCCATCTATGCTGCAAGTGAGATTACAGCTCGTATAGAAGTATACCTGGCAACTAGAGCAAATGTCTCCTCATAGTCTATTCCCTCCTTTGGAGAGAACCCCTTTGCCACAAACCTCACCTTGTATTTCTCGATGCTACCATCTGGACCATGCTTTATCTTATAGATCCAACATGATCCAACTACATCCCTATCTGTTGGTCTAGGTACTACCTCCCACACATCATTTTGCATTATTGAAGAATATTCCTCAACCATAGCATCTTGCCATACCTGATGTTCTGTAGCTTCCTAATAGCTAGAAGGCTCACTATCTACCAATTGACTAACTAATGCCACATAGTCATTGAACTTGGCTAGTTGTCTTCACTGTCTACTACTCTTCCTAGGAGCTCCCACAAACTTTTGAGTATCCCTTTGTGTATCTGGAACCACATAGTTCCTGCTGCCAACTGTAGAGGATGAAATGTCAAACTCTAAGTCTTCTAGATTCATTTCCTGTTACACTTGTTGCTCCACACTCTATGAATCTTCATTAACTGAGTCTACACTCGTACTGGTAACTATACTTGAGCTTTGCTACCCTTGATTTGGTCTTGGAGCTTCTGTTGGCTGGTCACTCTGATCATTTGCTGGCAAACCTCTAGATCTCCTAAATGCCTTGTCCTCCATGAACTTGACATCCTGTCTGACAATAATTCTTTTAGTCCCTGGAATGAAAATCCTATATGCCTTTGAGATCTTATTGTACCCAACAAAGTACCCCCTCTCTGTAGTCTGATCTAACTTTGTACGTGTATCTCCAGGAATATGGCAATATGCCAAACTCCTGAATATCTTGAAGTAACTATCATCTGGCTTCTTCCCTATGAAAGCCTCCTCTAGTGTCATCTTCCCTAGCACCTTATGTGGAACTCTATTATGAATGTAGACTATTGTATTACATGCCTCTACCCATAAGTAACGAGGCATGTCTTGGTCATGTAGCATAGCTCTTGCTGGCTCTAATATAGAATGGTTCTTCCTTTCAGCAACTCCATTTTGCTGTGGATTGTAAGGAACAGTCCATTCTCTCTTGATTCCTTCTCTGGTACTGAACTCCTGGAAGACATTTCCTTTGTACTCGCCTCCATTGTCTGACCGAAGAACCTTTATCTTCTTTCCTGTCAAATTCTCCACAAGAGCCTTGAACTCTTGGAATCGACTAAAAACCTCATCCTTAGTCTTCAAGAAGTATATCGAGGTCTTTCTAGAGAAATCATCAATAAAAGCAACATAGTACTCATATCCTCTAAGAGATTTCGTCAACATTGGTCAACAAACATCTGAATGTACTAGATCAAGAACACTATTAGATTTGGTGTCACTCTTTAGAAAAGATGCTCTCACAAAGCTCCCCAACACACATCCCTTACATACATCGTCATGCTCTGTGCTCACCTCTGGAACATTTATCACCGTCTCACAAAGCAATCTAAGTGCTCCATGATGAATATGGTCCATCCTCCTATGTCATAGCCCTCCAAGATCTTTAGGATTACTGTTGCTCATGAGTGCCTTAGGAGTATCAAACTGCAATCTATAAAGGTGACCACTCCTAACTCTAATAGTTATGGGTGATTTCTAATCCTTGTGCTTAATCAACACATTTGTCCCTCTAAAGAGTACATTATACCCCCTATCATGAAGAACAGATACAGAAATCAAATTCATACCTAAGCTTGACACATTTAACACATCATGAAGTGGAATTATCTTTCCATTCTCCCTCTGAAATTGAACAGTCCCTTTCCCAATAGGGTTGAGTTTGGACAAGTTTCCCATAAAAATTTGGATGTTGGTGTCCTCCTCCTTGTATCTAGAGAAGCACTCTCTAACTCCTATCATATGAAATGATGCCCCACCATCTATATACCAAACACACTATGAGGTTAAGCTAACCATATAAGCTATAAGTGCAAACTCATCTTCCATTCTGTTGGAGAGTTCTTTTGCACTTGCTGAAGCTGCCACCTGCTTCTTACCCTTCTTCCTCTCTGGGAAATCACTGACATAGTGGCCAAACTCATGACATCCAAAGCACTTGACCTTAGAAAGGTCCTTCTTCTTCTCACTTTGTGAATTTGATCCTTTGCTAGATCCCTTCTTTGCTTTCCCTTTACCCGCTAGGGAAATTTTCTCTTGTTCCACCTCATTTTTTTGACTCTTGTTGGTCCCATTGACAAGACTTAGTCTAAACTCCTCCTGAGTGAAATCAGTCCATAGTTGATCCCAACTCGATAAAGTATCTCATCCACTAACAACTTGAACAAAGACACTCCATTGTTTAGTAAACTCATTTAGGGCTATTCTCACTAGCTCGTCATCACTAGGGTTATCTCCAATAGTTGCTAACTCGTCCTTGACAAGTTTGAGCCTGGTGAGGTAACTTGTGACATCTTCTCACTGATTCATTCGAGTATTCTTTAGCTTCTCTCTGAGAATCAACTTCCTGTTGGTGGTAGCATTCTGGTATAGATTCAGAATGGTGTCCCACATCTTCTTCGCCATATCTAGCTCTGCGATATGTGAAACAATATGATCCTTGACACCATCAAGGATAATCCTCCTCATTTTGACATCTTCCTTTCTATATGCTGCAAGCTAGGTTGCATTCGTTGGTATAGGTACAACACTAGTAGCATAATTCTTGATACCATTCTCTTCCAACAATAAAGAATTTTTGGCCTTCCAGACACCAAAATTTGAGGCACCATCCAATCTATCCTAATCTCTCAAACTAGCTGAAGCCGTCTCAAGGGATTAAAGCAATAATAAATCTAAAGAGATTAAATTTTCTTTCCTATGGAAAAACTCTTCTACCCTTAACAACTCTCTAATACCATGTGAAAAATCAACTATTGCAATCACTAATTATCAATCTCCTATCGTAAACAATTATTAAACTAATGAAAACAAATTCTCAGCTAATATTGAAAAATAACACAACTGCAACTTCACTTATATAATATGGAAAGAAATGAACAACACATTGAACACAATATTTTTGGACAAATTGTCCCTGGATAAACCCTTAAGGGAAAACTAGTTCTACAGATGAGGAATTATATTAAACTTCAGCAAATCAAGAGATACAAAATTCCTTGCCTCTCACTAGCAAAACTTTGACAACCTCCTAATTTCTCCTACTGATATTCCCCACTACTATCCCAATGCTAACATTGTGCCCTTGCTAGCACCTTAAGACAATTTGCTATCACTGCAAAATGCTTCTCCAAAACTTCTATTTCCAAATGACCCAATGACCCCTTTTTATAATACCCTATTGGAAAAACCAATGACCGAGATTAAATCAAACCAACGACTGAGATCAAGACAACTCGACAACCAATAATAGAATTGGTTGCAAGGTGTCCAAAAGGGAATCACTAAAATTAGTAAATAATTATCCTTGCAACAACTATTTACTAATTCTTGGAAAGTGGACAAATAGTTTTCCAAACTACCCATAACTAATGTTGCTATACATAGATAAGGACAAACAGCTATCCAAGCTACCCAAAAATACTACTGCTATTTTTGGGTCAGAAATACAGTTGTCCAACTAACAATAATTAACAATTTGAACCAGCTTGAAGTAAGAAAAATAATCTTTGGTTAGATTGAGAATGAGGTTATGCCATGTAAAAGCTATTCACAAAGTCTTCTTCGAACGAATTTGACGGATTGTATCTCTACATAGCTGTGTAGTCAATGGTGACTTATGGTTCACATACATGCTTATTTAAAAATAAAAGGTTCTGACAGCTATTGACAACTATTATTATTATTTATTTAGGTTAAGTACTATTGTTATATTTTTTTGAATTGTTTGTATTAAGAGTTATTAGTCCTTGCTATTAGGCAGGAGAATAAAGTTTTTGAGTCACTCATTTACAACTGTGTCTATGTTTATATCCTGTGTTCTAACTATAATTAGGTCATTAGACTGATTTTTCCCTCATTTCTGCATTTTTTTGTTTGGGCAAGGCTAATATTGCCGAGAGTTTTTTCCTTTTGCAATTCACAAATTTGGTAAAAAAGATGTAATTGACACATAGCATTGATATAATTGTCCTTGCACCTTATCAATACTTACACATATCATATGCATGGGACAGGTGGAAGACAAATGCTTTGCTATAAGCCAAGTGAAATGCACATGCCCATGTGTCTGGTAACACATCATAAGCCAGATGGCATGCTCTTAGACTACTACACAAATTACCATGTGTATAATGAAGCTACATTCATTATTTTTTTAATCCTAAAAAAATATAAGCAGTAACTGCATGCTAACAGATTTTGGTTGGTAGCATTTGTACAAAAAAAAGAGTGAGCTCTTCATTGACCTATGTTTATCAGGATCATCTTCAAAATTTCCTCTTAAATTTAAGGTAGCAGACGATGGGTGTGGTCTATAAATTACAAGTCAAAACAAAAGCTACAATTGTAGAAGATGCAACAAAAGCCCTCCTCACTTAAATCTGTGACATGATTACTATAGAGAAATGGAGTGGTTGGATGGAAGGTTCAGAGATAGAGGATCCTTGGAACCTACAAGATTTATTGTTTGGAATATTTCTCTCGATGCAAGGTTTGCATATCTTTTCTCATCCCTGTGTTATAAAACTTTTTATGCTTCGATATTACATTCTTCTATGCTTTCAACAACAACATATCACAAAATTCCACCATTTCAGATAATTATTGTTTTAAATGATTGGAGCACTGTTACATTTTCTTTTAGTAATCATCTCTCCATTTAGAAAATTGAAAGATTTTGCCAAATCAATTAGCATGGGTTTTTCTTGGCAATTCAAAAAATTTGGCCTCTTATTAGTTACAAATGCTATCCCCTTGTCCCTTATTTCCACCACAATAAGATCATCACATTTCTCAGAACCCACCATTGTTGAGTTCTTTGTCAAACACTCTGATTAGATTCATAGATTAATCACAAAAGTAAAAAATAAAATCAAAATAAAATATTCAAATTAGAGATGACAAAATTTGTGCCCACTTGTGATTGATAATTGAACTATCTCATTGTTGCAACAACAATTACCAATTTCATCCGAATAAGCTAAAATTGATAAAGCCCACTTGGACATGTATACATGAGAATATATTTTTGGAAAAATGACTTAACCTCCTATTGTGTCAAATGGCTTCAAGAGGTGATATGTATGGGTGTTGTTACAATGGCTTACATTCTCACACTATTTGTAGAGAGTGAAGTCCTAACACATTTTAAGTTGATTTATTTTTAAGATAAAGTGATTAGGTGTTACTTCTTACATTTTGAGTGGAGTATCATTTGCATTTATGTATTTGAAATACAAAGAACAAGCACTTGGGCTTATCCTCGTATCCCCTCTTTGTCAAGCACCTTCTTGCTCTAAATGGTTCCACAACAAGGTCTTTTCTTAGATTCTTTTACTTACATCTATTTTAGGGGTACTATATTATAAAAAAGTGTTCATAATTTCATGTTTACTCATGAAATATGTACTTTTGCAGGTAATGATTAATTTTCTCTATTTTAATGGGATGTTAAAAATTTTAAATGAATGTTTGCGTATCACTAAATCTAATTTTTATTTATAACATTTTTCTAAATTTTTGCCCTTTTAATTTTTCACATCCTTATGGACTATTGGCTTCTATTGATATTGTTGAGGCCATTATGGGTTTGACTAGAATTGTGTTGTAGTCTACAAGGTCTAGAGTTTGATGTTGTGCAAGCTTCAATACAAGAGCAAGTGATAAGCAAAAATAAATCACCATGGAAATATAAAAATGTATTGGAAATATAAAAATGTATAGGATAATTCTATAATTGTTTTCTTATTGTCAAATAGATTTTATAAATAGTCAATGATGTCTATTTTTTGCTCTTTATGTAACTGATTAGTCAATAAGTATTTCAAAGCTATTTGAGTAAAGTTGTTTCTTTTTTCATAAATTTATTATTGAGTTAGATTTGGTTTAAAGACTAGTTGCAAGTTGGCAAGGAATTTATTTTCCTATCAATTAATGATTTTTTGCCACTTGAATTCGATTTGGTCATTTTTTATTGTTAGTTGTGAATTATAAAATTTTCTATTGGAAATTTACTGATTTCTTTTTATCAATGTAAGAATGTCATGCATTTCATTTAATATGGTCATTTCAGGTGATTTAATATGAATCAAGTTTATTTTCTAAATTTATTTCTCCCCTATTTTGCAGGAGGTTGGTGTGTATTCTAGATTGTATTAAATATTAGTATATACCTAAATAGAGTGATGCCTTCTCTAACTAGCTAGAAGATGGGTGTGCCTTTTAGGTAGTGCCACATTGATGTAAAGTATTCTTAGATCCAAGTACACTATAAGAAAAGATAGTTAGATTTTATTAGCCTATTTATATGTGATTTTAGATATTTTTTGAGGAGTAGGAGGATTTTGACATGATTATATCTATATTTCTATCTCTTGTAGCAAAAATGACCTAGACTGTACGACGTACACTCTCCTTTTTATGAAGATGTTCTTCAAAGTGATGAAAAAATGGAGGATATATACAATTCTTCGGTTGTTTGTTAGACCCTGACTTTCATTTTTATAATTAATACTTCTATTAATATTTTATTTTATTTTGTAACTATCACTTTTACTAATACTGTATGGACATCTATTTTATTAAATTTTACTCCTAGGTTCTTGTCCCGTCTTCTTACAGTCATGCATTGGAACTTATGGATATAATTGTTCGTGAGGTTGGGTATTGGAACTTATAGCTATAGTATTTTTTGTTTTTATGTAATAGTTCTTCTAGAGCTCTCACTTTTAATTTGTTTGTATCGAACTGTTTAACATCATGTGCAATCTTGAGATAACATATTTTGTTGGTTGTGTTCGTGGAGGTTGTTTTGTTGTGTGATGAATAATATTACAAGGGATTTTAGAATAGATCAGATATCTCTATTTGTAAAGCATAAAATTAGACTTCTATATTTTGTTTATTTTGGCTTTCCCATATTTAGTTTATCATATTAACTAAATCAATTTATATTAAGTAGCTAGCTTTTTGATACTATGATTAATTGGTAGAATTCAAAGTTTTAAAGGGAATTCAATGTATGCATGGCATAATTTTCAAATTGTCAAATTGTTTTGTTTGCTCATGACTAATGATTTCAAATTAAGGGAATTTAATATTTTATTGCTATTATTATTTATCTTCTCTTCTATTGTAATCACTTTATCTACTAATTTCAAGGGTATCAATTTTTTATTATTATTGTTATTATTATTTGTAATTTTTTTTTCATTATTAGGGCAGTATAACTCTTACACATGACTTTGTGATGAATTATATGTGGAGGTTATTCCTGAAGGGAAAATGATATTCTTTTACAATGTTAATCTTGTTTAAATTGTGTATCAATGTAGTCATACCATACTTTCTAAACCATTACCCTTCATTATTCAAAGAATAGATTTCTAAACCATTACCCTTCATTATTTAGATACTACATTGGCATCTCCTTGACATGTCTCTACATTTTATACACCTCCTTCCAAACCCATCAAAGGCAGGGACTAGAGTTGCACATAGCCCTTGTTAAATTATGAGTTCAATTATACAATAATATATCAATAAGAATTTATTTTATTTGTTTCTTTAGTATAATTTTTTTCCTCAAAACTACATCACAATTTTTTAATATTTTCTTTAAATTGATTGAATGGAGTCTTATATATCGATTTATTATATTATTGTCTTATTAAATAGTTTTTATTATTATATTATAAAATATTGTTTTAAATCTTACTATTATATTTTTTTAACTTATTTATTTTTACTTTTAATATCATACTTTTTTAGAATGTAATTTTATCATTCTATTAAAAATAATAATAAATTAATATATTTATATTATACAATATTTTATAAAATTATTATTATTAAATTATATTATTATATTATTATATTGATATTATATTTTGTTAATGTTGGTAGAAATTCTTTTAAGTTAAATTTGACAACCATTTCAATGTCAAAATCGTAATATTTATTATACTTAAAATATATGTTTAAAAATAATTTAATAAAACTACATAAACTAGATGTTAAAATTATCAGCTTTTAAAATAAATCTTTTTGGAAAAAAAAAATTAAATAAAAATATTAACTCAGCCTAAAATGAAAATAAATAGAAATATAAATATGTTTAGATGTAGTAAATTAATTTTTAATCATTTTATAATGATATCTATCCACATTTCTTTAGATGGATTTTTCAATATATCTATAATAGAATATAATATAATAGTATGATATGATATATTAGATGGGAGCAAAGAGGAGTTGAAATTCGGGCTCGCTGCAATAAAACGTACGCATTAGCAACCCAGAGTTTACGTAGTTGTGTGTGTGGAATTCAGCTGAAGGTCTAATTGTTCTTATATGGGTTGATTGTTGATTGTTGAGATATGAAAGTCCAACGGTTACATGACTGTTGGTTCTTTCTCATCTCTTCATATTCGAGGAGCCTTCTATAATATAATGATTATAATAATTGCGTACGGTCCATGTAATTCAACAATGATTTCAACCCGTGCAATGCAATGTTTGTTCTGAACTTGTGAGTGTTGAAAACATCGCTTGTTAGCTTTGAACTGTGCTGCTTGTCTGAAAAAAGCTAAACAGTTTGTATGTTTCTTTGTCATTGTTATTTGATACAATATAGGGTGAGCATTTACTGTAGTGCAGGAGCAAAAGAGGAGTCGATAGTTTAGATCATTGCAGTAAAACGTGCGCATTATCAGCTCAGAGTTTATGTAATAGTGATGTTTGTGTAATCCAACTTAATGCTAACCTCAAAAATGGGTTGACTTGAGCCAGCTTGAAGTAAGAAAAATAATCTTTGGTCAGATTGAGAATGAGGTTATGCCATGTAAAAGCTATTCACAAAGTTTTCTTCGAACGAATTTGACGGATTATATCTTTACAGAGCTGCGTAGTCAACGGTGACTTATAGTTCACATACATGCTTATTTAAAAGTCACAATTTCTTATTTAAAAATAAAAGGTTCTGCCAGCTATCGACAGCTATTATTACTACTTATTTAGGTTAAGTACTATTGTTTATATTTTTAAAAAAATTTAATTGTTTGTATTATGAGTTATTAAATTATGAATTCAATTATACAATAATATATCAATTAGAATTTATTTTATTTGTTTCTTTCGTATAATTTATTTTTTGTAAAACCACATCACAATTTTATAATATTATAATTTTTCTATATTTATTTTTTTCTTTTAAATGATTGATTGAATGGAGTTTTATATGGATTTATTATATTATTGTCTTATTAAATAGTTGTTATCATTATATTATAAAATATTATTTTAAATCTTATTATTATATTTTTTGAACTGATTTTTTTACTTTAATATCATACTTTTTTATAATGTAATTTTTGTCATTCTATTAAAAATCATTAAAAATCAATATATATTTATATTATACAATTTTTTTAAAAATATTATACAATATTCAGCATTGTAGGTCAAGCCATTAATGTTCAGAAGTCAAAAATCTATTTTTTTTAATATGAACAAAGTGATTTCTAATAAAATCAAACAAATTTTGGGTTTTTTCAGAAGATTTCTTACCCTCTATATATTCGGGCATCCCTTTCTTTATGGGTTCAGACAAAACTTCGTATTGGTCTTCTGACATTCAACGTATTCAGAGCAAAATTGCAACTTGGAAAGTTAGACGGTTGTCCTTGGCTAGGAGAGCCTTGCTGATTAAATCAGTATTAGCTGCAATTCCAAATTACTTTTTTACTATTCTTAAAGCTCCCCCCAAAATTCTAGTTCAAATTCAAAAAATGATTAAGGGCTTCCTATGGACAAGTAATACAGATGATTCTCACAAGATCCCACTTATTTTATTACAGGACATGTCACAGATTCTAGCAATAGGAGGGGTAGGTGTGCATGACCTTACCAAAAGAATTGAAGCATTTGGAGGGAAATTGGTTTGGCAAATGTATAATAAACCTCAATCCACTTGGTGCAAAATTATCCAACAAAAGTATTTGGATAATAATGATCCTTCTAGAATTCTCTCTATTTTAGATCCTCCTAAAGGTTCAATTATATGGGATTTCATGATAGCTTTTCACAATATTGTGGTAAATTATGTTTCTTGGGAAGTTAATGATGGCACTAGAGTTAACTTTTGGAGAGATTCTTGGAATGGTCAGATTTCGCTTTCCAATAGTTTGATTTCTCTAAATATTATTGAAGTGTCAGAACTACACTGGGGTACTCAACTTTATGAATATGTGGCATATGTTTGTGAACTTTTAGGGAAAGTGTTTTGGAAGGATCCGATGGTTTTACACGTATCATCTCAAGAAATTAGTCAATTCAAAGATATTTTGACTTGCAGGCAAGTCTTCTTTTCTAGATCTCAACATAGGATTTTTTGGGCCCTAGCTAAGGATGGCAATTACTCAGTAAAAGAGGGTTATAAAATTTTGCAGCAAAATGTTTCACATAAAGTTACCTATAGGGCATTTTCATTTTGTTGGAATCATATTGTGCTTCCAAAGGCAAGTTGTTTCTCTTGGCTTGCACTAAAACATAGGATTTTGACTAGTGACAAATTGAATAGATTGCACATTACCTCTTCTTTCAACTGTGTTTTTTGTGATGAGTGTGAAGAATTAGTGGATCATCTTTTTGTCTCATGCTCATTTTCTTATCAATGCTAGAGTTTTGTTTTGAATAAACTACACTATAGTACTCCTCTCAAAAATAATATTTGGGATCTTTTACAAGCTTGGCCAGTTCTCTATCGTAAATCATTATTTGCAAACCTTTGGAAATGTATCTCGGCATTGGTTGTTTGGGCTATTTGGTGGGAATGCAATAAACACATTTTTAGAAAAGAGAGTCATACCTTAGAAATTGTTTTGGAGGAAATTGAAAGATTTATCTCAAAGGTGACAAATTCAAGTTTGAAAAAGACAAAATTTAATCCTGTTGTTACTTCTTGGGACTCTCAAGTTATTCAAAGCTGGAAACATTTATTTATCCCAGATGGTTGGAAAATTAGTAATTCATCCACTTCTTCATTATCCTGTAAGCAAATAGGTTGGAGGCCACTAGATGAGGGATATTGGAAATTAAATTTTGATGGCCCATCAAGAGGTAATCCTGGCCCTTCTAGTTTTGGTGCGTGCATCAAAAATTCAAATGGAGATGTTGTGGCAATTATAGTATCTCCTTTGTGTATTAATACAAATAACATGGTAGAGGCACAAGCTCTGTTAGTTGGTCTCATTTTAGCAAAACAAGGTAATTTTTGTTTCCTACATATTGAAGGGGATTCTTCTATCATTATAAATGCTTGCATTCATAGGACCATCTTTTCTTGGAAGTTAAAATATATTCTTACTCAAATCTAGAGGCTCCTAGATGAGTGTATGGATGTTTTTATTTCACATACTTATAGGAAAGGGAATCAAGTTGTGGATTTTCTTTCAAATTTGGGTTGTGATGGGTTGTTGGTTTCATTACTTCACCCTTTATCCATATTAGAGAAATATGTTGCCCTCAAAATGCTAATTTAGGATGATAAGATTGATGGATACTACTTGCATAAACCATTTTGAACAAATTGCATATATGGAATAGTCAGAAATTAAAGTTGATAAGACTGAGGGTATATGAAGTGTTCATTACATGTCATATTTTGTACTTGTGGTATTCATTCTACATATTGCAAATTGATCTTCCTTCGTGTGGCAATCTTTATGTCATTATGGAGTGGTTTTGAATGTACCAAATCCAGTCTTTCGTAGGACATAATATGTGTGTGTTTTCACATTGTATATGACAACTCACAGCCTGGACTTCACAAACAGAGGATTGAGAATTATATATATTTTATCTCCTACCTGCTTTCTTCTATAGCTTTTCATAACTATGGTTTCTAATTGCATTCCAATATGCAACGAGCTTGGGATATTGCTAATGCTCGTAACTTGTTTCATAAACAACATCGTGGTATCATGCCAAAGGAATTTCGTATCTAGATATCGCCAAGTCTGTCGAAGGAAGGTGTATTGCCCAGTGATCTATCTGATGCAGTGCTGAGCGATATTATGTTTATTGTTCATTCTCCAATAGTAAGGAGAGCCATCTGCCATGTCATAAGTGAAGAGTTATTGACTTCCATGATGCCCCTGTTCTTCTATCCTTCGCATCTTGTTTCCATATTCCTCTCGAATGCAATGGATCTCATGCAGTCCCTTGTGATACTTCAAGCTTTGGCTCAAAAGGTAATACGTAGCAGTTTCCTTGCTGATAATAAACTATCATTGGCTAGGCAACAATATGATCTTTGGAACAATATGGCATTGGCAGGAGGCTTATTTTCTCATTCACAACTTTTGCATAAGCATGGATGTTCTGTTGTATTTGAAGCTATCAAGAAATCAATTGAAAATCATAGTTCCATCCACATGAAGAATGCATTACAAGTATCTTCTCATTCACTTGGTTTTCAATTTGAAGAAAGAATTAGGAAGGTGGGTTATGCCCTAATTGACCTTCAAAGGGTTTCTAATCTATTAAATCCTGAGGGGTTGAGTAGGGGCAATGCTAATATAGAGCTTCATGATCAATATGTTTGGAGATAAGTGTTTGATTCAAATGTTGGTTCGGGTTGGTCACACAATACTTCTTAGGTGTGGTTTGGCTAGGGGCCTCATAATGACTATAGCCGGGATTGGCATGGTGGACAAGGTACTTCAGAAGGTGGTAGTCATGCTATTTGGGAGGGTCTGCCAGATTTTGACAATAAGTTTCTTTGTGGCTATGATGATATGGAAGAATGATCTTGAGGATATGTTTTTGAAATTTTCATCTTTTTGCCGGACTTATCATTTTTTATATCAAGGATTGTGTTGAAAATCTTGAACTGATAGAGATTTGGATGGGTTGGTATTCAGCTTTTGGTATACCGATGGGTGGTAGTTGATACACCCTTTGTAATTATTTTTTCAAAATATATAAAACTATGTATATATTAGGGATGATGTTGGGTTTTCTTCATTGATTCTTTCCCAATTTACCTTGTTGAATTAAATTAATAAAATATTACAGTGGCTTGCCACTTTTTCCATATGTGTGTGTGTGTGTGTGTGTGTGTGTGTGTGGGTGTGTGTGTGTGTGTGTGTGTATGTATGTATGTATGTATGTATCTATGTGTATATGTATGTATGTATGTATGTATGTATGTGTGTATAATTTTATAATATTATAATTTATTAATGCTACTAGACATTCTTTTAGATTAAAATTGGCAACCATTACAATGTGAAAATGATAATATTTATTATAATTAAAATATATTTTTAAAAATGATTTAATAAAACTACACAAACTAGTTGCTAGATAATAAACTTTATAAAAAAATATTTTTTCAAAAACTTTATGCCTCACATGGATGCTAGAATTCTCATTTCCCTTCTTCCAGGAAAAGAAATCCCTACGGATATTTCTATTAATGTCTTAAATGAAACTTTTGTTTGTCCTATTGAAATTTTGGAAGGACTGAATGCTTGTTTAATTTCTCGAAAGGAGGGCCATCTTAGGAAGGATTTCCCTATTATTAAGAAGGCTTCTGCTAAGAACCCTAATCAGTCTATCCCTAATCCCCCTTCTAGCTCACCTATTTTGACTAACCCTATTCCTCATTCTTGTGACTTGGTCCCTCCCAAAAATTCCTCTCATAAGCCTTCAAGTGCTTCTGTTTCAACCTCTTCCACTCCCCCTCCCATTCCTCAATCTTGTCCACCTCCTAGCACAACTATAGACCCTAATGATTGTTTTATGGTGGTTTGTAATAAGAAGAAATGTAAAGCTAATGGTAATCCTTAGCCTAGGATTCCTCCTATTAGGAATCCCCTTCCCCAAACTCCCCTTTTGATTAATCTTATGTTTGAAACTTCAAATATCAATACCCTTGATATAGATAATAATAAATCTGCTTCTATCTTGTACAAACTCCCTCCAAAAGTGTTCAAGGAAATTAACAATGATTGCACATTTGAAATTATCCATGCTCTTCCTTCTTTCAATGCTTCCCCAAACTTGCCCGCTATGGAATTCTCACTTTGAACATGAAGATAATCCAAAATCTTATGGCCTCACCATGAAAAGAAGGGGGAGGCTACTAGGATCTAAACACAAGCCCTCTGGTAAGAAAATAGGGGATTGTGTGAATAAGGCTCTTACCTCTATCTATGATGCATATCCCACCCCCTCTAGTGTTTCCCAATGAATTTCATATTGTGGAATGTTAGGGGCCTTGAATCCTTGGATAGGAAATTTGTTATCAAATATATGTTAAACTCTTTTAGCTTTGTTGATATGTTTATGATGCAAGAAATTAAAGCTACTAGTTTCTTACTTGAAACCAATCTTAATTTCATTTGGAATGATGCTATTAAATTCTACTCTAGTCATATTAGGGGTAGAGGAGGAATTTCTCTCCTTGTCAATCCCAAGTTGGGGAATCACATTACTGATAATGGTGTTTCTCCTTGCTAGAGAGCTACATGGTTTATCATGAAACATGATAATAATCCAATTGGATTTTGTTCTATATATGCCTCTAATGATCCTAAAGAGAGAGCTTCTCTCTAGAATTGGTTGACTACTCTCCCTAATATCCCCTAGTTATTTGGTGGGGACTTTAATATGATCGAGTCTCATAGTGATAAAGAAAGGGGAAACCCTTTTTATTGGAAAGATAATGAAAATTCTCACTGGCTCAAATTTATTAATTAAAAAAACCTCTTTGATCCTCTTTCTAGCAATAAAGATTTTAGCCTAGGCATTTGGCACACTTGGTGCAATTTTCAGCAAGGCCAATCACGGATCTATTCTAGATTGGACCGCCTTTATGGTAATAAAGATTCTTTCTTCTTTCTTCTTTATAGCCAAGGACATATTGTCCTTGTTAAGGCTACTACTCTTTTTGACCACACCCCATTTTCACTAGCATCAATTTTAACTTTGCTCTAGTTCTTAATAAGGCTTCCTATCATAAATTTATTCTAAATACCAAGCTTCTTCTAGATGAGGATGTTCTTGTTGCCATCCAAATTATTAGGAACATTAATAAAGTTAACCTCATTAGGCATTCCATGATTGATAGATGGAAGGCTAATCTTCCTACTTGGAAATATCTCCTCTAGACTATTAGTCAAAAGTAGGCTAAGGACTATAGGTTCATCGAAAAACATCTTTGTTCTGACCTACAAATTGCTAAAAACAATGTTCAAGTTGATTCTTCCAATCTTGATCTTATGTCTCAGGTTATATCCGCTAAGGATGCTTTGAGAAAGCACCAACAGACCAAAATTGAAGGAGTTAAGTTTAGATCTTAGGCCCATTGGCTTTAGAATGGGGACCATCATTCCAAATTCTTCGTTAATCTTCTTAAACAAAAGCATGTCAAAGAATCTATTGAAAAGCTTTCAATTGATAGCTAGGAAGTGTTGGATCCTCTTGTCATTAATTAGAATTTTGTTGATTATTATAGAAGTCTTTTCACTTCTGAAGATTTGTTGGAGGCAGAGGACTTTAGAAATAAATGTAACCCTCTTATTTCCAAAACGTTGGATCTTGATGATATCTCTAGCTTATCCAAAAATATCTCCTTGGATGAGATTGAAGTTTCTATCAAAGCCCTTAAGGATGACAAGGCCCCCAGTCCTGATGGGCTCCCTATTGAATTTTAGAAGGCTAATATTAGATGGATTAGCAGAGATATGCATGATTTGTATACTAAGTCCATATCCTTAGGCTCCCTGGGCCCTAAGATTAATAGTGGTATTATTAAAATCCTCCCCAAAGATGGGGATAAAGATCTTATTAAAAATTAGAGGCATATCACCCTCCTTAATGTCTCTTATAAAGTCTTAGCCAAAATTTTAGCCCTCTGGCTCATGCACATTCTTCCCAAGTTTGTGTCTACTACCCAAACTAGCTTCATCAAGGGTAGATACATCTTGGAGAACTTAATTACTAGTTGGGAAGCTATGGAATGGGATAAGTGTTCTCATTATACTTCTACTATGCTCCTTCTTGACTTTGAGAAAGCTTATGATAGGGTCAAATGGAAATTTATCCTTATGATGATAGAAGCTTTCGGTTTCTCCCCTTATTTCTATAATATTTTCAAATTCTTCTTAAAGATGCCTTTGCTAAGTGGAAATCAATGGTTCATACTCCAATCCCTTTCCTCTTGGCTAGTCAATTAGGAAGCTCTATTTTATATAATTAGAGATAACATGTTGTCCCTTGAAGTTAAAGGCCTCTATCTACCCAATAATTATCAGCTCATAAAGAGTCATTTTGCTAATGATACTGCTTTATTTTTTGAGCTCACTAATAGGAATTTTAAAGCTTTGCAAACTAAGTTGGATTTGTTCTATACCATTTATGGTGCTTGTATCTCCCAAGCCAAGTCCATCTACCTGGGATGGGATGAGAAGCTCCCTTATTGGTTCACTTATTATAGCTTCCAATAGGGAGGTCCTAGTAAGATTTTCAAGTACCTTGGTATTCCTTTTTCTATTGAACCCTCTCTTAAATATATGTGGGCTTGGATTAAGGAAAAAATTGATAAGAAGCTTAACAAATGGCATAACAGGTCTTTATCTCTTGCTAGTAGAATCCAGGTTTGTCAAAAAATGTTGTCTTCTTATAGTATTTATTATTCTTCTAGTTCGATGTTCAATAATTACCAAATGTTAGAAATACAAAAGGCTATCAAACTTTTTTTATGGTTTGATGGTAAAGGTAATAGAAGATGCATGTGGTAAAGTGGGACTCGTGTCATACTGAAAATATCCTTGAGGGGCCAAGGCTTAAAGACCTTAAGATTGAAGGTATTGCCCTATCTTCCAAATGGATCTTTCACTCTCTAGAGGCTAATAATCCTCAAAAGGTGCTCGTTAGATATAACATTGAGAGTGGTTGTCCTAAAAAGGCTAGAACTTGGTTATTGTCCAAGGCTCTACTATTTTCAAATCTATCTAGAGAGCTTGGGATCATGTCCATAAATTTTTCACCAATAAGAAGTTTCATAGTGACACGCAACTCCATGCTGAAAGGTCCATTTGGTGGAACTTACACCTAAATGGAAAGCCCCTAGCCCTCTGCCAATGATGCTCTACCAAATTGTGGGTGAAAAAATGTATTTCCTAGCTGGTTGACATCTTTGAGCAGGATAAACTCATTCAATGGGATGAGCTCAAAAATAAGTTTAATATCCCTCATTCTCACAAGAAGACTTATAATATGATTTCTTAAGCTTCTGAAAACCTTCCTTATATTTTTCATGTGGATTCCCATAGACACTTAAAATGTAAGTGCCCAGATGGAGTCATCATGGCTAATCTGAAAGCCAAAAAGATATATAGGATTATTGATCATAATGAAGATATTATTCATCACATTAACACTATTTGTTATTCCTCTCTTGATGCCAAGGTCTAGAAAAATTACCTTGATATTCTTTGGCAAAGCCCTGTTGAGCCTAAAATCAGATGTTTTAAATGGTTAGTTCTACTTGATAGACTCCCCATTAAAAAAGATGGTCATAATGTTGACATTTGTAACTTATGTAGGCTACCTAAAATTGGTAGACACGTTTCTTTTTATTATTTATATGCCAAATATATCTGGAATATGTTTGGTATCTTTTATCCTATTAATGTGAATATTCTTGATATTGTTACTAGTCATATCAATGGTCTTAATAAGGATGCCAATATTTTTTGGAATATGTGGTCTTCTAACATCCTTTGGTAGATTTGGAAATGTAGGAACAAAGAAAGGTATCAAGGTAAGCTGAGAGTTCTTACTGATTTTTTTCAAAAACTCACACATTTTAAAATCTTTCATTAGGTCCATACCACCATGATGATTGAAAAAGAGAAGCTGACAAGATTTATTAAGGATGGGCACACCACCTTCTTCTATGAGTTAAAGCATGGCTTTGAGTGGATGAGAACCCTTGATGATATCCATATTTCTAAACAAACCTACAAAAGACTGAACAAAGAAATTAGGAAAAATGTCAATACTAGGAAGGAGGAGCTATTTATGCTGACTTAGATCTAGGAGCACAAAAGTATTATGTGGATGGAAGGCCTGCTTGGGTGGAGTGCTTAGGTTGATACCCATAATGATGTCCTATATTAGCTTTTTAGTTACTTCTTTTTGATCTATTTGTAATTATGATACTTTGATCTTAGGTTGAGGCTTTGCCTCTTTGTTACTACTCGGTGAACTTTATGTAATATTTTTTATCTCTCTATAGTTAATATAAAAAAATACAAATGAAAGTAAATAGATGTATAAATATTTTTAGATATAGTAAATTAATTTTTAATTATTTATAATGATATCTATCAACATTTTGTGAGTTAGATCTTTTAATATATCTGTTAGAGTATATAATATAATAGTACAATATGATATATCAATGATAGAAAACATATATCTATAATTCTATTTATATATATAATTAAAATTAAGATTTAAAATAACTATACTTAACTATAAATAATTTTAAAAAAATTAATAGTATAATTATCATTATAAAAATTAAAAGTATATAAGTTTTTATTAATTAAAATACTTTATATAATATTATAAATTTATTAAATTAAAATAATAATTATACCAAAAACTAAAGGCAAGTACTAAGACACCATGTGGCACTTTTTCTAACTTGCTTTCATATAAAAAGAATAAAAATTTATCAAGGTAAGTTATGATTTTATTATTCTTGCATAATATGGAGAGATAAAATGTATATTATCTTATTAAAATAATATAATGTATAAACACTAATATGTACATAAATCCTAAAATAGGACTCAAATCTAAAAAGAAAATGTCAACACAGTTTTTAATTGAAGTTTTGAACCCTATTCATTATTAGTTGGCCCTATTCATGATTAGCTCATTATTAAATATGTAAAATATACAAAACCAACCTAATATTGTCACATTTGTACAAAGGATACAATTATAAAATGTTGGTTCCTAGGACAAATCATACTTATTTGGAAGTTAAGCTAATCATTCGCTCATAATCTTTCTTAATCAATTAACCAGTACAATAATATACTTTTGTCATGGTAAGATGAATTATTCACCAAATATTTAATTGTCACTATCAATATATACCACATTTTCATCTTCCAAAATAAATCAAAAGTTCTAAACAACTTTAATAGCCAACTATCGCATTACATAGATTAGGAACTTCCAATCTACTTTACCTCTATTGTAGATAATATAACCAATATCTATGTATTATCCAATATATTAATACTTCTTAAATACTTAATACAAATGAACTGAAAGATATTCAAAAAGTATCTCCAACCTATTCTATAGAAATCATTAGATATATATTTTGTTTATTTCGATCAAATACTTTATAAATTTAACTATTCTATACAAATCCATATATTTATTTATTTATTTTTAATCAAATAGTTAATATGATTTGTTTGTGTAAATGATTGTGTAATATCTAAAGGTTTAATGAAAAATATAATCTATTAAGGCAAGTAATTTTATACGAGTAGATCATTTTCCTACAAATGAATAGAATTGGAATATAGGTACAATCATATAATTAACGAGGGGTGCTTGGCTATATAGATGAATATGAGAGATATTAAATAACACAAGATTATGAAAAGGGTATCAGTATTGTGATATACTTAACAATCAATTGTGAATATGACATGTAAGGTTGACTAGATAAGTTATTATAATACCATCAATTGTATCCAATTCAATTTTCTAGTACATAATGCCTTCACCTTATATACAAAAATCAATTTTACCCTTGGCCCTCTATCTCATCTTAGTTGTCTTGTCAAGTGTAAAGTGAAAATAAATAGAAGTATAAATGTTTTTAGATGTTGTAAATTAATTTTTAATTATTTATAATGATATCTATCAACATTTCTTTATATAGATTTTTTAATATATCTATAATATTTTATAATATAATAGTATGCTATGATATATTAAGGATAGATAACATATGTCTATAATTGTATTTATACATCAAATTAATATTAAGATTTAAAATAACTATACTTCACTATAAGTAATTATGAATTTTTAATAATATAATTATCATTATAAAAATTAAAAGTATATGAGCTTTTATTAATTAAAATATTTTGTATAATATTATAAATTTATTAAATTAAAATAATAATTATACTAAAAACTAAAGGCAAATAATAAGACACCATGTGGCACTTGTTTTAACTTGCTTTCGTATAAAAATAATAAAAATATATCAAGGTAAATTATGATTTTACTATTCTTACATAATATGGAAAGACAAAATGTATAATATGTTTTTTTAATTATATAATGTGTAAACACTAATATGTACATGAATCGTAAAATAGCACTTAAATTTGTAAATAAAATGTCAACAAGGTTTATTGAAGTTTTGAACCCTATTCATTATTACTTGGCCCATGTGCTCATTATTAAACATGTAAAATATACAAAACCAACCTAATATTCTCACATTTGTTAACATTTGTACAAAGGATATAATTATAAAATATTGGTTCGTAAGACAAATCATACTTATATGGAAGTTCAGATAATTATTCACTCATAATCTTTCTTAATCAATTAACAAGTACAATAATATACTTTTGGCTTGGGAAGATGAATTCTTCACCAAATATTTAACCATCACTGTCAATATTTACCACATTTTCATCTCCTATGATAAACCAAAATTTCTAAACAACTTTTATAGCCAACTATCTCATTACATAGATTAGTAGCTTCCAATCTACTTTACCTCTAGTGTAGATAATATAATCAATATCTATGTATTATCCAATATATTAATACTTCTTAAATACTTAATACAAATCAAATCAAAGATATTCAAAATTTATCTCCAACCTATTCTATAGAAATTGTTAGATATATAATTTGTTTATTTTGATCAAATACTTTATAAATTTACCTATTCTATACAGATCCTTATATATATATATATATATATATATATATATATATATATATATATATATATATATATATATAATCAAATATGATTTTTGTATGTAATCAATCATGTAATATGTAAAGGTTTAATGAAAAATACAATGTATTAAGGAAAGTAATTTTATATGACTAGATCATTTTCCTATAAATGAATACAATTGGAGTATAAGTACAATCATATAATTAATGAGGGGTGCTTGGCTATATAGACCAATGTAAGAGATATTAAATAACACAAGATTATTAAAAAGGTATCAGTATTGTGATATACATAACAATCAATGGTGAATATGACTTGGAAGGTTGACTAGATAAGTTATTATAATACCATCGATTATATCCAATTCAATTTTCTAGTACATGATACCTTCATCTTATATATGAAAATCAATTTTACTCTTGGGCCTCTATCTCATCTCACGTGCCTTGACATTTCTCTTTATTGAATCCTCAGCTAGATGTCTCTTTTGGTTGAGGATATGTGTATTCCTTGGAGATACACATATATGAGTGGTATGGTTTAGGGCAAGTTAGCTATGTCATTTTTGCCACATTTTTTAGTAGTATCTGGTTTATCATATCCATCATAAATTGTAGTCTGGTGATTTTATCAATATATCAAAAATTTATGGAGAAATTTTGGTTTAGGTTGAATTTTTGAAGATCATTATTTTGAGGATTGTATTATCATTGAACTTATTGTACTCTCATAGTATTTATTGTACTACAATAGTGGCTTGATAGACTCACCTATCAGCAATGTAATAATCATCCAACTTAATCAAATTAATCATCTTTTATTTATCTTTGCTCAAAATGCTTTCAACAATTATGTTTGATAGATAAAACCATCATGTTAAAATCCTTTATTTGGTCATAGGAGGGAAAGAAAATAGAAAAAAAAAATTGACTTTACACTTACCAATTTCATTTTCTTTGAAGTTTCTAAATCCAATTCAAAATATTCATCTACATATTTTACATCTTTCAATTGCATGGAATGAAATATATTTGAAGCATTATGTATAATAGTCCACTTTCCATTTATACCTAGCAAAAATACAATTTCCATCTTTCTTTAGTGGATATCCTTTCCCTATCCCAAATCTCCTATTTTTAACACTAGGAATAAGTCATTTTACACATATGAATTGGATTTTCTTTGTAGTCTCTACATAATTTTCAATAAGCTCATTTTGTGCATACCCTACACTAATTGGAGTCCTTCACATCATTTTTTTTTCAAGGATACATTTATACCATGCTTCCACATTTTGCATATGTGTCTACAAGGGAATTAACAACTATATTGTTTAGGTTGGATGTAAAATGATTGGTCAAAACATATACTCATGTAATCTATTAAAGATAAATATTACATTACATACATCTAGTTTGAAATACATGTTCCTTTCTATCATTGTAAAATTCATGGCTAAAGTCCTATATGACTCTTTTGTTGAATATGTTAATTAATATTTAAAATGAAAGGGTAAAAACTCAAACCTATCTAACCCTTTTATAAAGAAGAAGGCTAAAAAGGTATACAACTATTCAACTTCAATGACATCAAACTGCTAATATTATTTTGAATTTGAAAATGAAGTAAACTAATGAAATGTGTAGAAATGCATGAAGTTTAGGATTACTATTTTTAATGATTATTTGGAATAATAATTGATATATTTTCCTAGTTTTTTAGTATGATTTTTTATTTTCTAAAAAATGTTGAAAATGAGGGGTCTATTTCCCGCCATAAAACTATATGGAATTAAACATTTTCCCCTTTGATCACAGATTGTGTCACAGATGACATATATAGATAGATAAATTGGAAAATAAAAATAATCTTTTGAGCTATATTTTATATTTTATAACAATTCAAATTTCAACTCACTTGAAATCGATAGCTTTCATATCGCACCATATTTTTCAAAATAAAACTATTCTAACCAAAAAAATTTTATACATTTTGGAAGAACACTCTCTGATCTACAATGTCATATATTTTTTAAATTTTTTTGATAATATTTATGTTGAAGTTGATGAAAGGTCAATCTTGTAGCTCCCAAGAATCACTTGCATGTAAACACCTATCACAAAAAGAGAGAAGCAAAAGTTGCAAATGCTAGAATTCCTAGATCCATAGATAAAATATTCTTAATGAGAAATAAGAGAAATTTCTATTATCAAAAGTGAATGAAAAATTAAAAATATATCAATCCTTGTAAAGGAGATCCAAAGTGTAAAGGTGACTAACCTAGGTTGCATGATAATAATTAATAAATGAAATAGATATTATATGCCCAAAGTTTAGCTTAAGTAAAATAGAGATGATAAGTGACATAATAATTAAATCAATATGATTTAATTTATAAGAAAAATATTTACTACTCCAACACCCCTCTTAAGATAAACTTGGGAGTTACCTAAAAACCTAGAAACTTCTACTAAAAGTAAATTTGGGTCCTGACAACAAAGGCCTAATGAGGTAGCCAAGCACAATCAAATCTTTCCAAAGAGGAGAAATAGAGAAAACCATATGGGAAAAACCATACTCCAAAAAGAGATGGAAATAATGCTTAAAAGAACTAGTGAAGGACTAAAGAAGCCTCCAATCTAAGGAATGTCCTAGAAGATAGGAACAAAAGATGACCATGAAGAATACCACTAAAGCATGAAGAAACAAATTCTACCAAACTACTGATCTAAAAAACCTCCACTATATGAAACATGACCCAATAGAGAATATTTAGTTTGAAGAGGTGATCAACCAAAGATGGACGATATCATCATGGCCTCCAAAAATAGGAATGAAAGAATGTCTATATGGTAAATGATCCATCTCATTGAAATGCATAGGAATCCATCCACTGCAATCACCTAGTACATCAGATCAAATACTAAATACATAGCTCACTTCATCGAATCAAGAAAGAAATAAAACCAACATAACCCCCTAAAATGTTGATAGGTAAGATATGAACATTGAAACTAAATGAAATATCTCTTGTAGCAAGAATAACCAAGAACATTAGAAGTGCAAAAGAAGTACAAACACCTATAATGTCCATTGACACATCATGAGGCTAATGTCATGGAAGGAAAACTCACTTAAAAAATGAAGATGATGAATATGGCCAACATGAAACCCCCCAAGGAACTTTATAATGTAGTGCAAGTACAAAAAAACACAAAAATGTGCAAGATCCTAAAATGCAATAGAGTAGCACTTTATCTTAGTATGTTTGGAAAAATACTACAAAAGGATGCCAACAAAGATAAAAAGAGACATAAGGCTGATAGGAGACATAGTACAACCCATGAGAAATAATCTAAAGCAATGAAATCAATTCTTGGACTTGAAACAACCAAGATATCCACTAGAATGAAAGAAATAATTTTATTTAAAAAAAAAAAAAAAAATCCAACCTGAATAGAATGTGTCTGGAGTAGAATCTAGAAAACTAACCAACATCAATGGAAATAGTACATAGAGACCTTTACAATGATACAAATAATTTTCAAATCAAAGATCAGATACTCAAGATATGTCTCCTAGAGTAAAAAATTAGAATCCCTCACTTTTACAATAAAAATATGTACTATTGTAGAACAATTTACTAGTAAAACTTGCACCAATGTTTCTAGCTAGCAATAAAATTTTTGGCAATATCTCATTTGCAAAAAATGAAGATCATATGCCTAATATATGAGAAAAAATGTGAAGGTAGGTTCAAATTGAGTCAAAATGATAGGTAGAGCTGAAATGCCTTGGTTTTCATGCCGACATGCCTCAATTTTTGTACCACCTTGGACCAATTTATATATAAAAAAATCCTCAATTTTGATGCCAACATGGACATGTCACCTTGATTTTTGAGCCAAAATTATCAAATACTATAACAAAAATCTTGATTTCCATGCAAGAAAAATCTTGATTTTCATGTTAGAAAATCTTGATTTTTGTTCAAAAAAACTCATTTTTCATCTCGAAAATCTCAATTAATGTGCAACAAAACCTTGATTTTTGTGTTAGAAAACCTCAATTTTGTTGCCAAAAATCTTAATTTTGGTGCCAAAATATATAGATCATCACCTTAGGAAACATGTCCAAATTGGGAGCAAATATTTTTGTCCCTAATTGCAACTGTGTCCAAATTGGACATAACTTATATGAAAATAGGCATTTTTGGGCACTATAAGCTCAATGGTTAGGTCCAAGCATCAAAAATAATCTCCTATGTCTCCTTACATAGATATGTTTAATCTTTTTCTTCTTAAACATAACTATAGATCTTAGTATTTGATCAGATTCATTGAATTTTTTGATCACATTTTCCTACTTATTTCTTAAAAAATTTGGAAACTTCTCATTAATTTTTTTTTACCTTAGATCACTTAACAAACTCATTTGAAGAATTAAATATGATAGCTCATCAAACTTTATCATATACACATTTTAACAAAATCATATATTCAACTTTGTTGGCCTCAAATATTGATTCTTTCACAAACTATTAATTTTCTAAAACTTAGTCATCACTTTATTCTTTATCTCAGTGATCACTAATTTGCTAGGTCTTTGTTGACCTATCTTACTTGGTCTATGCTAGCTCACTTGACATTCACTACATTTGATCACTACTACAATTTTTAGTTTTTCCTTCATCTTACTTGGTCATTACTAACATTCACCTAATATTTTTTTTTTCATCTATAACTTATGTTCTATAATCTTCTATTCCAACTTCTTCATTGACCACAGGACACTAAGTCAAACTCGCATTTTTCTTATCTTTAATCATTACTTCCTCACTTTGTGCAATGATAAAATAAAAAATTATCTTGTCAAATACTAATTGATCAAGTGTTAATTGTAATTCCATGTTACTTACTCCTCTTCACTCAACAACTTTGCTAGTTCATCTTGTTGTCTCTCTTTCCAAATCATCTTTATTAATCAACTGAGATGACACTCTCCACTATTAGAAAATGTCTTACCAATAAAATTTTACATCAATGACAACATAGCAATTGTCCCAATTTTAATTTCCAACAAGAATGTTGTGTATGAACAACACTAGGGAACTGTCATTGGCTTAAATGTACTAAAAAATTCATCACTTTCATCAATGATGGGTTGGCTAGAAAACATACTTGCAGTTAGAATTTTATATTAAATTCAGATTTGAACCCCTTATATAATCAGATGTGTGTGTACCCTTACTATGTCAGCCTCAAATATTGATTCTTTCACAAACTGTTAATTTTCTAAAAGTTAGTCATCACTTTGTTCTTTGTCTTAGTGATCACTGATTCACTAGGTCTTTACTGACATGTCTTACTCAACCTATGGTAACTCAGTCAACCTTTAGTAAATTTGATTTCTACTACAATATTTCCTTCATCATACTTTGTCATTACTAACACTTAGATAATACTATTTTTCTTGGCTATAACTTAAGTTTTGTAATCTTTTGTTCCAACTTGTTCATTGACCATAGGATATTAGGTCAAAATTGTATTTTTTATATCATTAATCATTACTTCATCACTTCGTGCAATCATAAAATAACACATTATCTTGTCAAATACTAATTGTTCAAGTTTTCATTATAATTCTATGATACTTACTCCTCTTCACTCAACAACTCTACTAGTTCATCTTGTTGTCCCTCTTTTCAAATAATCTTCATCAATCAACTAAGATGACACTCTACACTATTAGAAAATGTCTTCCCAACAAAATTTTTACATCAATGACAACATGAAAATTTTCCTAATTGTAGTTTCCAACAAGAATATTGTGTATAACAAAACTAGGGAACTATCATTGGCCTAAATGTACTTAAAAATCATCACTTTCATCAATAATGAGTTGGCTAGAAAACATACTTGTAGTTGGACTTTTATATTAAATTTAGGTTTGAACCCCTTCTATAATCACATGTGTGTGCACCCTAGGCATAGGCATTATTCCTTCTTTTTTTAAATAATGTATTTAGTGGTTGCATGTTGTTTTATTTATCTAGGTAGGTATTAGATAGAATTAAATTTTTATGAATAATAATCTCACAATTATTTAGTGTTTATTAATTTCAGAATTTTCATTGGCATATATTTCTATTTGTTTGGTTTTAGAATGCTCAATCTATAAATGATGGCATATTGAAATTTTATCATATTTTTAAGCAATAAAATTTTCACTAAAATTTTAACTATAATAATATTATTTTCCAACATTTGTAAGGAACAACTTGTTTTTCTCTAAAATTGTTCACTCCTCCAATTTTAAAATTAATTTATTTCTCCACTTCTTCATGAATAATATCAATTATTCTTTGATTTTAATATTTATAAATCCATTATACTTAATAATTCTTTTATGAATTTAAACTATCCGTAATATTGTTAAAAGAAAGATTTTATTTACGAATCATCAACAAATTAGGGGTGGACATAATTCCTAAGTAGTCCATTCCATAATTAAATATTATTATAACCTATTAATTAAAGTGAAACCTTTCTCAAATAGATATTTTCCCATTAGATATGTAGACTTGAATATAAATCACAACTTTTCATTGTGAACCAATTTTCTAAAATTTGAGATAATGTTGTCATTATTTTTTATAATCTCAAACTAGTTTTATTGCAATAACAAGCATGATGAATTTAACATGTCATTTTTTCAAACTAAAAATTCAAACTTGAGAAAATATTTTGATATTTTTTGCAAGCTTTGCAACTTGAGTGGGTGTAAAGACCACATAAATGGATTTCTCAACATGTTTATGAGATATTTCACCAACTATTTTCACAGAAACATAATTTAACGAAAGTCATCATATCATACATGTCTTACAATTCAAAATTCTTTTACCATTTATGCTTTAGGTGAATGTTTATCCTTGTTGCAAAAGAAAGGGAACACATTCCACCTTTGATACATTATCAACAATCCTTTTAAAGGAAAAAACTTTGGAAAAAATATTACACCTTTGATACATTATCAATAATCTTTTCGAAGAGCTCTAGAGCATGATGGAAATAACCTAGATTCAATCCTTCCCTTCTAAGGATTCTATTATCTAGGAGTTAAATGACTATGGGGATTTTAGTGTTAAATCTACCAATAATACTATTATTGAGAAAGAAGAGGGTAGGGACTAGAAATATTTGTGGAACCCAAGTATAATCCTCAAAATTGACTTCGTTTTCATTGGAGCATACTTACTATTAATGACCTCAAGATAAGAGGTTTTCAATTTGTTAATCGATGTGTGATGTGTCATAGGGAGGACAAATCAATTACTCATTTCCTAATTTATTACAATAATGCTAGTTAGGTGTGCATGGGAATCCTATATAGATTTGACATATAGTGAATTTTCTATAGTGATCTCAATCAATTTACTTTGGGATGGGAGGCTCTATGCATTCATCCCCTCATTAGGATGTTATGGAAGGTGATACACTTATGGAAAAAAATGAAAGAAAATGCCTCTTGGGATTTTAGTGTTAAATCTATGTATAATACTATTATTGAGCAAGAGGAGTGTCAAGACTAGAAATATTTGTGGAACCTAGGCATAATCCCAAAAATTAGACTTGCTTTTTTATTGGAGCATAATTACAATTGATAACTTTAAGAAAAGAGGTTTTCAATTTGTTAATTGATGTGTGATGTGTCATAGAGAGGATGAATCAATTACTCACGTCCCAATTTATTGCAACAATGCTACTAAGGTGTGTATGGGAATACTATATAGATTCGACATATAGTGGATTTTCTCTAGTGACCTCCATTAGTTTATCCTAGGATAGGATTCCTTCACTCATGCCCTCATTAGGATGTTGTGGAAGGTGATACCAAAATATTTTTTATGGCACTTATGTAAGAAAAAAACAATCACATGTTTAGGGACTAGTCCTCCCCTCCTCTGGTTACTCTTCAAATCACTATTAATCTTTTAAGAGAATGCATACCCCATTGGAGATGGAAGACCCCTCCCCACCCCCCTTTCCATAATGAGCATAATAGTGTGGATAATTGGGGACTACCTAATCTAGTTACTAAATTTGAAAATTCCAAAGATTTAGTTAGGAAGAGAGTGAGATGGAAATCACCCCCTAACTCATGGTTTAAACTTAACTTTGATGGCTCTGCCTAGGAGCGCCTTGCTATGGTATAAGGTATCATTAGGGATGGTGAATGTAACCATTAGGATTAAATTCATACATAAATAAGAGTTCCATGCAAATATAACGAATATTAGAAAATAGTAGATTGCACATAAGAGAACACAAGACACTAAGATTTAACATGGTTCACCCAATCCTTGGGCCACATCCACCAATAGCAAGCCCAATATTATTAAGATCTAGTGAATAAAACCTTATTAAAATTTGTAATCCCTTATGGGTCAATGAGTTTGACTCAAAATTACACAGTTAAATCCTGATATCAATATCACAATCCCTTACAACTCAATACCACCGCAAGAACCAATTTTCACATCATACATAATGAAAATCCCTAACCCTAAGCCTTTTTATATAAGCTTTTTACCACTTACAAGATTAAGGCTAGAATAATATAAAAATAGTAGCTAACACCTTTTACAATATAAGGTTATTTTTGGCTTCAAGGGCACTACCCTCAAAAACCCTTGTGAGGGCATTGCCCCTCAACCCCACCATGTATTGAGATAGGGAGACCCTATAGGGGTGCTGCCCCTTGACCCCATCTTGGGGGAACCACTCCCAAACCCCTATAGAAATAATGTGGAGGGAAACCATGCTGAATAAACCTTTTAGTCTGATTAGGTTCCACATCACAACAATCTCCCACTTAGAGACTAACTAGATTCTACAATAATAACCTCTCACTTTGAGACTAATCATAGCACTAATAAACTTGTAGTTTCCATTGGAATATTAAACCACCATGGACTCTATTATTATTTTAGTTTTTTTAGTCTAGAAGAGCAAGATAATTTGAAGAGGAGTTTAGCTTTTAACATATCTATTGGATTGTCATTTATATGTATCTTCTCTAGCTTTAACTATCCATCATCCAAAATTGACCAAATGAAATGGTATCGAAACTATATGTGATTTGTCTTTGTATGCAAAGCTAAATTCTTTGTAGGATGAATGGCACTCTAGCTATCTATGAAAAAATAGTTATCCCTCTGTGGGTGTCTTAATTCTTCCATAAAGAACTAAAGCCATATCATCTCTTTGACTTCCTCTACAATAGCAATATACTCTACCTCTGTAGTGGATAAAGCATTAACCTTCTGTAATCGAGAAATCCAACTCACTGCTACCCCACCAATAGTAAATACAGAGCTTATAGTAATTCTCATGGTATCAATATCCCCTACAAAATCTAAGTCAACATAACCCTATAAAGTAGTAGAGGCCCCAAAGTGTAAACACTTATTAGATGTTCCTCTCAAATATCTAGGAGAATCCATTTAACTATATTTCAATGCTCAATTCTTAGATGACTCATATACCTACTAAAAACTACCACTACATGTGCAATATCTGGCCTTATACATACCATAGCATACATCAAGCTTCCTATAGCTGAAGCATAGGGTACCTTGGACATCTTATCCTCCTATTCTTGTGTCTTGGGGCACATCTCCTTAGTCAACTTCAAATGACCAGGTAAAGGTGTGCTAACAGCTTTACCATTCTCCATAGAGAAACATTGCAACACCTTCTCAATATAATTAGCCTAAGATAAAGTCAATGTCTTGTTCACCCTATCTCTATAAATCTTCATACCAAGAATTTGATTTTCTGCCCCCAAATCCTTCATAGAAAATGCTTGTGCTAACTGGAATTTCAACCCCATAATATTATCCATCTTAGACCTAGCTACAAGCATATCATAAACATATAAATATAAAATAATATAGCTCTCATCATCTAAGCTCTTAAAATAAACATAATGATCTAAATAACACCTGTTATATCCATGCTCATGCATAAACCTATCAAATTTTAGATATCATTGTTGAGGTGCTTGCTTCAAGCCATATAAACTTTTCTTCAATTTACACACTAAGTTCTCCTTACCTTTGACCGCAAATCCCTGTGGCTATGGCATATATATCTCTACATCCAAAGAACCATGAAGGAAGGTTATTTTAACATAAAGCTACTCTAAATGAAAATGTTCAATAGCCACAATACTTAAAATAGTACAAATGGAAGTCATTTTAATAACATGAGAGAATATCTCATCAAAATCAATTCTTTTCTTCTATGCAAATCCTTTTATAACTAACCTAGCTTTAAATCATTTCTTACCTCAATCCTCTTCTTTTAACCTATATACCCCTTTATTCTATAAATCTTATTTACCTGTAGGCAACTTGCATAAATCCCATGTCCTATTTTTCAGCAAAGATTCCATTTCATTTTTCATTGTAGACTCCCACTAAATCTTAGTATTCACCTACGCATCTTCATCATAATATTCAGGTTCACCAGCATCAGTAAGTAAAATAGAATACAAGGAAGGAAAAAATCTTTCTGGTGGTTTACTTATCCTTGTTGACCATTTAACACTCATTGGGATGTGTGGTATTTGTTCTTTTGGTTGTTGTAGATCATGAGGAACTACTGGAAAATCATCTTTTGGAGTATCATCTAGCACTACATAATCATTTTCTTTTTTCTTGTGTTGCCGCAATAGATCTTTGTACAACACTTTCTCATTGAATATGACATCCTTGATTCTTAGAATTTTATTATTTTCAAAATCTCAAAGACTATAACCAAATTCATTAATGCCATACCCAACAATACAGATTTCTTTCACTTAGCTTCTAGCTTGGTTCTATTTTTAGAATCTATATGAGAAAATGCTTCACAACAGAAGGTTTTAAGAAAAGAATAACACACCTTCATACCAGTCCATACATCCTTTGGAATACCACAACCCAAAAGATTATAGGGACCTCTATTAATCAAATATGCAAGAATATTGATAGCCTCCACCTACATGTTTAAGGGAAACCCTGCATGAAACATCATGCTTCTTGCACACTCCATTATAGTCCTATTCATGAGCGTTTAGCTGCTCCATTTTCCTGTGTAGTCCTTGGAATAGTTTTCTATCTATGAATACCATTAGTGGAGCAATAATATTCAAATTCATGACTACAATACTCACCACCATTATTAGATCTAAGATATTTTAATTTCTTTCCAGTCTCATTTCAACCAAACATTTCCATTTTTTAAAAGTTTGAAATACATTATATTTTTGTTTAAGGAAATAAACCCATACATTTTTAGTTGCATCATCAATAAATGTTACATAATAATTAGAGCCACCAAGGGAATATACCTAAACTGGTCCCCATACATATGTATGCACAAGTTCTAATCTCTCACTTCTCTTTTCCGTCTCAGTCCTCAAATAACTCACTCTCTTTTATTTTCTATACACACAAATTTCATAGAAATCCATATTGACACATTTTAGACCTGGTAAAACTTGCTTTGAATAAATTATTTTCATACTTGGGTGATCCCACAATAATGGGTTCCACTTTTTGACCAATTTTGACATTGAAATCAATATTTTTGCAACAAATGTCACGTTCAAGTGACTATATCTCCAAAACTCTAAATAATTTCAAGATGACATAAACTAGTGATTTTTAGTACTCTATTCCTACTTTTTAACCATATTTTTTAATCTAAAAAATAAAATTAATTATGTCAATTTTTCATCTCCTTTGAATAGCGGTACATAATAAAATTCAATATTTTTAAAGAGTGACAGTCTGTTTGACACAACTTTTTTTCTAGAAATGATAATGAAGTAATTATTTCACTGTTAGATTTATAATATCAATATCCAAAGGATGCATTTGGTTTGATTCATTTTGGTTGAATTTTGTATAGTTTATGAAGTTTTGAAGTGACACCAATCGTAATTCAGACATACGTTCTGTTTGACATAGATAATTTGAAGTCAATTTATCATAAACTTTTTTTTTTTTTGAATAAAAAGCTATCTCAATAAGCTATTTCCTACATATTTTTCAAAAAAATAATTGACCTAATTTACTAATTTTTCCAAGGTGTTGAAGTCGGTTGATGTTCAATTAGTAATGAACCTATAATGAGTTAAACTCATATTTGAAAGTCTTAATGACTAAAATATGTATTATAATTATAGTCATTGGAAAGCTTGCTCCGAGCAGCAAATTTTGAGATTTTTTATTTTATAGTATGAGATCATTCTTCTACAATTATGGGTGTCAAAAAAACAAAAAAACAAAAAAATGAAAAAAGGGTTAAAAAATTCTTAATTTTGAGTGTTCGTGTGAACATGGCGTTCGGACGAACATATTAAGTATGTTCGTGTGAATCCTTGTTCGCTGCAAATGCTTGTTTGTGATGAACATGGTGGTTAAAATTTCTCGATGGTTGAAAACTTAACAAGACATGTTTGCCCGAACATCTGTTTTTTATCATGTTCACACGAACATGCAAAAAAATCAAAAAAGCTAATGTCAGCTTCAAACAAGTAGTTTAAAAATACTAACAGCGATAGACAAATCTATACAACATTTTAAAAATCTGGTTATTGCATGAAATTTATCTTGAGGCAAGGGATAATTTTTTTTTTAAAATTTTATAATGGGAAACAAGAAAAGAAGGGAAAAAAAAATGCAAGGAAGAGATCTAATGAAGTAGAAAAAAGAAATATTTGGAAGACTGTGGGACGTTATCATTGAATTAAACAAGGTGAAGGAAATGTTGAAGAAGGCTCAATAGAAGTAGAAGAAGTGCATATGGGAGAGAGGTCAGGAATACTCCCTACGGAATCTCAAACAATGAATGTTGAAGAAGGCTCAAGATCACTCCCTACAGAGGTTCAAATAATAGAAGTCAGAGAAGGGTCAAAATATTTCCTTGTAGAATCTCAAACAATGGATGTTGGAGAAGGCTTAAGATCGGTCCCTATAGAAATTTGAGTAATAGAAGTCAGAGAAGGTTTGGGATCAGGGGCAGGAACTAGTATGGATGAACTCTTAAATATTGCCCAATCTATAAAGAATGGTATTTCTCATAAGAATTTAGATCATTTGCTTATAATGGATGTGGATAAATTGAGAAAACTTGTAGCTAGTGTTCAACTATTAAGTTTGTCTAAGAAAAAGTCAATGAATAAGAATATAAGAGAATTATAACTTAATTTGATAACACTAAAATACTTGAACAAGCTCAGTTGCTTTCACTTTTGCTTGCACAAAAGAAGTTTCAAGACACATTGAAATTGCTAGGTGTAGACACAACATCAAAGAAGAGAAGATTTTCTAAGATGCAAACTGATCTAATTGAAAATGTTAAACAAGGTTTGAGAAACATAGGAAAACACTCTTAAACTAAAGGTACTTAAGTCTATGGAAAGAAAAGTGATGCTGATGTCTATTGTAAATAAGAATATGACCCAAAATAAACAAATATCTTCAATTTCATTTGAAATGGGTTTTAGTAGGAAAACAATGAGAAAATATGTTAAGAGAAAATTAATTGTGGATGACAGTACTATGGAGGGAAATTGGGCAATCATGTGTAGAACTCCTCATTCTAATAGGATTGAAAAGTTATTTAAAATTTAGTCATATCATTTTGGATTGATAATACTCATCTTTTATCAAATAGTAGAGATGTTATCAGGCATAGGATTGCACCTAGTCAATATGAACATCATACAAAAAAATGGTTGGACACAACACAGCATGAGTTATATGTATCATTTTGTGGTGAACATCCTAATGTAAAAGTTGGGAAAAAATTATTTGAAAAATTGAAGCCATACTTTGTGAGGTCAAAAAAAGTGTTTGAAACATGTTGTTGTTGTCATCATATTGATTTTGATCTCCACTATCAGGTATTTCAAAATTTTGTAGAAGACACATATGGTTTTCATGTTGCTCCTCCTAGTAGGAGGAGTGAGTTTATATCATCCATTTTGTGTGACAACATAGATGATCCAACTAGTCAAATAAATTGCATCAAAGGATTATGTGAAACATGTGGTGAATTGGCTCTATTTCCTTCGAAAATTGAAAATATTTTTGTAACAAAAAAATTGAATTGTAAAAGTTACAAGTATGTCAAGAATGAAACAAAGTTGGGGAAAGAAACAAAAAGGTTGGAATATGTTGAAGAGGAGTTGTCTATTCTAACATTTATGGATAGATTTAAGAAATTTATTCAACCTTATATTTGTCACGCATTTTTTGCAAAGTGGCAAGCACAACAGTTTCAAACTCTGAGAGATAATTTCCCACTTGGAACAATTGTATCAGTTGTTGATTTTGCAGAGAACTATTCCTTTTTTCATCAGAAAACAATTCAATTAGATTATTACTTTAATAAGCAAGTCACTATTATGGTACATGTTTGTTACAAACATGCACAATTAGATTTGGATGGTGTTCAGAGTATAGTTCAAGAACGAGTAATTATAAAGGAATATCATTTTTATATAAGTGATGATAAAGAACATGACATTCACTATGTAGAACATTGCTTCAATATGTTATTTTCTTATTTGAAAGAAAGAAACATAAATGTTGATAAACATTATATTTGGTCTGATGGATGTGCCACACAGTTTAAATCATCTAGACCATTTTATGCATTATGTTGATATCATTGCAATAAGAATATAAAACACATATGGAATTTCTTTGAGAGTGGCCATGGAAAAGGTGAACATGATGGTGTTGGAGCTTGCATCAAATGTGCTTTGCAAAAGTATCAAATGAATTATCAAGGAGTTCATGTAAATAATGCACATGATGTTGTTGAATGGTGTAAAACTCATTTTTCATTAGATGAGGTTAGGACATCATCAATGATGAGTTGACAAGTACCATATAGAGTCTTCTTGGAAATAATAGGTATGGATGTGTATGTCTATTTAACTTTTATGCAATTAAGTTATAAAATTTTATTGTTAAGTTTTATTTTTCAATTCATTGAATTTTAAGTTTGATTTGTCTATATTTTCAATTTAATGAACCTTCAGGTGTTAATAGAAAAAAACATGCATGGTTACAAGAGGATAGAAAAGACACATTCCTTACATTCAATGATGAGTACAAATAATTGCAATTGGAAATTGAAGATAAGAGAATACTCATGTTTTTGTGACAGTTGCATTGATGAAGACTATGAAGAATGCATCAATCAAACATGTGGATATATAGGTGCATGGACTCCGGTACCACTTGATGTTACCGATACATTTGATAAAGATGAAATTTTTGATGATATTCCATTGATTTTTGATGATTATAATCATATCTCTAGATTGGTAAAAGTGAGTGAGTATCATAAAAATTAATCTCAACTTGTTTATTTAATTATCAATTTCAGCTATCTTATATATATTGTACACATACATACATGTATACTTGTTCTGTAGGAGTTGTCTTTGTAGTGATTGTTGAGCCTAGAAATCATGAAGGTGTCAGTTATTATTTATTATGATGTACTATAGAGAGGACAAAGTTATATGACCCTAAAGAAAGTGATGGAATGTTGTTCTGCATAGGTAAATTATACATATACATGTATGCACATAAATATTTAAATAAATATATATATCTAGGTAACTTTATATCTATCAAATTTTAAAATATTTAAATTTGTGGTGCGAGTTCTGTTGTGATAGAGGGAAAATATTTGAAACAAGACAAAATAGTCCAACATGGAATAAACTTTGTTGATTATCAACCTAGCAACAAGGTTTTACAATACAGCCACCTGGTCGTTGCTATAGGGTTTTGTCTACATCTAGTCAAACTTAAGCGGTACATCACAAGTGGAGACTAGACAGTGAAGATCATGAAAAGATATTACATGTTATAAGTGTACATCATGGTTGATTAGACCTTTGAGATTTATTTTATAATAATTTGAATATCAACTTTGATGAAATGTGTTTTTAATTGTACAATCATAGTCTTTATCATTAGTTTATTAAAAATCTATAATATTAATTGTACTATGGATGAATTTAATAATTTAACAACTTGATATAAATAGGCTAGAAGTTAGTTCAAACTTACACAATTTCATTATCTGTACATATTTATCAAAAATAATTTAATATGTTACAATTCTTCAATATCAACTTCTTTTCAAACTATTGAATTTCATCTTGAATTAAATGTTTTTTTAATTGTACGATCATAAGTTCTTAATTATCATTAGTTTATTAAAAACTATCTAATTTAATAATTTAAATTAACTATACCACATGGATGAATTTAATAATTTAACAATTTGGTATAAATAGGCTTTAAGTTAGTTCAAACTTACACAATCATTATCTATAGATATATATCAAAAATAATTTAATATCTTACAATTCTTAAATATCAACTTCTTTTCAAACTGTTGAATTTCATCTTGAATTAAATGTGTTTTCAATTGTATGATCATAAGTTGTTAATTATCATTAGTTTACTAAAAAAAATCTAATTTAATAATTTAAATTAATTGTACCATGGATGAATATAATAATTTAAATTCATGAATCAACTTTTTTTCAAACTAGATTGAATTTCATAAGTGAAAATTAAATGTGTTTTTAAAATTGTAAGAGTATAAGTTCATAGTTATCATTTATGTTAGTTTATTTAAAAACTATATATTGTAATGTTACTTTATTACATCTACAGTCATGTACTCTTAAAGTTTAAATTAGTTTAAATTAATATACTTTTTTAATATTATATTTTGTAAAAAATTTCTAAAATAATTATTGGCTTACCTAATTAACATATTTTTATCCACATAAAACTAATATTTATCTTTAGCAGGTTAGTAATTGATAATTTAAGAAATATATATCTTTCTAACTTCCTACTAATTGATAATTGATATACATGTACACGTCTCAAGATCATGTTCTATAGCTATAACACAAAAAAAAAAAAACACATATATACATCTCAAGAATAAACATCTACAGATTTAATATATCTCTATGTAACTGAAATGCAAACTATAAATCTTGGATAAATACATGTACGGAGCAAAATATAAAAATTCATATATACACATGTGATGGTATCTAACTACTAAAGTACTCAATAATCAAATAAATAGTGAAAGTACACGTATGTCATCAAGGTACTAAAATACACATATGTGTACATGTAAACTATCTCCAATATATAAATGTGTCAAAAAATATATAAATCTGATCTACTACTAGAGGGACCCCTCAAGATGCATACGAATAGAATGACCCTCTGATCGAGTCTCCTGTACATCCTCTTGCCAAGGTGCATCAACCAAGCCATGGAAATATATATACATATATACATACATGTTAGAGTTCTATCTAAACATATATATACATACACATGTACATGTACATTCAAATTAAATATGAACTTGCATATATATATAGATATATAGCTAGTTTTCAAAACATTTAAATAACTTTGAACAAACTATTTAAAAATAAAGTACCTAAGCACTACCAAGTGCCTCAATAGAATCATCTCTCTCTCGTACATGATGGCCTGAACCAATAGTATGTGTAACCATGTGCTCAACGATCTGTGCCTGCATGATTTATTATGAGTTAAAGATTAAATTAAATATCTAGATTTATATTTGAACTAATTTTTTTAATAAATGAACATATTTTTAAATTTCATATATATTTAAAATTAAAAATAAATTATATATGTACCTAGGTCTCCAAAGGTGGAGGATGATCAGCAGACTCCATTGTATCATCTACTGATGCACCTGAGCTTGAAACTTTGACACCTATTGAACCACCATTAGCACCATGTCCAACTGCTAGTAAATCTAAGTGAAGTGAACTATGTAACTGGCTAGGTAATTGTGTAGAATTAGTGCTACCAAGTCGGAACAACAAGTCCATGTATGATGAAATACCCAAGCTCGAACTAGTATCAATCTCAGATAGGCCTCGAAATTGCTCACCAAAATCATCAAGACCCTCATCTATAATCTGGACATCTCCAACTTGTATGCCCAAGTTATCTATAGAGTGTCATGAGCCTGGTGCCGAATGCTGTGAGCTATGCACAGGTGTATCATCTGTCACTGGTGTGGTGACTTGTATCTATGGAACTATGCTAGGGCTCTAATGTTGTCTAACAACATCCATCACTAGGTGTACTGGAATCCCCTTTGTATAAAAAATATAGCTGATAATGTGAAACATATCCTCCAAAAATATAGTGCCATATCCATATGTGTCTGCTATCCTAAAAGACCATGAATATCACCTGATAGTGGTAGCCCAACAGCTTTATATGCATCATTAGAGGAGGCGCTTGAAGTGCTACTAGATGCCTCTAAAGATGGTCGACCAGGAGGATGAGGATGTCAACTATAAAGATAATGACCAATAGAATCTAATGTGATACTAGACATTGTAGATGCAATGTACCCAATAGTGTCAATTGCTCCCCTCTAGGAAGCAATGACAACTCTATCTGCAATAGGCACATGTGCAGGAGTCATAGGAGGTAGCCTCTACCCAACAAACTATCTGACATCTGCAAGTGGCAGATGATATGCACTGTAATACTAGTCATGATGTACGATCTAACCATGCCCCTATCCATAATAATCAGGAATATCCAAGTAGTTAACGTTGAGCCCTATACAAAACTCAGCATACAATTAATGTGCAAAATAAAGGGGTGTCTGGTCATTAATATGATAATGACCATGTACAGCTAAAAATCATGGATAGATCATGCTAGCAATAATAGGGTCTTTGCATCATGTGACTCTGTAGCCTCTCACCCTACCCTATGCTCCCTCATATGCTAGAAAGAGCTCTCTTTGGATGATGTCTTGGGGGACAACCCTCTTGACATTATCAAAAGATGCATCTCCTAAAACCTTAGCCTTAAGCTCCCTAGATATAGAAGCTAATATGGCTGGAGTAAATGAATGGTGAGCTCTAAACCTAGCTGTCAGATCCTATAAAATCCTACATATCGTAGTACATATGTCTCTATAAAGACCATCATCAGAGGTCAATATAGATTGTTGTAGTCTAGCAACCTCCTACTCTAAAAATACAAATAAATCGTCAATATCAATGTGTGGAGGTGGTGTAGTAGGATCTCTAGTAAGAGCTACAGGTGCAGCCTGACCTAGAACAAGAGTTGTACCAAGAGCCACGGTAGGACCTACACCACCTAGAGCTTCACCAGGAGCCGCACCAGGAGCTAGAATATGAGTTGCATGATGAGCCCTACATTGAGGTACACCACGAGCCCCACCACAGGCTGCAGCACAAGCCCCACCATGAGCAACATGATGAGCTACATGAGGAGCCAAATCAAGAACTACATCAAGCACTACAATAGGAACTGCATCAACCTATGCCACAACAAGACCCATAGCAAGAACTACATCAAGTGCTACACCAAGAGCTACATCAAGTTGATCATGTGAAGTCATAGCTGTAGAAATGTATGAAGAGCTAAAGTGCCTACTGTGCACATAGTTTTTTTATTTTTAAAATGAAAAATTATACATGTAATTGAATATACATCACACATGGACCTAGATAATCTGTAACACATGTATCATGATCTGATAACATTTAAATATATATGATTGAATGCATATATGTATACATACATGAGAACTTTAGAAAATATATTAAACATACATTGCACATTATTGAACTGTAAGCAAAATATAGAAAATCTAGCTAATTTAGCACAATTTTAATTAATAATTTAAGTAAATATAATAAGTAAATTTATGATTAATTTAACACATTTTAAGTAATAATATAGAAAATCTAGCTAATTTAACCATTTATGATTAATATAATTTAAGTGCTTATAATTTAGGATAAGGGTTGTGGCTTATCATAACCTATCTAACCCTAATCATAATCATAAATCATAAATGTTAAACCATGACCCTAAATACTAAACCCTAATCTTTGTACAAACTTTCAATTTAGTATAAGGGAGCTTATAATTTAGGATAAGGGTTGGGGCTTATCATAACCTAGATCTAACCCTAATCATAATCATAAATCATAAATGTTAAACCATGACCCTAAATACTAAACCCTAATCTTTAGACAAACTTTCAATTTAGCATTTAAGGGTTTACCATTTACCTTTAGTATAGCGGCTTATAATTTAGGATTTAAGGATGTAACCTATCTAACCCTAATCATAATCATAAATCATAAATGTTAAACCATAACCCTAAATACTAAACCCTAATATTCAAAATAAACTTTCAATCACATATAATAAGAAAGTTCAATAATATATTTACTTATTATTAATTAAAAATGTGTTAAATTAATTAGCTAGATTTTCTATGTCTTCCAAGTTAAATAGAAATAACACAACATTAATATTTATAATAATGTTTTTTAATGTGTGTTGTTTTCAAACAAGTGAAAATAGTATATCATTTGATTAAAGATGTTGTAAATTATAATTTAGCTTTATGAAATAAAAAATGCACATGTGTGCACTCAATTTTTTATCATACTAATTTTTTAACCATGTATAGATCTCCAAATTTTCATATAGATACATTCATGAATGTTAAGGTTCCAAGGTTAAAGGTTATGGTTATAGTTTAGACTATATTATAGTTAAGACCTTAAAATAGGGATATATATTAGTTTAATTAATGTTATTATTTAGGAAAAATTAAGGTTAGAGTTAAGGTTAGCAAGTAGGATAAGGTGCAAATTAGAGGCCCGAAAGTCTTTGATTTATAGTCAGAGTTGAAGATAACTTTAAAGTTGAGAGTTTGGTTATGGTTAGAGTTAATTTATTGTTCTAAGATTTTATTATACTTTGGGGGGTATTATTAGAGAACTCAATTAGGGTAATAAATTATTTATATTACTCTTAAAGGATAATGTTTCAAGGTTTAGGTTTCAAGTTGGGTTACATATATATCATTTAAAACAAGGGTCATACTTCATGTATGTGTGTGTGTTTAAATGTATGTGCATGTATCTAAAATGTAATTTATTACAATTTAGAATTAGGGTCAACTTGTTTTAGTTTTAAGTAAGTTAGGCCTAAATTAGGTTTTGAAATAGGGTTTTAGTGTAAAGGTTATAATTAAGCTCAATTTTAGGGTAAGATTTAGGACCTTATGACATTGTTAGGGTTTACATGAACTTACATAATTTAGCATTAAATTGAGGGGTTAATATTAAGGTCCATGGTTAAGAATTTAGGATAAGGGAACTTAGCATATGAAGTTTATGATTTGGTTCAAGATTATGATTTAGGGTATTTATTATCATTTATAATCTTGGGTTTAGAAATTAAATTTTAAGATCAAGGTTAGGGTTAGGGTTTTCATAATGGTTAGGGTAGGGTTTGGACAATTATTTTAGTTAAGGTTTATAGTTAGAGTTAAGATTAGGGTTATCATTTAAAGGATTTAGGGTTATAGTTATGATTAGGGTTATGGTATGGGTTTACATTTCTATATTAGTATTATTTATAGGGTTAGGATACATATCCAGGTTGACATTTCTATTAGTATTATTTTTAGTGTTATGACTTGTATCAAGGTTAAAATTTATGGATAGGAAATTTATGAATAGTGCTTATAATTTAGGATAAGATTTGGGGCTTATCATCTAGTATAAGGGTTTACCATTTATGATTAGTGTTAGAATTATGGTTTTTAACTTACTTAAAATTAGTTAAATAGATCTTTTACAATTTAAATCTAACATTTTAGGATCTTAGCATACAAAGATTAGGGTTTAGTATTTAGGGGACAATGGTTTAACATTTATGGTTTATTATTATGATTAGGGTTAGATCTAGGTTATGGGTTTACATCATTGTTAGAAGTATGGTTTAAAGAGGGTTAGGGTATGGGTTTACATCATTGTTAGTTCAGTATAGTTAGAGGGTTAGGATTTGTATTAGGGATAAGATTTTGTATTATGGTTTTAATACTCAGTTTTAATATTTATAATTAAACTTAGGATCAAGTATTATGATTAAATACTATTTAATGTTGGGGTTTATCGTTTAGATCTATGGTTCAAATTGAGGTTTAGGAGTTATGGTTGAGCATCTAAGATTAGGGGTTATAAATTGTGATTACGGTTTTGCAATTAGGATTATGACCAATTTTAGTATTTAGGAATATTGTTTAGCATTAAGGTTTAAGAGTTAAAATTTAAGTTATATATAAGATCTTTACATGTTCAAATATATGATGTACATTCTTTATGTTTGTATATTATAATCAAGTAATGTTAGATATAATTAACTTTTATTAATTAAATGTTGTAACATGTATTCTTTAGGTCATAAATGTTCTAAGTTATATGTTCTTATGTATATGCATGTATGTTATATTCTTACCTATATGAAAATTAATCTACATTCTTATATATGTATAATTTAGGATCTCCCCTTAAGACATGTCATTGAATTATATAGTCAATTATATATTTAGATTATTAAGACATTAAAAATAATAACATCTACATTTAAACATGAATATTGAAAACATACGTATGCACATCTATATTTAACATGAACATATTTACATGTACATTTATGAAATAAAATATACATTTTAATCTACATTCTTATGTATAATTTAGGATCTCTCCTTAAGACATGTCATTAAATATAGTTAATTACACTTAGTTATAAGACAAATTAAGATCAATAGTTAACATATATACATACATATAAAAATGTGAATTTATTAAAAACAGGTACATACCTCTACTTTCAACCATGAACAAATATACATGTACATCTATGTTCAAAATTAAAAAATTATACATTTTAATCTACATTGTTACATGTATAATTTAGGATCTAGACCCTTAAGATATGTCATTTAATTAAACTTCTAAGATTAAGACATTAAGATGAATTTGGCATATGTACATAAACATGAATATTAAATACATACATGTCTACATTTAACATTAACATATATACATTTATATCTATGAAATAAAATATGTATATTTTAATCTGCATTCTTATGTATAATTTAGGATCTCCACTTAAGATGTATGGCATAGTTTAGATTAAGGTGCATAAATATGAACAACATACACATAAACATGAATAAGGCATTAAGATAAATAACATATATAGATACATGAAGAAAACATATATACGTAAACATAAAAGATTAAGATGTATTAAAAAATCAATAACATACATACATTAACATTAATAAATTTATATGAATATTGAAAATATTTTTCTAAATTTTATTTTTTTAAATATTTTTAAATATTTTTCTAATATTTTTTAATTTTCAAGACTAAAGTTTTTCAAAATATTTTATAATTTTTTTTCTAATATTTTATAATGTTTAAATCCTAATTTATTTTCTCATAGTTTTCTAATATAAAATTCTAAATTATTATTTTTAAAATATATTTTCTAATATTTAAATTTAATGGTTTTTCTAATCTTTTTCTAAATTTGTTTTCCAATTATACATTATATTATTATAAATTTTCTAATATTTTTTCTAATGTTTTTCTAAAAAAAATTTCTAAATTTTATATTATTATAAATTTTCTAATGTTTCTCTAATGTTTTTTCTAATTGTTTTTTTAAAAAAAAATTCTAAAATTTTGTTGGAATATTCAAATATGGAAAGAGTACTTATGAGAGGGGGGGGTGAATTAGAAGTACTAAAATTTGTCCTATAAAACTTTTATGTGGAAATAAATTGCATGCATGTAAATACATTAAGTAAACATGAAACTAACACATGCATCAATAACACATAACACCTGAAATTGGTAACCCAGAAGCCCTCCAGGAATAAGAAGGTAAAACTGGGGTGGGGATGATACCCACAAAAATTACTGCAGCAATATTGTTTAACCACTTCTGATGGTTTGCCCTGTTAAAGGCTTGCCCTGTTAAAGGCTTTACACTGTGTCAATAGTGACCTGGTTAGAGGATTTACAAACACTTAACATGAAGTGTCACCCTGTTAAAGGATTTAATCACCTATCTCTAGGATCAATGAAATAGCTATTAAACTAACCTATCACCATAGGATTTCCATGCTAATACAATGGCTAGAAAGTATTAGGTAAAATGAACCTGATAGTTTACAATCCTTGATTGCTGAATGCTGGCTCTGTTCTGCTTCGTCTGATCTTGATCCTTTGTGATTTGATATCTTTTGCTTCTGAAAATAGTATATCAACCACTCTATATCTTCTCCTCTATATCATCATCTTCATCATCTCCTTCTCTATCATGTCTTCTCTATGAGATATCGTCTTCCCTATAAAGACATTTGAGGATTTAGGGTTAGGTCTGGATCTACGATCCATATTCAATCTTCATTTCCACTTAATACTTATCTTTTGCTGATTGGTTGCATGCCTTTATCATTTTTCTTATTGGCTGCATGCAAATTACATAGGAAATATAAAAGATTCGATCTGATCATTAAATCCTTCGAGATTTCCTTATGTCGGTTGTAAAGACTGTTTTCATCATAGTTTGTGCGATTCCAAACTCTTATGCTGATATCCTAGATTAGTCGGCTCCTGAAATATTTCTGTTGCTCGGCACATGCTGTTCTACTAAGTTACTCGGCACTTACACAAAACTGTGTTACTTGGCATCTAAACTTTACTCGGCACCTGATCTTCACTCGGCATTTACACTTTACTCGGCACCTACACTTTACTCGGCACCTGAAGATTGCTCAGCATCTATTGCACTCAGCACCTATTCTTGATCTTGGTTAAGTGTATTGACACTCAGTTGTCAAATTTATTCTTTAAGCTAACAATATCCCCCTTTGACATGAGTGGCAAAAACATTTAACCCATGTGACTGAGTAATTAATCCTTCATTCAAACTTTGCTTCCCAAAATTTTCTTTCTCCCCCAAAATTCCAAAATATTTGCTTATCTCTGCTATCTCCCTGTCAAAATTTCAAAATTGGCTATCTCTGCTATCTCCCCCTTTTATTATACTTACTCCCCCTTTTATTATACTTATCATTTCATTCCTGTACTCAACTTCTTTCTTTAATTACTTATTCTCCCCCTTTTTTGACACTTATGTCAAGGGTCTTTACAATGAAATGCCATATTTGGCCAAAAATGTGCTATTTACTTCAAGGAGTATCTTTAGAGCTGCATCCCAATTTGTTAATGCGACATCTAATGTCTTATGCTGGATGGCAATCTCTGCTACTAGGTGTACAAGTCCATCAAATGAAGAAAGATTGGGGTCTTTCCTGAGGACTATCTCTGCATTTATTTGCTCCTTATGAAGTAATCCCAAATGAGGAGTAATTGATGATTGCATTTGTATCAATTTGGCTTTTGTAGTCACCTCCTCTGCTGCCAAAATGGCTAGCTCTCTTTGTGTGTGAAGCGATTGGACAAAATGCTTCTCACTCTGAGCTAGATCTGTAGGGAGTTGCATACTAGAAGTTTTCAGATTGCTTTCCAAACTCAGTATTTTCTGGCTAGTGTCTTTTGTGAATGTTGAAAAATCACACAACTTGTTGTACAGGGAAAAGATGTTTCCTAGTACAATTTTAACTGTTGTAACTTTCTTTTCCAGTTCTTCTTGTGCTAGTGCTATATCACTGGATATTTTACTGTTTACTTTTTCTTGGAACTTCTTTTTTGACCATTCAAGTAATTTTACATTTGTTTCCTGGTCTTCATTAGTCACCTGGTCAACTATATTAGAAAGTTGTTCCATGATTGGTCTTGACTCATCTGGAGATTGTAAGCAAAAAGCTTCCCTGAATATGTCCTTAATTTCATTCAATGTACGCTTATGCTTGTATTCCTTTCTTAGTGCTTCTTGTCTCCTTCTTTTGTCTAGTGCACTCTAAATTTCATTAATCTTTTCTTCTGTAAGAGTGCTAGATTCATAATATGGGATTTTAATTTCATCATCAAGCTCAGGAACTCCATAGTGAAGTTTCCTGACTGATTTTGATGAACTCGAGCCTGGTGTTCTGATTTTCAGCTGTAATCCATCTGTGCTCGACTGCTGAAGAGTTTGTGTTGGAGTCCCAGATTTGGGTAATGCAACCAGTGTTTGTATTGCAGTCTCCTCCTTTTTCTGTGTCTCTTTTTCTTCAGCTTGAGTATCCCCTTTTTGAATGCTAGATGGGGTTGAACTTGGTGGCTGTTCAGATTTTTCTTTTGTTTCCCCTGCTACTGTACTTGGCACTTGGAGTGTATCAGTACTTATACTTGGTGGAGGTGGTGGTGGAAGGAATAGAATACCAGTAGTTTGTGGGATCGAAGGTGGCATTTGTGCTTTTACCCTTTCTTTTTCTTTGACTTCTAGATTCTGTAATTCATCAGCACTAACCAATATAGGATTTGAACTTAATTTTGCTACTAAAAATGATTGGTCAAGGATTTCCAAATCCTCTGTAGTTAATGGATTGATGTTTTGAACTGAAATTTCTGTAACATCCTTTATTTTTATGAAATCTACAGGTGTGATGGTGGCATGAGGAGGACTAGGAGGAGATACCTGTATGTCTTGCATACTTTGATCTTGTGGCTCAGCTGTATCTTTCTCTTCCTCTTTCTCCTCATTGAGTGCCTCTCCTTCCTTTTCTCCTTTACTCTCCTTCTCCACTAGTTTATTCTCTTTTATTTCTGATGCTCCCTTTTCTTTTATCTTGGCAATTGCTTCTGCCTTATATTCCTCATTATATACATCTTCAATCTTCTTGTAAACTATTTTCCACAATCTTGTGGATTTGGTAACTACCTCTTCAATTTTATTCTGTAGAATACTGAATGTTCTATACTTGGGAGTGAATCTGTTATTATGCCTTTTTATGGCATTTATTATTTGATCTCTAGTCAAATCAGGCAACAATCTTGCCAATGTTGACTCCCTTATTTCTTTTTCCATTTGTAAACAAAAATGCCATTTATCCTCTATGATTGTATACAGTTCTCTCGGCATAGAGTCATCTAATTCTAGAGGTGTGTGCTTATATTCAGCCATCATAGCATACACAGACTCCTCTAATTTATTTTGCTCTCCTTTGGTGAGCTTAGAAAAATTCAGATTCTTTAATCCTTTCAAATCATTATTTCTAATTTCTGTACATAATTTATCAACATCAATCTGGGGTATTTGTCTTACCTCTTGAGATTGACTGTTGTCTTCTGACTTTGTTTCCTCCTCATCTGTTTCAGGCTGGGGAATGAACTTCCTCTTCTTTGACTCAGCAGCAGTCTTCTTTGAGTCTTTCTTCTTCCCTTTAGCCTCTTCTTTTTCTTTTTGAGTTGTGGCCCTTGTGGTTGGTCTTTTTGGTGCTGGGGTAGCTACTTTCCTCCCCTTGGATTTAGGAGCAGATGGAGTTTTGGTCTTTTTCTTGGCTGGTGCTTCCTTGGCTACTTCAACCTCAACACTTTCCTCTTTGTCTCCTTCTGACCCTTGAGTCTGATCCTGAAGTTTGTCTTCTTCTTCTTCAATGACTTCTTCTTTTTTAATGTCATCTCCTTCTTCTTCTGCTGTCCCTTCTTCTTCTACACCAAACTTTCTTTTGATTTGTCTTACCATTTTCTCTTTCTTCTTTACTGCTGAAGCAGTCTTCAACTCTGTTATTATCTTTGATTTGACAACATCATAAGTTCCAAAGATTTTTGCATTTTTGTCTACTTCTTCTGCAAGTAAGGTTGTTATTGCTGCAGAGGCTTGATCAGCATCAAGTTCATATCCTAGTGGCCTAAGCCATCTTATTCTAGGTATAACTGCTTGCACATAAGTATAATCTATATCTACAAGAAAGAAAATATCTTTTTCATATTTCTCAGTCATTGAAACTAGAATTCTCATTCTTTGTTTCATGGACTTTTTGAAGTCCTCAAAATAACCAGTCATTTGGGCATCAAAATTTTCACCCATCTGTTCAATGTATCCATTAATTTGTTCAACAATTGTTTTGTCTAGATTCCATTTAACTTTCCCTATAGAAGGAAATTCTTTCATCAGATAGAAAAACATACATATCAAAACTGATCCAAATTTACATTGAGCTCCTTTGCTCTTCCTTATAGCTCCCATATTTTCACTAATCTGTTGAAACATGAGCTCTGCCAGATCATAAGTGTGATCCCTTTTTATTATCTTGTATGCAACATCAACTGCTATACAAGGTACGCTATTTAATCTGCTTGATTGATAGAATTTGTGTGAAATAATTCTTACAGCAAAGTCTAGTAGAGGATCAGTGACTGTGTCGATAGTCATCCCTCTATTGTTCCATTTTGCACCTGTATTTCTCTCAATTACTTCCCTTTTGTCACTTCGCAGGGTCTTTGGCCGATCTAGGGTTGGAATACTAGTAACCCTATGAACGATTTTCTTGGTGAATTTTACTGGCCCTGACTCTAACCAAAAAGCTTCGTTATGTATTCGGCTCAAAACTATCCGTACCCATTCTGTTTTGAAGACAGTCAGAAATGCTAGGGTTTTGGTTAATCCTTTTCTTTCTACAATGGAAAACTCATTTTTCAATACTTTATTTTCACATAATTTATCATATGCATTATGAATTTCTAAGTCTCCTATGGCACCAATTTTACAATTGTAGCATCTGCGAACATCTTCTACCATAACAACTTTATCTGGAATAACTGATAATGCACCTGCAGGATCATTCTTGTATGCTACTTCAGGTATGGGCTTAAATTCAAGTTGTTTTACTTCGTTGCTGACCAACTGAACTTCATGGCTTTCTAAACCCTTGGTGGTTCCTGACCTGGATGCCATTGTTTTCCAAACTAGGGTTTTATAATTCAAACAAGTTTGTGAGACCTACGTAGCTCGGCACTTAAGAGAAATACGTTGAATCAACGAGATCGTTGTTGGAATCTTTCACAAATTGCTTCTGAACTTTTCTTGATCTTCTCCGCTCCTTTTTCGGCTTTGCTTCTTGATCGCGATGCGAAAAACAGATTGAAATCGTGATAATATACCCTGATTTCATCGCATTAAATGCTCAACTGCCAACTCGGCGTCTACTAAATTTCCTTTCTACTCGGCTTCCATTGGAGTTTTTTTAACTCGGCATCGGTTATCAGCTCGGTCGCTGTTGGGAGCTCGGCATCTGTTTTGAGTTTTGACTCGATATCCAAAGGTAGCTCGGCATCAACATTTAGTTTTCATCTTGACATCTTGTTTCATGTAGATTTATACTTTGAATTGCTTCTTTGTCTTGGGACTGATGTCTGATATAACTTTTTATATTAGTCCCATACACTTCTCATGCTTAGTTTGATGAAGTGTGATCACTTGACCCATTGGGTGAAGTGATCCCTTCACTTGATGTATTGCACTCATCTCTCTTTTTCCAAGTCTTGTTCATTTTCCCCCTTATCTTTTCAATATCAATCTTTTCTTTGCCTTTATTCTCTTCAGACTTGGGTGCCTTTGATCTTGTAGGACAATTTTTGCTGATATGACCAGTTTTCAGACAATTAAAACATGTGGTTTGGTTCAACCATCATTTGTAGTTCCCTCTGAAATGTGTTCTTATGCAGTTCTGTGGTGTATGTCCATATTCTTGACAATAATGACAACTATACCTGGTATTGTAATCCCAATGATGATGACTTTCTTTTCCTTCTATTTTTGCTGGTTGATTTGATGTCCACATAGGTTTTGATCTACATTCAAATGCCCTATGTCCATACTTATTGCAATTATAACAATGTCCATCAAATTTCTGAGTCCTTGTGAAATTGGATCTGCAATCTTGTGTCATATGTCCTTGCATGTTGCACTTGTGATAGAAACTCTTACTCTTGGGTGTGTTTGGTTGATTGAATCTTCTGCTCCTACACACATTAGCAGTATGTCCCTTCTTATTACAATAATGACAAGTGGTTTTAGTATTCTTACCTTTGTCACTTCTTTTTTCAGCACTTTTTGATGATTCTCCAACTTCAGTGCTATTGTAACCAAGTCCTGATGTATCATGGGAAGATCTTGGAGTTTTCAGCAACTGTTCAAAATACTTGATGGCTTCACTTGACTTGTTGAGATTTTCTACTACCTCTTTTTCTCTGTTCAATTCATTCTGCATCTTCAGAGTAGAGATCTCAATGTCCTTCACATTGAGTTCATGATGAAGGTTCATCATTTGAGCAACTGTATCCATCTGCATGTTTGAGATCCTTGTCAGTTCAGTACATTTTTCTTCAATTCTGTTTGCAAGATTCCTTTTGTCATTTTCCATCATGACCTATCATCAACTGCTCTTTTCTTTTGTTCTGTAATTTCACATATCATTATGGCCTGTGATTCATGTTCCATCTTGAGAGATCTAATCTCTTCTGCTTGAATTTTGTTTTTCTCCATCAGTTCTGCTATTGCTGCATCAAACTCTTTGGTATCTCCGTTGGAAAATGTGTTGGTGGTATCAATTTCTTTGTAGTGTATATCATTCTCAGCTATGGCCAGATCTTTCCTTTTTTTTAATGAGTTTCTCAAATTGATTCTAAATTCCTCCAAGCTATGCAGAGCAAGTTGCACATCTATCACCTAATTTTCAATGATCTTTCCAAGTTTGAAAGCTTCCATCTCTAGATCTTTTCCTCCAAGCTGTTAAACTTTTCCTTATGAGAACCTGGTAACGCTCTGATACCAATTGTTGGAATATTCAAATATGGAAAGAGTACTTATGAGAGGGGGGGGTGAATCAGAAGTACTAAAATTTTTCCTATAAAACTTTTATGTGGAAATAAATTGCATGCATGTAAATACATTAAGTAAACATGAAACTAACACATGCATCAATAACACATAACACCTGAAATTGGTAACCCAGAAACCCTCCAGGAATAAGAAGGTAAAACTGGGGTGGGGATGATACCCACAAAAATTACTGCAACAATATTGTTTAACCACTTCTGATGGTTTGCCCTGTTAAAGGCCTGCCCTGTTAAAGGCTTTACACTGTGTCAATAGTGACCTGGTTAGAGGATTTACAAACACTTAACATGAAGTGTCACCCTATTAAAGGATTTAATCACCTATCTCTAGGATCAATGAAATAGCTGTTAAGCTAACCTATCACCATAGGATTTCCATGCTAATACAATGGCTAGAAAGTATTAGGTAAAATGAACCTGATAGTTTACAATCCTTGATTGCTGAATGCTGGCTCTGTTCTGCTTCGTCTGATCTTGATCCTTTGTGATCTGATATCTTTCGCTTCTGAAAATAGTATATCAACCACTCTATATCTTCTCCTCTATATCATCATCTTCATCATCTCCTTCTCTATCATGTCTTCTCTATGAGATATTGTCTTCCTTATAAAGACATTTGAGGATTTAGGGTTAGGTCTGGATCTACGATCCATATTCAATCTTCATTTCCACTTAATACTTATCTTTTGCTGATTGGTTGCATGCCTTTATCATTTTTCTTATTGGCTGCATGCAAATTACATAGGAAATATAAAAGATTCGATCTGATTATTAAATCCTTCGAGATTTCCTTATGTCGGTTGTAAAGACTGTTTTCATCATAGTTTGTGCGATTCCAAACTCTTATGCTGATATCCTGGATTAGTCGGTTCCTGAAATATTTTTGTTGCTCGGCACATGCTGTTCTACTGAGTTACTCGGCAGTTACACAAAACTGTGGTACTCGGCATCTAAACTTTACTCGGCACCTGATCTTCACTCGGCATTTACACTTTACTCGGCACCTACACTTTACTCAGCATCTATTGCACTCGGCACCTATTCTTGATCTTGATTAAGTGTATTGACACTCAGTTGTCAAATTTATTCTTTAAGCTAATGTTTCTCTAATGTTTCTCTAATGTTTTTTCTAATTGTTTTTTTAAATTTTTTTTCTAAAATTTATATTATTATGAATTTTCTAATGTTTTTCTAATATGTTTTCTAAATTTGTGCTCTAAAATTTATATCGAATTATAAATTTTCTAATGTTTTTCTAATGTTTTCTCTAAATTTGTTTTCTAAATTTTATATTAAATTATAAAAAAATTAAATGTTTTTCTAATGTTTTTACTAAATTTGTTTTCTAAATTTTATATTAAATTATAAATTTTCTAATGCTTTTTCTAAATCTATTTTCTAAATTTTATATTATTATAAATTTTCTAATATTTTTCTAATGTTTTCTAAAATTGTTTTCTATTTTTTTATTATAATATTTTTATTTTTTCTAAATTAATATAATTAGGTTTAATATAAATAAACAATAAAACTATTAAATTAACATTTATATGCTTTCAAAACATTAAAAACATTCAAATATGCTTTGAAAATATTACAAAATGCTTTGAAAATATTAATATATACTTAGAAAACATTAAAAAATGCTTTAAAATTTTCAAAAATATTAAAATAATAATATTTTGACATATCTTAAGATAAGAATCAGAAGGAAAGCAACAGGATGACATTGATAGAGCTGATAGAAAATACACGTTCAGTCCAACCCTCAGAATGAACAATTACACAATAAAAAAGAGCCAAATGGGTTAAAATGCCATTTTTAACCACTAAAAATCAGCACAGGGGGTGTTTGGGTGAACATATTAATTACATATGTTTGTCCGAACATGCCGTATTATATGGTGACGTGTTCCTATTAACATATGTAATTAGTATGTTTTCCTGAACATGTTAATTATGTTCGTGCGAACATATGATGCATCGAATTTTGACTTTTGCCTAGTTTTCTCAATTTTGTTCATCCCACTAAAGTGGAACCTATTATTGTGGTTTCATCCACCTTTCTCACTCATGGGCCGAAGTCTATTGTGCCATAGCATTATATCAGAATCTAGAAAAGCTATTTGTTCTCCCTACTCAATTCCAACAACTATTCATGAACATTCATTTTTCTCTAAAATAATCAAAGTAGAAGAAATAGTATAACTTGTACAAAGATATAAGGTGCCTACTTTCACATCTTTTTCTACTACAAGGGAACCTTTTGAAACCTTCCAATTTTCATCATTAAAAGTAACTACACAAGCTTCATCACCAAGTTGCCCTGCTAAAATTAAATTCGTACTCAGCCTTGGAACATGTCTTACCTCATGTAGTAGCTAATGATTCCCATTCTACAACTTAATCTTAACTTTTCTTTTTCCAACAATCTGATAGGGTTCATTATCCCCCAAATAAAAAAGCCCAAAATTCCCTTAGACATAATCAACAAAATAACTTATATGAGGTATAGCATGAAATGAAGCACCAAAATCTAAAACTCATCAATCATCAACACTTTCTAAAGATAGAAGAAAAACATCCTCTTTGGATTTGTTACTTATTAGATTTGTTTCCTTGTTCCCTTATAGTTTATCTCCTTCATTGTTCTTTCTAGTCCAACAATCTTTCTTCTTATGCTCTATTTTACCACAGTACTAGCAATCTTTCGGTCCTCTAGATTAAGACCTCTTCCCCTTTGACTTTCCTCTTGATTTCCCATGATATCTAGAATTATGTACTCTCTTAGTCATTCTGCCTCTACTTTGTGCATTCAAAGCACTTCCTGATGTAGATCCACTTGAGGATTTCCTATGAGTTTCCTCACTCAGAATAATATTGATCACATCATCAAATTTAAGGGTAATAGATCTAGAAATAGAATTACTCATAGCCATTACCAAGCCATTCTAGCTTTTAGGCAAAGGAAAAAAATCAAGAGAGCCCTAATTTCTTCATCAAAATCAATACAAATAGAAGATAATTGACTAGTAATAGTATTAAAATCATTTAAATGATCTACAATAGATCCACTTTCTGCCATTTTCATATTAAATAAATGCTTCATGAGAAATACCTTATTTGAAGCGGAGGGCTTTTCATACAATTTCATTAGGGTTTCCATCAATGCTTTTGTCGTCTCCACTTTTGTAATGTTAAATGTCACTAGTGGTGGCAAGCATAATCAAATGCTTCCAAGTGCCTTCTGATAAAGATAGTCTTCCATTTGCTTCTTCCATAATTGAAAGTTCTACCCATTAAATTTCTCCACCTTTAGCTTACCCTCGTTGTCATAGTTGCCGCTCAACTGTGAGACTCCCACTTAATCGCGAGACCTTCCTATAGAGGATTGCAAAAAAAATGATGATACTTTGGCTAAAAAAAACAAAAAATGACGATCATCTGGCTCTAATACCACTTGTTAGGATTAACGTTAGATAGAAATAATAGTTACACACAAATATAACCAATATTAGAAAATAGTAGATTGCACATAAGAGAACACAAGACAACAAGATTTAACATGATTCACCCAATCCTTGGGCTATGTCCACCAACAGCAAGTCCAATATTATTATGATCTAGTGATTACATCATGATTACAATCTAGAATCCCTTATAGCTCAATACCACCACAAGAACCAATTCTTGCATCAAACCTTATGAAAATCTCTAACCCTAAGCCTTTTATACAAGCTTTCTATTGATTACAAAATTAGGGCTAGAATAATAGAAAAATACTAGTCAATGTATTTTACAATATAAGGTCTTTTTTTTTCATCAAGGGTGTTGTTCCTGAAAACCCCCACGAGGGTGTTGCCCCTCAACCCCACCCTATATTGTGAAAGGGAGCCCACCTAGGGCACTGCCTCAAGACTCTATAGGGGTGCTACCCCTTGACCCCTACTTGGGGGCACTACCCCCAAACCCCTATAGAAATAATCTAGATGGAAACTATGTCGAATAAACCTCTAATTTTGATTAGGCTCCACATCACAATAGTAACATGGTGATGACTTACTCTGTCAACTACAATGAGAGCACCAAAAAATTTGTAAAAGCTATGGGGCTATTTTGGGGGGTTAGCCATGCCATCTCATTTTTTTGTGGACAGTGAATCATAACTTATTTTTGAGGCATTTATAGGGAAAAACAAAATTAGCTAGAGAGTTGCTTCAAGTATCAATGATGCCAATACCATCATTTTGAGGTTTTGGGAGGTTTCTATACAACATATTTATTGTGAAGGAAATAAGGTGGCAGATGCATTGGCAACAATGGGCCATGTGATGGTTAATAAGTGCAACTAGGAAAATTTTGATGGCATGTTAGCTCATATTGAGGCTTTATTTATAAAGGAAATAAATTAACTTTGATGAAATCAAGTATTAGTTTTTATAATGACATCACCTTTTGGGCCATCATTAATATGAGTGGTCTTTTAAGAAAAGGTCAAATTAACTCATTTAGTTTTAGCAAGACCATGATTGGTGCTTTAGTTGGTGATCAAATTTATACTAATTTAGGAGTAAAATGAGATGTTGCCTTTGGAAGATTTTGTGTGATTATGTCATAATGTATGTGATTGGAATAAAAGAGACTACTAGGACTTGTCATTATTTTTGGTGGTTTGTGTCCATCATTTGTGATTATTACTTGGGCATGTTTCATTTGACCAACTAATGTTTCATCTATTTAATTCTTAAACTTCTCTTTGCTATTATTTTTTCCATTTTAAGTCTTCCTTGTCAGAAAATGGGGTATTATCAATTTCCTCCAAAGATTTCATTCAAGATTTGGATGAGAATGAGAAAATTGATGGTAATCCTAATCATATTGGGTCGAACAACATTGAAAAATATGAGGTAGCTTAGACTTATTTGAAAGAAGATTGTTTGTTTTCTTTTATGTAGTGTATATAAGGCTATGATGAGTCTATTTCCATGAAATTTGTCAACACTTGGGACAATAGGCAGGTGATTTTGAATGGGATCTCATTTGTGATCAATGAAGAAATTATTGTGAAATTTTATCATCCCTCCTTGGATATACATAAAATGGTGAAAGTAGACAAGAGTTTTAGATGAAACCAACCTCAATGAGTTGTTCTGCCCTAGTGAGAGTTTGAGTTGTGACCATGGTGGATTTGTGAGAATGGTCCTTCCAGATCCCTGGAAGGAGGTATGCTATGCCATTATGCATTACATTACTTTAGTGGGTAGATTCCCAATTTTTTACTACTCTTACTTTCCCATTTTGAAGCATTTTACTAACAATGATCTCATTTCATTCCCTTATCTTATTATGAACTCCATGGAAGATGATATTCTCAATGTTGGGAAGAAAGTGAAAGCTAGTAAACCATTTAACATCCTTCACGAGGCCTTTATGTTCAAACTATTCAATTTACACAAAGGCCTTTTCTCATCTCGTCCTATTAATGTTCAAATTGTTCTCCCTAATTATTTTTTCTACCTCAACCACTCAATTTTTTTTTTTAGGTTGTGTCAATTGCAGATGCTAAAATCCCTAAGACCTATCTACACCATATCCTTCAACAAATAAAATTGGAGAAGGATGCTTAGATTGTGGACTCTAATGTGGAAAAAAATGGAATATGTAGGTCCCTGAGGAATAAGAAAAAATGGTTGCAAATGAATCCTTATACCAAGCATGTGAGCCTTGTTAGTTCTAATTGAACTAACAATGGTAAAAGTAAACTCCCATAGAAAAGGTAGAAAAGAAAGGCATTTAGGAAAAAAATAAATTGAGGATGATGAGGATGAAATGACCAATAAAAGGGAAAAAGTAGAAATTAGCCCTACTACTAGTCATTGAAGCCTTGTGTCATCCCATATTATACACACCTTTTAATAAATGATATCCCTAATAATCTCAAACTATTGGGTGATAAGGGAGAGAGCATCAGTTACCCTCTCCATTACCATGAAAAGGATAAGAAGGGTGAGGATAAGGATCCCTAGGAGACCCTTTTAGGTGAAAACCAAAAGTAGGAGGAGAATCATCACACCCTAGAAATAAGGCTCAAGAAACTGGAGGAAAGGTAGGACATTATTGAATAAAGATATGATGATGTGGCCAAGTTGGTAGTTAGGGTTATGCACTTGGTGGAATCAACTCTTCACCTTCTTCATGCTAGAAAAGAAGGCCTTATAGCTATGGTAGGGGTGGATAGCATTGGTTCTCTTTATAGGTTCCTTGCTAATGATTCGTTGCACCTGCTACCTAAAAAATTGGAGGGAAAGGAGAAGATTGAGGAGAGATAGCTCTCCTCTTTGGTTTAGGTTTTTGTTATGCTTTCTTTTCTAGTACTCAACCCATGTGGGTTTTATTCATGGTGCTTTTCTAGACTTTTTGTCTTTACTAGCTCTCTATATATTATGTTTACAACTACTCATAGTTTACTATTTTTTGTTAGATACTAGGGTACTCTAATGTGGAGGTTTTTGAAATTAAGAAAAGGGGTAGGATAATATGTGTTGGTATTTTGTTTCCTAGAGTAGCCTCTATTTTTTACAATTTTTAAATTAAAAAAATAATCATTATAAAAGAGATCATAATTTTAGCTCAAACTATCTATCTTTAGTTTTATCTACCCTCAACTATCCACATTTTAGATAAGAACTTTGAGAATTTACAGTGGAAACATATCTATTGTTCCTATATCCTTATTATATTTATTTATAAGATTATTTTAATAAGTAAAGGAACCTTGAAATTATTTGTTCATTGAAAATTTCATATATAATTAAAAATTATAAACAATAGAAATGTCTCAACAGTTTTGTGATGACCTTTCTAAAGGCAAAGATAAACAAATACACAAAAATAAAACTCATTTCATTGCCTTACTACCTTGGTGAAATACATTACAGAAGCCTCTATTTATAAAGGTCTAAGAAGTGTCTCTAATTCTACCACACTTATTATATAGCATATAAAATATTTTAGTGCATTTATTATGGATGGCTAAGTCAAGTAGTTGGAAAGGATGAGTGTTAGATTGTGGTGACTGATCAGGAAAGTATTGTACATACTTCATAAATAGTGGGAAAAAAATTTTTTGTGGGAAGTAGCCAACATGGTAGCTGACATATTATGGCCGACATGTTATAACCCTAAAGTAGTTTAATACTTGTATAAAAAGGGCTTAGGGTTGGGTATTTTTCATGCGTGGTGATACGAAATTGGTTCTTGCGGTGGTATTGAGCTGTAAGGGATTACGGATTGTAATTAGGTTGTAATCACTGGATTGTAATAAGATCGGACTTGCTGTTTGGTGGACGTAGCCCAGGGATTGGGTGAACCACGTTAAATCTGGGTGCCTTGTGTTCATTTCTATGTGTTCTATTATTTTTTGTTATTAGTTATATTTGCATGTAGTTTTTATTTCTGTCCGTGGTTTATTCTAACAAGTGGTATCAGAGCAAGGTTGTCTTTCAGTTATCCTCTACAGGAAAGTCTCACGGTTAAGTGGGAGTCTCACATTTGAGTGGGAGCAATGGCAGATGAGGGTAAGTTGAGGGTTGACAGGTTTAATGGGCAGAACTTCCAGTTATGGAAGATGCAAATGGAAGACTATTTATATCAGAAGGATTTATGGAAGCCGTTGGAAGGAAAAGCCAAGAATCAGGGAACTATGTCAGAGGCTGAATGGGATCTTTTGGACAGAAAGGCACTCGGAAGCATTCGGTTATGCTTGGCACCATCGGTGGCATTTAATATTACAAAAGCAAAGACGACAGAAGATTTGATGAAAACCCTAGCGACACTGTATGAAAAGCCCTCCGCTTCAAATAAGGTATTTCTCATGAAGCGTTTATTTAATATGAAAATGGCAGAAGGTGGATCTGTTGCAGATCATTTAAATGAGTTTAATACTATTACTAGTCAATTATCTTCTGTGGGTATCAATTTTGATGAAGAAATTAGGGCTCTCTTGATTTTGTGTTCTTTTCCTAAAAGTTGGAATGGCTTGGTAATGGCGGTGAGTAATTCTGTTCCTGGATCTAGTACCCTAAAATATGATGATGTGATCGGTGTTATTTTAAGTGAGGAAACTCGTAGAAAATCCTCAGGTGGATCTACATTAGGAAGTGCTTTAAATGCACAAAGCAAGGGTAGAACGACTGAAAGAGGAAGTAACACTGGAAATCGTGGGAAATCAAGAGGAAAGTCAAAGGGGAGGAGGTCTCAATCGAGAGGACCAAATGATTGCTGGTACTGTGGGAAACCAAGGCACAAAAAGAAAGATTGCTGGACTCGAAAGAAAAACGAAGGAGATAAATCAGATGGAGACAAAGAGGCAAATGTGGTAAGTAACAAATTCGAAGAGGATGCTTTGCTTCTGTCTTTAGAGAGTGTTGATGATTCATGGGTTTTAGATTCTAGTGCTTCTTTTCATGCTACACCTCATAGAGGTTATTTCGTTGATTATGTCCAAGGGGATTTTGGGCTTGTTTATTTGGGGGATAATGAACCCTGTCAGATTGTTGGAAAGGGAAAAATTAAGATTAAGTTGCAGAATGGGAATCATTGGCTACTACATGAGGTAAGACATGTTCCAAAGCTGAGTAGGAATTTAATTTTAGCAGGGCAACTCGGTGATGAGGGTTGTGTAGTTACTTTTAATGATAAAAATTGGAAGGTTTCAAAAGGTTCCCTTGTAGTAGAAAAATGTGTGAAAGTAGGCACCTTATATCTTTGTATAGGTCATATTGTTCCTTCTACTTTGATTGTTTCAGAGAAAAATGAATATTCAAGAACAATTACTGCAGTTGAGCAGGGAGAACAAATAGCTGCTGTAGATTCTGATACAGCACTGTGGCACAATAGACTTGGGCACATGAGCGAGAAAGGCATGAAAGTACTTCATTCAAGGAAAGTTTGACCAGGTCTAAAATGTGTGAATATGGATTTCTGTGAAAGTTGTGTGTATGGAAAACAAAAGAGAGTGAGTTTTGTAAAGACTGGGAAGGAAAACAAAAAGGAGAAATTAGAGCTTGTGCATACAGATGTATGGGGACCAGCTCAAGTATCTTCCCTTGGTGGCTCTCATTATTATGTTACATTTATTGATGATGCAACTAGAAAAGTATGGGTTTATTTCCTTAGACAGAAATCTGATGTATTTCAAACTTTTAAGAAATGGAAATGCTTGGTTGAAAATGAGACTGGTAAGAAATTAAAATATCTCAGATCTGATAATGGTGGTGAGTATTGCAGTCATGAATTTGAAGATTATTTCTCCACTAATGGTATTCGTAGACAAAAAACTGTTCCAAGGACTCCACAGGAAAATGGAGTGGCTGAACGCATGAACAGGACTATAATGGAGCACGCAAGGAGCATGAGGTTGCATGCTAGGTTGCCCTTACACATGTGGGCGGAGGCTGTCAATACTGCAATATATTTGATTAATAGAGGTCCCTCTACTCCTTTGGGCTGTGGTATTCCAGAGGAAGCATGGACTAGTAAGAAGGTGAGTTATTCTTTTCTCAAGACCTTCGGTTGTGAAGCTTTTGCTCATATAGACTCTGAAAATAGAACCAAGCTAGAAGCTAAATCAAAGAAATGTGTCTTTGTTGGATATGGAATTAATGAATTTGGCTATAGGCTTTGGGATTTTGAAAATCATAAAATTATAAGAAGCCGGGATGTCATATTCAATGAAAAAGTGTTGTACAAAGATCTGTTGCAGCAACATGAGAAGAAAGAAGATGATTATGTAGTGCTGGATGATACTCCAAAAGTTGATGTTCCAGCCATTCCTCATGATGTGCAACAACTGCAAAAACAAATACCACACACACCAGTGGATGTTAGACGGTCAACAAGGCCAATTAGACCTCCACAAAGGTTTTCTCCCTCTTTGTATTCTATTTTACTTACTGATGCTGGTGAACCTGAAAGTTATGATGAAGCTGTACAGGTGGATACTAAGATTCAGTGGGAGTCAACAATGAAAGATGAAATGGACTCTTTGCTGAAAAATAAGACATGGGATTTGTGCAAGTTGCTTGCAAGTAAAAAGGCTTTACAGAATAAATGGGTTTACAGGTTGAAAGAAGAGGAAGGAGGTAAGAAAAGATTTAAGGCCAGGTTAGTTGTAAAAGGATTTGCACAGAAAAAGGGAATTGATTTTGATGAGATATTTTCTCCTGTTGTTAAAATGACTTCTATTCGTATTGTTTTAAGTCTTGTGGCTACTGAAGATTTGCATTTAGAGTAGATGGATGTTAAAATAGCCTTTCTTCATGGTGATTTGGATGAAGAAATATATATGGCTCAGCCATAGGGTTTTGAGGTCAAAGGTAACGAGAACTTAGTGTGCAAATTGAAGAAAAGTTTATATGGCTTGAAGCAAGCACCTCGGCAATGGTATCTAAAATTTGACAGTTTTATGCATGAGCATGGATATAATAGGTGTCATTCAGATTACTGTGTTTATTTTAAGAGGTTGGATGATGATAGCTACATTATTTTATGTTTATATGTTGATGATATGCTTATAGCTGGGTCTAACATGGATCATATTAAGGGGCTGAAACGCCAATTAGCACATGCATTTTCTATGAAGGATTTGGGGGCAGAAAAATAAATCCTTGGTATGAAGATTTGCAGAGATAGGAAGAACAGAACATTGATGCTATCTCAAGCTGATTATGTTGAGAAAGTGTTGCAATGTTTCTCTATGGAGAATGCTAAAGCTGTCAGCACACCTTTACCTGGTCATTTGAAATTGACTAAGGAGATGTGTCCCAAGACACAGGAAGAGGAGGATAAGATGTCCAATGTACCCTATGCTTCAGTTGCAGGAAGTTTGATGTATGTTATGGTATGCACTAGGCCAGATATTGCACATGCAGTGGGAGTCGTTAGCAGGTATATGAGTCATCTAGGATTTGAGCATTGGAATGCTGTCAAGTGGATTCTCAGATATTTGAGAGGAACATCCAATAAGTGTTTACACTTTGGGGGCTCTACTACTGATTTACAGGGCTATGTTGACTCAGATTTGGCTGGGGATATTGATACCAGGCGGAGTACTACAGGTTATGTCTTTACTGTTGGTGGGGCAGCCGTGAGCTGGGTTTCTAGGCTACAGAAGATTAATGCTCTCTCCACTACAGAGGCAGAGTATGTTGCTGCTACAGAGGCAGCCAAAGAGATGATATGGATTTAGTTCTTCTTGGAAGAATTGGGACATCCTCAGAAGGATAATTATTTGTTCACAGATAGTCAGAGTGCCATTCATCTTGCTAAGAATTCAGCTCTGCATTCTAAGACCAAACACATACAGTTGCGGTACCATTTCATTCAGTCAGTTTTGGAGGATGGACAGTTAAATCTGGAGAAAATACATACCAATGAAAATCCAGCAGATATGTTGAAAAAGGTTGTAACAAGGGAGAAGTTGAACTCCTCTTCAGCTTCAGTTGGTCTTTTAGACTAAATGTAAATAAAAGAATAGCAGAGTCCAGGGTGGTTTGATCCAGTGGGAGCCCCATGCGGTAGTTGTATTGCTACAGGATCAGTCTCCAAGTGGGAGATTGTTGTTTAGTGTGGAGCCTGATCAGTCCCCAAGTGGGAGATTGTTAGATTGTAGTGACTGATTAGGAAAGTACTATACATACTTCATAAATAGTGGGGTTCGAAAAATTTTGTTGTTTAGTGTGGAGCCTGATCAGTCCCCAAGTCGGAGATTGTTAGATTGTGGTGACTGATTAGGAAAGTACTGTACATACTTCATAAATAGTGGGGAAATTTTTTTTTTGGGAAGTAGCCGACATATTATGGCTGACATATGGCCGACATGTTATAACCCTAAAGCAGTTTAATACTTGTATAAAAAGGGCTTAGGGTTGGGTATTTTTCATGTTTGGTGATACGAAATTGGTTCTTGCGGCAGTATTGAGCTGTAAGGGATTACGGATTGTAATCAGGTTGTAATTACTGGATTGTAATAAGATCGGACTTGCTGTTTGGTGGACTTAGCCCAGGGATTGGGTGAACCACGTTAAATCTTGGTGCCTTGTGTTCATTTCTGTGTGTTCTATTATTTTTTGTTATTGGTTATATTTGCATGTAGTTTTTATTTCTGTTCGTGGTTTATCCTAACAATGAGATGGTTGGGTTGTCTTCTATTTATGACTGACTATGGGCTATGGATAGTGGGTGGCCAGTAGAAATTAATATTGCCAACACTTCCCCTTAATTTCTACCATTTACATTTTTTGCACTAGTCATACCCAATTTTTCTCACAAATATTCAAAGTTACTCTTGGGAAATTCTTTAGTGAAAATATCTACCAATTGATCTTTAGATTTTTAGAACTCAAGGTAGATTTCTCCATTGTTGACCAATTCTACCTTGTATCAAAATGTTTGCTCCTCTTATGAAATACATGATTCTTAGATAATGCTATTGCTGATTTTTTACCACAAAGGATTGGTGTTGGTTCCTCTTGATGATGGTGAAGATCGAACAAAATTAGATGCATCCATATTGCTTGACATGCAACAGAAGTGGTAGCTACATATTCTACTTCAATTGATGAGATCATCACTATAGCTTGCTTCTTTGATACCCATGACATGGCTCTTGATCCATGGTGAAAGATATATCCAGAAGTGCTCTTCTTGTCATCAATGCTACCTGCAAAATCACTGTCAATATAACTAATCAAACTAAAATTGTTAGCTTCAAAATATAGGATTCCATATCCTATTGTTCCTACAATATATCTCAATATCCTATTTGCAACTTGCCAGTCAAAATTTTGTTGTGGCTCCATGAACCTTGAGATCAAACAGACACCATACATGAAGTCTATCCTTGTAGTTTTCATATACATTAAACTTCCAACAAGTCTTTTAAACATAGTTGGATCAACATTTGAGCCCTTCTCTTCCTTGCTAAGTTTTATTACTGATGTAATTAGAATTGATGCTAGATTACAATTCATCATTTTAAATCTCTTCAAAAGATCCTTTGTATACTTGGATTGACAAATGAAGATACCTTTTTCACATTGAATCACTTCACTACCTAAGAAATATCTCATCAACCCCGAATTTTTCACTTCAAATTCTTTCATCATTTATGACTTGGACATGTCTATTGATAGATTTCTAGTGAATATCAAGTCATCAACATACAAACATGCAATCAAAATCTGAGCTTCCTTATAAGTCTTGGCATACAATGTGGGTTCATTATTACTTTTATTGAATTGAATACTTATCTTGTATGAATCAATCCATTTATACCAAGCCCTAGGAGCTTGTTTCAAACCATAAAGTTCATTTTTTAGTTTATATACCTTGTTTTCATACCCACAACCTCATAATCAGGTGGTTGTTTACAATATACCTTTTCATCACAAAAACCTTTCAAAAAATATGATTTTACATCCATTTGATACACTTTTCAATCATTTTGTGCAGCTATTTCTAAAATAGTTCAAACTATGTTAAGTCTAGCAATTGGAGCAAATGTTTTATTATAATTAACTCCATATTGTTGTGAAAAACCTTTAGCAACTAGCCTTTCCTTATTCTTAACAATTTCACCTTTTGCATCAAATTTAGTTTTGTAGACCCATTTGAATCCTATACATTCTTTTCCTTTAGGTAAATCCATTAATTTCCATGTTTTATTTCTTTCAATAGAGTCAATTTCTTCATTCATTGCATTGGTCCATTTATCTTCTTTAATTGCTTCATCATAATACAATGGATCACAAGAAAATAAAGCAAAATTTGAGTATATGTCTACATTCTCTTCTTCTTGAACATATATTTATTTTAAGCTTCTTGTCTTCTTACCTTTGTAACCTAGCCTTGAGAATGTAGAATCTAATTTATCACTTACATTTGAACCTAGAGGTGAGGCTCCTTGTAAAAATTTCCTTGGTGGAGTATTGGGTAGTGATTGAGTCCCTTGTTCCATTAATTCATGATCACTTTGTAATATTGGTGCTCCTCTTGTGACTTGTGTGTTATCATTTTCATTCCATGAATCTTCTTTTACAATTTAGTATCCTTGCTAATGATCAATTTCTTTGAAATAGAGTTATACAATCTATAAGCCTTTGATTCTTCACTATAACCAATAAAGATAAATTTTTGACTTTTATCATCCAATTTCCTTCTTAATTCAAATGGCACCAATGAATAAGAAACACATCCTAAAACTCTAAAATGAGATACATTATGTTTCTTACCATTCCATGTTTCTTGTGGAATTATGTTCTTAACACTCTTTGTAGGACTCCTATTTAAGATGTATACAACACATGCTACTACTTCTGCCCAAAACTCATTGGTTAGATATTTGAACTTTAACATACTCCTTGAGATTTCCATTATGGTTTTGTTCTTCCTCTTTGCTACACTATTTTGTTGTGGTGTTTACGTCACACTAAACTATTTCTTAATTCCATGAAATCTACAAAATTCTAGAAACTTGTTAGAACTAAATTCACCACTTCTATAAAATCATAATACCTTGATGTAGAGACCACTTTTTGTTTTCAACCAAAGTTTTAAGCTCCTTGAATTTTTCAAAAGCTTCACTCTTTTGTTTGAGAAAGTATAAAAAAATTTCTTGCTAAAATCATCAATAAATGTTAGGAAATATATACTTCCTTTTATAGATGGAGTTTGCATAGGTCCACATATATCAATGTGAACTAATTTCAATGGTGCTCTTTCTCTATATGAATCTCCTACTTGGAAGCTTTCTTTATGTCATTTTTCCAATATACAACTTTCACATGAACTTGGTGGCTACACTATTTGAGGCAATCCTTTCACCATATTTTTTTTTTGTAACAAGTTTAAACCATCAAAATGAAGATGACCATACCTCAAATGCTATAGCCATGACTGATATGAGAATACTATCTTGAAACAAACTTCTTTTCCTCCTTGAATGCAATGAATCTGGAGGGGGAACATTTGATTTTGTGTCATGTTGACCCTTGCAATTAATTTGGCACCAGGATTTCTATCCAAGATTGTGCAAAAATCATTATCAAAAACAACTTTGTAACCTTTTGTACTAGTTGACCAACACTCATGAGATTGTGTTTTAATCTAGACACAAAATACACATCAGGAATATATCATTTTCCTCCATTTTTTTTCATGACATTTATAACACCATTTCCCATTATAGAGACTTTACTGTCATTTCCTAGCTTTACTTCAAATTTTACAGAATCATCTAAGCTAGTAGACAAATCATTATTTCTAGTCATATGGTTACTACATCCATTATCTAGGAACCAATATCACTAGAACTTTCTTGAGAAACATTACAAGTTATGAATGAACTTCCTAAACTGTTACCAAATACATCTGAGTAATTACTATCATTATTTTCAATCTTCTCTTGTTTCTTTCTACATTCACTTGCAATATGACCAAATCTCTTACAATAATGACATTGAATTCAAGATTTATCAAACCTTGATGATTGGCATTGTATTGAACTTCTGCCATGTCCTTTGTTTGAACTCTAAATGGATTGATTTGTTCTTTCTTATTGATTTGGATTTCCATGTCCATCTATGCTTCTACCTCTTCCTCTTCCTCTGCCAAAGTATACCTATGATCTAATTGCATTCTCTAAAGAAAAAAAGTTATTTCTATTCATTCTTGATGCATGAGATAAAAGTGAACCCATTAACTCATCAATAGAGCGTATTCTCAAATCCTTAGATTCTTCAATGGTAACAACAATGGCATCAAATTTTCTAGGAAAAATATAAAATATATTTTCAACAATATTTGATTTGTCAAATCATCACCATATGGTCTAATTTGATTAACCACATTTATTACTTGATTTAGAAATTGATGAACTAAGTCTGAATCCTGCACACACAAATTTCAAAATCACATCTTAAAGTTTGTAATTTAGCAATCTCAATTTTTGATGTCCTTTGATATGATGTTTCAAAAATATCCCATTAATTTTGTATTTTTTAGCTACAAAAACCTTAGGGAAAATTGATTCATCTAAAGATTATTGAATTATAAATAATGCTTTAGCATCCTTTTTCCTGTTATCTCGTAATTTATCTTTTTCATCTTGTAATAATGTAAACTCATCTTGTGGTTCATTAAAACCCTTTTCAATAAGATCCCATATGCCTTTAGAACAAAATAATGTTTTTAGTTTTATAGCCCAAAATTCATAGTTTTTACCATAAAATATTGAAATTTGTAGTTGAGTTACACTAATTCCTGAAGCCATATTAATACTCATAGTTACAATTGCACTTGAAAATTTTAAACTTTTCTTTACAAAGAAAATCCACCAAACAAGTCTAAGCCAATGACATATAGCTTAAACAAACAACAATACAACACTTATTTTCCCTTTTTAATATTTTTTTTTCTCATTAGACTTCACTCCATGAAATTAGCTCATACCTTCTCTCAGACATTCAACTAGCATCTTTCTTCTCTAGATCTTCATAGCCACTAATTTCTGACTTTAGAAGCTTGTGATCTATAGTATATAAGTTTGTGATCTGCAGTAAAGAAAATATTAGAAGCTTCATTCATAGCTTCAACAATTATACATATCAACAAATATTAGCCAATACTCTTGTGATATCTCATATCTACCTATTTCTCAAGAGTGCTCTAAGTAATGTACAAAATACTAAAAGCTCCAACAATGGCGTCGGCTTTCCCTGCAATAGCCAAAATCCCATGACATGTCGATTGAAGCCTTGCTAGAAAAACCTTAGCCAAGATGATGAAACTGGTTGCATTGGGACCAAAATGTTAGTTTTGGTATCTTGGACAGTTGTTCGTCCATATGCTATTATTTAGAAAGTAATTATTTTGCTAACTAATTGGTTAGGTTAAAGACAAATATTTGTTAATTAATTGACCACTTTTGGAAACAACTAGAAATTGACTTGGTTAGGGTTGTTAAGTTGTTTTAATCTCAACTGTCGACTGACAATCAATCTCAGCCATTGGTTTCCCAATAGGAGTAGTATACAAGGAGGTTGGGGGCCATTTAGAAGAACAAGAAAGAAGTTTGGAGAAACATTTTCATGCTAGCAAATGAGTTTGTAAGTGTTTAGTCTTAGCAAACAATCTTGCAATGTTAGTAAGGGTGCGTTGTTAGCATGGGAATAGCAGTGGGGAATATCAGCAAGATAAATTAGGAGGTTGTCAAAGTTCTACCACTGAGAGGTAAGGAATTTTGTATCTCTTGATTTGCTAAAGTTTAATATAATTCCTCACTTGTATAGTTGGTTTTCCCTTAGGGGTTTTTCCAGGGACAATTTATCCAAAAATATTGTGTTCATTGTATTGTGCATTTCTTTCCGTATTTTATAAGTGAAGTTATAGTTGTGTTATTTTTTGATATTAAGCTGTGGATTTATTTTTAGTAGTTTAATAATTATTTATGATAGAAGTTTAATAGTCAACGACTGCAATAGTTGATTTTTCACATGGTACTAGAGCATTGTTCAGGGTACAAGAGTTTTACCCTAGGAAAAGTTTTTGATCTCTTTAGATTTATTATAGCTTTAATCCCTTGAGATGGCTTCAGCTGGTTTGAGAGATCAAGATGGATTTGAAAGTGCCTCAAATTTTGGTGTCTGAAAGGCTAGAATTTCTTTATTGCTAGAAGAGAATGGTATCAAGAATTATGCTACCAATGATGTACCTATACCAATGGATGCAAAACAACTTATAGCATAGAAGAAGGATGCTGCCAAGATGAGGAGGATTATCCTTGATGGTGTCAAGGATCATATTATTCCACATATTGTAGAGCTAAATATGATGAAGAAGATGTGGGACACCATTCTAAATCTATATCAGAATGCTACCACCAATAGGAAGTTGATTCTCAGAGAGAAGCTAGAGAATACTTGGATGAACTAGGGAGAAGACATCACAAGTTACCTCACCAAGCTTATACTTGTCAAGGATGAGTTATCAGCTATTGGAGATAGCCATAGTGATGATGAACTAGTGAGAATAGCCCTAAATGGGTTTACTAAACAATGGATTGTCTTTGTTTAAGTTGTCACTATATGAGATACTTTACCAAGTTGAGATCAACTATGGACTGATTTCACTTAGGAAGAGTTTAGACTAAGTCTTGTTAATGGGGCAAACAAGACTCAAAAAAATGAGGTGGAACAAGAGAATGCTTCCCTAGAGGGTAAAGGGAAAGCAAAGAAGGGATCTAGTGTAGGATTAAATTCATTAAGTGAGAAGAAGAAGGACCTTTCTAAGGTCAAGTACTTTAGATGTCACGAGTTTGGCCACTATGTTAGTGATCCCCCAAAGAGGAAGAAGGGTAAGAAGCAGGTGGGAGCTTTAGCAAGTGTAGAAGAACTCTCTAGTAGAATTGAAGATTAATTTGCACTCATAGCTTGTATTGTTAGCTCAACCTCATAGTGTGTTTGGTATATAGATAGTGGGGTGTCATTTCATATGACAGGAGTTAGAGAGTACTTCTCCAATTACAAGGAGGAGGACACCAACATCCATATTTCTATGAAAAACTTGTCCAAACTGAACCCAGTTGGGAAAGGGACTATTCAGTTTCAGAGGGAGAATGGAAAGATAATTCCACTTCATAATGTGTTGCATGTGCTAGGTTAGGTATGAATTTTATTTCTATATCTATTCTTTAGGATAGGGGGTACAATGTACTATTTAGAGGGCCAAACATGTTGATTAAGCACAAGGATTGGAAATCACCCATAACTATTGGAGTTAGGAGTGGTCACCTTTATAGATTGTAGTTTGATACTCCTAAGGCACTCATGAGCAGCAATAATACTAGAGATATTGGAGAGCTATGGCATAGGAGGATGGACCATATTCATCATGGAGCACTTAGATTGCTTCATGAGACGGTGACAGGTGTTCCAAAGGTGAGCATAGAGCATGCCGATGTATGTAAAGGATGTGTGTTAGGGAGGTTTGCGAAAGCATTTTTTCCAAGAAGTGACACTAGATCTGAGGGTGTTTTTGATCTAGTACATTCAAATGTTTTTGGACTGATGTTGATGAAATCTCTCAGAGGATATGAGTACTATGTTACTTTTATTGATGATTTCTCTAGAAAGATGTAGATATACTTCTTGAAGACTAAGGATGAGGTCTTTAATTGATTCCAAGAGTTCAAGGCTCTTGTGGAGAATTTGATAGCAAGGAAGATGAAGGTTTTTTGGTTAGACAATGGAGGCGAGTACAAAGGAAATGTCTTCCAGGAGTTCTATAACAGAGAAGGAATCAAGAGAGAATGGACTATTCCTTACAATCCACAATAGAATGGAGTTGCTAAGAGGAAGAACCATTCTATATTAAAGGTAGAAAGAGCTATTCTACATGACCAAGACATGCCCCGTTACTTATGGGAAAATGCATGTAATATAGTAGTCTACATCCATAATAGAGTTCCACACAAGGTGCTAGGGAAGATGACACCAAAGGAGGCTCTCATAGGGAGAAGCTAGATGTTGGTCACATCAAGATATTCAAGAGTTTGGCATATTGTCATATTCCTAGAGATACACTTACAAAGTTAGATTAGAGTGTAGAGAGGGGGTACTTTGTTGGGTACAATGAGACCTCAAAGGCATATAGGATTTTCATTCTAGGGACTAAAAGAATTATTTTCAAACGTGATGTCAAGTTCATGGAGGAAAAGGCATTCAAGAAATCTAGAGATTTGCTAGCAAATGACCAGAGTGAGTAGCCAAAAAAAGCTCCAAGACCAAGTCAAGGGCAGTAGAGCTCAAGTACAGTTACTAATACGAGTGTAGACTCAGGTAGTGAAGATTTACAGACTATAGAGCAACAAGTGCAATAGGAAATGTATCTAGATGATTTAGAGGTTGACATTTCATCCTCTATAGTTGGCAGCAAGAACCATGAGGTTCTAGATACATAAAGGGATACTCAAGAGTTTGTGGGAGCTCCTAGGAAGAGTACTAGATAGTGAAGAAAACTAGCTAAGTTCAATGACTATGTGGCATTATTTAGTCAATTGGTAAATAATGAGCCTTCTAGCTATTAGGAAGCTACATAAAATTAGGTATGGTGAGATGCTATGGTTGAGGAATATTCCTCAATAATGAAGAATGATGTGTGGGAGGTGGTGCCTAGACCAATAGATAGAGTAGTAGTTGGATCACTCTGGATCTATAAGATAAAGCATGGTGCAGATGGTAGCATTGAGAAATACAAGGTGAGGTTCATGGCAAAGGGGTTCTCTCAGAAGGAGGGAATAGACTATGAGGAGACATTTGCTCCAGTTGCTAGGTATACTTCTATATGAGTTGTAATTTCACTTGTAGCACAGATGGGATGGTAGATCCATCAAATGGATGTCAAGACAACATTCCTTAATGGTGAGTTGAAGGAGGAGGTATACATAGAACAACCAGAAGGCTTTTTTAGCACACAAGAAAGAGACCTGCATGTGCAGATTGAAGAAAGCATTGTACAAACTCAAGAAGGCTCCTAGAGCATGGTATGAGCACATTGATACATACTTGTAGAAAATGGGCTTTGTGAAGAGTGAAATGGTTGCTAACCTTTAGTACTTGGTGGCTGGGGGTTAGACTCTCATTCTTGTTCTTTATTTGAATGACCTATTTCTTACAGGTTCACTACGGCTCATAGTGGATTGCAAGAGGAACCTTGTAGAAGAGTTCTAGATGAAGGATTTCGGACTTATACACTACTTTCTAGGCATGGAAGTGTGGCAGAAAAATGGGGAGATTTTCCTTAGTCAAGGGAAATATTGCATTGAAATCATGAAGAAATTCGGGATGGAGGATTGCAAAGCCATGTTTAAACCCATGATCACAAATTTGAGGAAGGTAGGTACATCTAGGGAGAAGGATGTAGATCCCACTTTATACAAATAGTTGACCGGTTTGCTTATGTATTTGATCAACACTAGGATAGATATAGCATTTGCAGTTAACTCTCTTAGTCAGTTTATGGTTGAACTAAAGAGAATGTATTGGATAGTAGCTAAGCATGTGTTGTGTTACTTGCATGGTACAGTTGAGTATGAGATTAGATATGTTTGAGGTGAAGGTATCAAGTTGATAGGCTATACTAACACAGATTGGGCAAGAAGTACAACAGACAAAAGGAGCACTTCAAGGTGTTGTTTTAGCTTAGGATCAGGAATTGTTTCTTGATTTAGTAGGAAGTAGAAGTCTGTGGCTTTGAGTTCAACAAAAGTAGAATACATAGCAACTAGCATGGCAACATGTGAAGTTATATGGATTCGGAAGTTATTAGTAGCTTTGTTTGGTTAGAAGGTTGAGACTAGTGTGATACATTATGATAATCAGAGTTGCATCAAGTTGTCTAAGAATTTAGTGTTTCATGATAGTTCTAAACATATAGACATCAAATATCACTTCATCAGAGATTGTGTACAATGGGGGGTTATTTAGCTACAATACATACCTACAGAGGAGTAGGTAGTAGACATTCTAACTAAGGCTTTGGGGAAGACATTCTAAGAGGGAGTGTTAGTTTTGGTAGCTTGGACAGTTGTTCATCCATATGCTATTATTTAGCAAGTAATTGTTTTGCTAACTAATTGGCTAGGTTAGAGAGAAATATTTGTTAATTACTTGACCACTTTTGGAAACAACTAGAAACTGACTCGATTAGAGTTGTTAAGTTATTTTAATCTTGACCGTCAATTGACGATCAATCTTGGCCATTGGTTTCCCAACAGGAGTAGTATAAAAGGAGTTTAGGGGGGCATTTGGAGAAACATTTTTAGTTCTAGCAAATGAGTTTGTAAGTTTTCAATGTTACCAAACAGTCTTGCAGTGTTAGCATGGGAATAGCAGTGCAGAATATTAGTGGGAGAAATTAGGAGGTTGTCAAAGTTCTACCAGTGAGAGGCAAGGAATTTTGTATCTCTTGATTTGCTTAAGTTTAATATAATTCCTCATCTATAGAACTAGTTTTCCCTTAGGGGTTTTTCCAAGGACAATTTGTCAAATAATATTGTGTTCATTGTGTCGTGCATTTCTTTTTGTATTTTATAAGTGAAGGTACAATTGTGTTATTTTTTGCTAGTAAGCTATTGATTTATTTTTGGCAGTTTAATAATCATTTACAATAGGAGATTAATAATCACTAACTGCAATAGTTGATTTTTCACACCAAATTAGCAAAAAAAAGGCAAAATAGTAGAGAACAACAATGGTAATATGGTTGCCATCGTAGTAAGCATAAGCACATTTGGTGCCATGCTATTGATTATAAGGAATAGCAAGAGAAAACATGAAGACTATCATGAAGAAGAATCTCGTCAGGTGAATAGCAAATCTACTCACATGGTTGATAAAAATGGCTGTAAACTAGTAGCTGGGGATAGTAGAATAGAGAGCAATGATTGACTGAGCTCTTGTAATATGGTACACTTCTTTTAGGGAATTCATCTTTTTTTCAGCTGGGAGCCATCTGAGGGTGGTGAGGATATCCTTCTAGAATAGATTCTAGCTTTAGAAAGTGATGTCTAGAAGAGACCAGGTGGAAGTACTGCCAAGCAAATGAAGTCCATGGTTTTTAATGAATTTCTTGGAGAACAAGTTGTATTGTTCCTCTTTCTTTTCAATCTCGTCCACTATAGATTTTTTTACAACAATTTCAATGTTTAGAACTCTCAACATGTCTATCGCTACTTGTTGTGCATTTCTTTCCACGAGTGTCGTGTGACATGTATTTTTTGACATCTTCATTCACTAGTAGTAAGTCAATCCTATGGGAATGGCTCCAAATATGAGAAGCAACTGCCACATGAAATCCTCTAAATATTTTTAGTTTTCCTTGTTAGAAAGTTGGGGTATTATTGATTCCTCTAAAGATTTTATTGAGGATGTGGGTGAGAACAAGGAAATGGGTGGGAATCCTATTCATATTGAATTGAACAACATTGAAAAATATCAGGTGAGTTGGACTTATTTGAAATAATATGGTCTACTTTATTTTATGTAGTGTATATAGGGCTATGATGAATTAGAGTCCATGCAATCTGTCAACACTTGGGACAACATGCACGTGATTTTGAATGGGATTTTCATCTTGTTTGAGATAAATGAAGAAATTATTGTAAAAGTTTATCATCCCTCCTTGGATAGACAAAAAATGATAAAATTAGACAAGGGTTTTAGATGAACCTAACTTTAACAAGTTTTTCTACCCTGGTGAGATTTTGAATTGCAACCATGGTAGATTTGTCAGAATGGCCCTTCTAGAACCCTAGAAGGAGGTATGTTATGCCATCATTCATTACATTACATTAGAGGTTAGATTCCCAATTTTTTGCTACTATCACTTTCCCATTTTGTATCATTTTAGGAACCATGATCTCATTTCAGTGCCTTATCTTATGATGAATGCCATGGAAAATAATATCCTCAATGTTAGGAAGAAAATCAAAGTGAGTAAACCATTAAACATCCTTCACTAGGCCTTTATGTTCAAATTATTCAATTTCCACAAAGGCCTTTGCCCACCCCAACCTATTAATGTCTAGGTTGTTCTCCCTAATTTTGTTATTTCTACCTCAACCCCTCAAAAAAAATTTGAGGTTATGTTAATTGTGGATGCTAAATCCCTAAGATCTCTTCACCATATCCTTTAATAAATAAAAATGGAGAAGGATGTTCAGATTGTGGAATCTTATGTGGAAACCAATGGGGGAAGATGTAGGTCCCTTAAGAATAAGAAAAAATGATTACAAATGGATCATTATGCCAAGCATTTGAGCTTTGTTAGTTATAATTCCACTAATAGTGGTAAAAGCCAACCCTCACAAAGAAGGTAGAAAAGAAAGGCATTTGGGAAAAAATAAATTGAGGATGATGAGGATGAAATGGCCAATAAAAGAGGAAAAGGAGAAATTAGCCCCACTACTAGTCACTTAAGCCTTGTGACATCCCATATTATAAGCACCTTCAAAAATTATATCCCTGACAATCCCAAATTTTTGAGTAAAAAAGGGAGTGACCATCACTTACCATCCCCATTGGCATGAGAAGGATAGAAAGAGTGAGGATAAGGACCCCCTAGAGACCCTTGGAGGTGAAGACTAGAAGTAGGAGGAGAATCATCACACCCAGGAAATAAGGCTTAAGAAATTGGGGGAATGGTAGGACATTATTGAATAAAGATTCGATGATGTGGCCAATTTGGCGGTTAGGGTTATGCAATTGGCAGATTTGACTCTTCACCTTGTTTGTGCTAGAAAAAAGACCTTATAGCTATGGCAGGGGTGGACATCCTTGGTTCTCTTTAGAGGTTCCTTGTTGATGATTCATTGCAGCTACTACTTGACAAAATGGAGGGAAAGGAGAAGACTAAGGAGATATAGCTCTCCTCTTTGGTTTAGGTTTTTTATGCTTTCTTTTCCAATACTCAGTCCATGTGGGCTTTGCTCATAGTGGTTTTCTACACTTTCCATGTTTACTAGTTTTGTATATATTATATTTATGATTGCTCATATTTTACTACTTATTGTTAGATATTGGGATAATTTGATGTGGAGGCTTTTGAAATTAAGAAAGGGGGTAGGCTAATATGTGTTGGATATGACTTTTGGTTGTTTTACAATGTTTTGTTTCCTAGACCAGCCTTATTAGAATAAATTGATTAATTAGCATGTTCTAGAATGTTTAGTGGTTGGTGGTCAACATAGACCAGTCATTTTCCACATACAACCATCCAAGCACCAACCAACTAACTCAGCCATCCATCTTAGCTAGTCTCATTAATATTGTAGCTAATTCTATGTTATAGTCAAGATAACATTTACTATGTATTTCTCTATAAATTAATAGATTGGGTCTATGGTTATTAGAGCCCATTTTTTGGTCTCTCCATGGTTTTCTCCCTTGTTTGTTGTATTCTAATTTTTATCATGGTATCAAATCTTATGGTCAACAATCCAAGAGTACGAAGCGCTATGGATGAAAGATTGTGATTGGGAAGTGTGGAGGATTGTTTTTCTCTCATGAAGAAGTCTACAATTGTGAAAAAGATGCCCATTACAAAGATGGAATGAAGATCAATGAATGTTAATTTTTTGATAAGTGAGATAAAAAAGCTGAAAAGTGTTAAGTAATTAACAATTGTTTATGAAATAGTACATCATATTATGCATTTGATTACTATTGTGTTCTTCATTCACTATGAGCTATCAAGGAATCTAAGTAATGTGGGCTTAGAAATATGTAATTTTAGTTGGGTGAAAAGAATAAAATGAGAGATTGAAGGCCTACTATAAAAATGAGAGAAGCCATGAAAAGAAGGAAACCAAAGTTGAAGTGTGTTTGACTTAGCATGTGGAGCACTTCTATTCAAGTGGGAGTGCCAGAGAATGCATACACATGGCATGGAAGATATTGATCATGGAAATGTTTATTTTATCTTTGTGTTTGAAGTATATTTGTTTGATGTTATAGAATAGTTATTAAAGTTAGTTAGTTTTCATGATTCATAGGAATTCTAAGGTATGTGATGATGCAAAGGTCTACATGTGTGCTAATCAAATAAAAGTGCTAGGATCAGATGTGAGAAAATGCTTAATCAATTGTAAAGGCTATGATGTTGTTGATAGTAGTCAATGTAATAGAAGTTTGTTGCATTGATATCCCCCAATCAAGTGATGGAGATTGAATGAGAATTATTTGTTAATGAGCTATTGTAAGGGATGCATTATTGGTTGTACCTGACACCCTAGAATTTGATTTAATGTATTGGTGAACCATGTATCTAAATAGGATTCCTATACAACTGGTGAGTACAATGGTTGGACACCCATGTATCATGGTAGATGGATTTCTTTTTATATGCACTCAATAACCAATTTTATGTAGGTACAAAGATGAAAAGCTCAAAGTGATAATAGTTTCCCCATAGTGATGATTTGTGGTCATTAGAACCAGTGATTATTTGGTTTGTGGTAATCCAAAACCACTTGAGTGCAAAGTTTATGGTGATTTTGAAAGCATTTTTGAGTCAAGGGTTTGTGGTCAGCAAAAACCACTTCAGTGTGAAGTTTGTCGTGATCTTGAAACCACTTGTGAGATGTTTGTGGAGTTTATGTTAAACTTGAAACTACTTTGATATTGCATCAATTGTGGGCAATTCATACAAAACCTATGGTGGTTGTAATTAGGGAAACAATGTAAATGATGAGATTTGGTGAGTGATTGTAAATGGGTGTATAACAAGACTTAGGGTCAGGACCCATCATCTCTAGATTATGGGGGGATTTCTTTAAAAAACAAATTTAAAAATTATGATTAATTTATGGGGGATTTTAGAATAAATTAATTATTCAGCATGTTCTAGAATGTTTAGTGAGTAGTGGTCAACATAGACCACTCATTTTCCACATGTAGTCATCCAAGCGCTAACCAACTAACTTAGTCGTCCATCTCAGCTAGTCTCATTAATATTGTAATTAATTTTATGTCATAGTCAAGATAATATTTACTATATATTTCTCAAAAAATTAATAGACTGGGCCTATGGCCAGTAGGGCTAATTTTTGGGTCTTTCCATGGCTTTCACCCTTGTTTGTGTTGGGATAAGGTGACTCAGCCTTACTATAATTTTTTTTTTAAACTTGTGCTTACTTGGAAAGTTGCTAAATAAATCTCAATTCTTCCAAGAGAAAAGACTTGGAGTAGAAAAATAGAAAGCTTCTATTTTTTGGTGATTTATTCTCTTATGATTTGTTTTTATCAAAGTGTTGTGCATAAAAATGTTTCTATAATAATTTTTAGATGTATTGAATTTATATGCTATAGAAACTATTTCCTCTTGTATGAAAACTCTATAAGTACAAAGTATTGTTGTAGAGAATTAAGAGAGAGAGAGATGAGAAGTTATTTGCATAGGGCTATGCTACTAGATTTTATCTAGAATGGAGCAAGATGTAAATCTCCATGTGAAGTCTAAAAATGTGTTGTAACTTGTTGAATAATACATTATCTTGATGGTTTGGAGGGTGGGATTTTCTATGTGGAAAAGTTTTCCCCACATATATTTGTGTTCTCCATTCTATCTCATTCTTCTAGTTCTATGATTTTAGAATAGTAATATATATGTCATAATGTTGCTAAAATTTATTTAGATTGGTAAATTGCAATCAACTTCCTTTAATGTTTTAATTGTGCAAGATCAACTATGTTTTTTCTTCTTTTATGGCATACTAGTACGCACTTGTATTTGGTTATTAGATGTTGTTCAAGGAACCATTAGACATAGAATTTGCATACTGATCTCAGATGAATTTTTGGGTTGCTCTCATTTCTATTCAATTGGTATCAAAGCTCAATTTTGTGAATTGCATGTTGCTTGCATGTGAGGATTCATAAATTTTTTGGTTCTGGGTATTTCTTCTATTAAGATTTCTTAGCTTGAAAATCTTGAAGAAGTTTGTTTTGAAGAAATTGACTGATAACTAATCCTTTGATGAGAGGAAGCCTTATATTTGATTTATTCATTCAGGAGATACTAGACATTTCTTGAAGGATGGTGAAGATAGAGAAAATAGAGTTGGTCATGTTAAAATGACTTTGATCTAGAGCTCTTGGTTGATAGTAGAGTATTTCTTGATGCACGGGTATTGGAAAATGTTTCTTTTGTTACTTGGAATAGATATAAGCTATGGAGTTGATCATTGGATGATCTCAAAGCTTTTGGATAGCCTATCTCTCTTAGATGCAAGTACTAGTAGTGGTTGTGGAAATGGTCTACAAGTGGACCTAGAGTTCCAGTACTATGTTTTCCTCTTGGATGCTTATGCATGCATGACTTGGATTCTTGTTCATTAGATCTAAGGGATTTATAAATTTTCCTAAAAAAATCTATGGTGATGTTCATCTATGATAATCCATTATTTTGGGTTCAATTGTTTGGTATTTTTTTCAGACTTTGAGTCTTCTAGGTGAGAAGTGGGTGTGGATGTGCATAGGTGTTCTTAAACACAATGTTTTGTAGGTTTTCCATCCTGAAATAAAAAATTGTAGTTTTTGTGAATCTACTAAAGAGCTATTTTCTTGACTTGTGTTCCTTTAGAGTGGTACCAAATGAGATAGTTGTAGTTCTACATGCATGCATTCTTTGTGCATGGTGAAAGAATGTGTTTTATGGTGCATGGTGAGAGGATGTGATTAGTCACTAAATATTTCTATGGTGATGCTTTGTTGTATTCCTAGACTATGGTGACTGATGTGGGCATGATTGACAAATTAGATTTGTTCTTGATCTGGTGTTTGAGTCATGTTGTCTAAATGATTATTCTATTTTGATCTCATTTGTACATGTCACTAATGTGATAGTGGGTTTGTATGTTGAAATGATTAGATCTACAAGTTACACAGTCAGGTGGGTAGGTCACCATTTAATTGTAGTGGGATAACTTGGAAGTGGATTGTCTATATTGTTGGAGCGGACTTGTTAGCTGGCCTTGTTTGTGGTCACTTTTACATTTTTGTGGTTGCTTTGGGATGAGAGGATGGATGATATTTGAGTACTTGGATAGTTAGTTATGGAGTCCTATAGCATGGTGTGGAGATCTTCATTTCACTTAGTGCAATGTGTGGGCATGGATGATTTTCAGATTTGGAGGATGGTTTCTCATATTTCTAGATAGCTCGGTATCACATTTCAATGGGAGCTTTAGCAATGGCTGTATTTTTCCAACATATGGTGATGGATGATCTTCTTCAGTGTTGCAGATTTTGGAGGATGTCTTAGATCCTATTGTTGCAGAAGGGTTTTTCACATTTGTTGGTTCACTAGTTGGAGATGATATCATCATGTGATTGGAGATGTTGACATCTTTAAGATTCAAGGGGTCCTTGGTAGAGATGTTTTTTATGCTTTTATTTGATATGTTATCATGGTGGCTTTTATGTCATGGTTTTCTCTTTAATACTAGTTTAGTGTTGTGATATGATACATTTATTTGATATGATTACCTGAAGCATGTTATCTCTTTGGAGGAGATGGTTTAGATCATGATGTCATGTTTATGTTCGTGATTCCATGGTTGGAGCTTTGACATTGATCTTGGTTTACTTTCTTAGTATTGAGTACTTTGATCATTTTCTTGATACTTCATGTTAGTGCTATGATGTATTCAATTTTTGCATGGAGTGATTCATTAAAGGTGCTTGGGGATACTTGGAGACTTAGGTGAGGCTAGAGTTCTCTTGAGATGAGAGACATATTGTTGAGATGTATACTCTTGATGAGATTTCAACACAAAGTTTGAGGAGCCTACACCTTTTTGGATGTGAGTTCAATATAGACCTATGAGGAGATTTTTCTTAGAAAAGTCACAAGGTGATTTTCATATCTTGGGGGATAATTCTCATTCTCCACTCTTGGTCTACTTAGTAGTTTATCACTTGAGAGGTATTGCCCAATGTTACTTTTAGGTGCTTTATCTTGTATTTCATATCTATGGATCTTAAGCTATAGTTAGATGGTTCTAGAGGATTCATTATAAGAGATGGATAGCATGATTATCTCCTTGAGGTGTACTTTCATTTATGATGATGATAAGAGATGGTAGTGGGCTGATTTCCTAAAATGGGAATTGAGTTGTTTGATCTTCTTTGAGAGGGTTACATCCATGTAGATTCATGATATCATGTTATGTTTTATCTCTTGAGATTGAATAGTTTTGGATGTTGTTGTGGCTTTTCTCTTGGGATTGTGAAGGAGATCATACTTGGCACAGTTGACATTTAGAAGTGTTTGTAGAAGGACATTCTACATGCTTATGATTTGCAATTTCTTTCTTTGGTCTTGGTTATCTTCTTGGATATTTTGGTTCACATAACATTTTTTGAGATCTATTGGAGCTATGATGGTCACTCTTTTGTGGTCATTTTTTTATCATTTGTACTTTTTTTTTTTTTGTGATGACAAGGTGGTTCATTTATCTCTTTTCTTTGTTGGATGTGGAGAACACAAGAGAGTTGTGGAGACTAGATAAGAGAGATGTTTGTTGTAGTGTTTTTGCTATAGAATTTACATGTCTTTGTGGATTGTCCTTGGTACTTCATGGTTGCACTTTCTTCGCATTGTTATCATTAGACTTAGTATGCTTTTGATTTTTTAGATTCTACATTACCCATGCAATGGGAGTTCTTGTATATGTTTGGTCTTCATTGACTAGTTTGCACATAGAGCTTGAGGTTGCAGTTTATGGGTTGGCTATGTTGCTAGCATGAGTTTTCTAGTGTTGGATACCTTTGAGGTATGGGTGATTGGATGGGTTAGAATTTACTATGGATGCTATTTTCAATCTCATGAGTTTATCATTTGGATTGGACAAATCAGGTTGGTTGTTGTTATGGCTGATGTTTTATCCTTTTTCTAGAGGACGACATCACAATTTTATTGGGTTAAGAAGTTGATATTTTTTATACTTCTGTGTAGCTCATGGGCACAGTGGAGTAGTAGTAGTGTTGTGAAGCCTTTGTTATGACTAGGATCTTGTGCTTGTATTATTTGGATAGGTGTCTAGTTGGAGCACAAGAGTATGTGTTAAGATTTATGTGGTTTCATGCATGGTTGTGATGATATAGTTTCATCAGTTTGAATCTTGTAAAGTCTTTGTCAAGTGGGAGATTATTGGAATAAGGTGACTTAGCCATATCACGATTTATTATTTTATTTGTGCTTTCTTAGATAGTTTCTAAATGAAGTTGGACTATTCTACAAGAAAAGACTTGGAGTAGAAAAATAGAAAGCTTCTATTTTTTGGTGATTTATTCACTTATGATTTGTTTTTATGCAAGGGTTGTGCATAAGGAAGTTTCTAAGATAATTTGTAGATGCGTTTAATGTAAACACTTTAGAAACTATTTCCTCTTGTATGGAAACTCTATAAGTAGAAAGATTTGTAGTAGATAATTGAAAGAGAGAGATGGGAAGGCATTTGCATAGGGTTATGCTACCAGATTTTCTCTAGAATGAAGCAAGATGTAAATCTCCATGTAGAGGCTGAAAATGTATTGTAACTTGTTGCTAAAAAATACATTAGCTTGATGGTTTTGAGGGTGAGGTTTTTCACCTGGAAAGGTTTTCCCCACATATATTTGTGTTCTCTATTTTGTCTCATTCTTTTAGTTCTATTCGTAATGCTGCTGAAATTTATTTAGATCGGTAAATTGCAATCACTTTCTTTTACAGTTTTAATTGTGGAAAATCAACTATGTCTTTTTTGATTTTATGGCATAGTAATATGCACCTATATTTGCTTATTAGAAGTTGTTCAAGGAACTATTGGATACAAGATGTGCATACTGATCTTAGATGACTTTCTGGAGTGCTCTCATTTCCCTTCAATTTGCTCTATTCTATTTTTTATCAAGCCTCCATTTTTTAACTAATCTTAAATTAAAAACAATCATTCAAAAAGAAATCATAATTTTGACTCAACATTCTTTCTTTAATTCTATCTACCTTAAACTATATATATTTTAGATAAAGAACAGCAACATATCTATTGCTTGTTAATTATTGTTAGTTGGACAGCTGTTATTTCTAACCCGAAAATATCAGTAGTATTTATGGGCAGCTTGGATAGCTATTTATCCTTATCTATGAATAGAAATTGTATTTATGGGTGGTTTGGATAGCTGTTTGTCCACTTGCCAAGAATTAGCAAATGGTTATTATTTACTAATTTTAGAGATTCCTTTTGGACACCTTGCAACCAATTCTATTATTGGCTGTCGAGTTGTCTTAATCTCAGCCGTTGGTTTGATTTAATCTCGATCGTTGGTTTACCAACAGGATTAGTATAAAAAGGGGTCATTGGGTCATTTGGATTAAGAAGTTTTGGAGAAACGTTTGCAGTGTTAGCAAATAGTCTTGCAGTGTTAGCAAGGGCATAGTGTTAGTGTGGAGATAGCAGTGGGGAATATCAGCGGGAGAAATTAGGAGATTGTTGGAGTTCTGCCAGTGAGAGGCAAGGAATTTTGTATCTCTTGATTTGCTGAAGTTTAATATAATTCCTCATTTGTAGAACTGGTTTTCCCTTAGGGGTTTTTCTAGGGACAATTTGTCCAAAAATATTGTGTTCATTGTGTTGCGCATTTCTTTCCATATTTTATAAGTGAAGTTGTAGTTGTGTTATTTTTCGATATTAGCTGGGAATTTGTTTTCAGCAGTTTAATAATCATTTATGATAAGAGATTAATAATCAGTGACTGCAATAATTGATTTTTCACATGGTATCAGAGCATTGTTAAGGGTAGAAGAGTTTTTCCCTAGGAAAGAAATTTTGATCTCTTTAGATTTGTTATTGCTTTAAACCCTTGAGATGGCTTCAACTAGTTTGAGAGATCAGGATAGATTGGATGGTGCCTCAAATTTTTGTGTCTAGAAGGCCAGAATTTCTTTATTGTTGGAAGAGAATGGTATCAAGGATTATGCTACCAATGGTGTACCTGTACCAATGGATGCAACACAGCTTGCAGCATATAGGAAGGATGATGCCAAAGCGAGGAGGATTATCCTTGATGGTGTCAAGGATCATATTGTTCCACATATCTCGTAGCTAGATATAGCAAAGAAGATGTGGGATGCCATTCTAAATCTGTACCAGAATGATACCACCAATAGGAAGTTGATTCTCAGAGAGAAGCTAAAGAATACTCGGATGAATCAGGGAGAAGACGTCACAAGTTACCTCACCATGCTCAGAATTGTCAAGGATGAGTTAGCAGCTGTTGGAGATAGCCCTAGTAATGATGAGCTAGTGAGAATAGCCCTAAATGGGTTTACTAAATAATGGAGCGTCTTTGTTCAAGTTGTTAGTGGATGAGATACTTTACCAAGTTGGGATCGACTATGGACAGATTTCACTCAAGAGGAGTTTAGACTAAGTCTTGTCAACGGGGCCAACTAGAGTCAGAAAAATGAGGTGGAACAAGGGAACGTTGCCCTAGCGGGTAAAGGGAAAGCAAAGAAGGGATTTAACAAAGGATCAAATTCACAAAGTGAAAAGAAGAAGAAGGACCTTTCTAAGGTCAAGTGCTTTGGATGTCATGAGTTTGGCCACTATGTCAGTGATTGTCAAGAGAGGAAAAAGGGTAAGAAGCAGGTGGCAGCTTCAGCAAGTGCAAAAGAACTCTCCAGCAGAATGGAAGATGAGTTTGCACTCATAGCTTGTATGGTTAGCTGAACCTCACAGTGTGTTTGGTATATAGATAGTGGGGCGTCATTTCATATGACAGGAGTTAGAGAGTACTTCTCCAGTTATAAGGAGGAGGACACCAACATCCAGATTTCTATGGGAAACTTGTCCAAACTCAACCCTGTTGGGAAAGGGACTGTTCAGTTTCAGAGAGAGAATGGAAAGATAATTCCTCTTCATGATGTGTTATATGTGCCAGGCTTAGGTATGAATTTGATTTCTATATCTTTTCTTCAAGATAGGGGGTATAATGTACTCTTTAGAGGGACACATGTGTTGATTAAGCACAAGGATTGGAAATCACCCATAACTATTGGAGTTAGGAGTGGTCGCCTTTATAGATTGCAGTTTGATACTCCTAAGGCACTTATGAGCAATAGTAATCTTAGAGATCTTAGAGAGCTATGGCATAGGAGGATGGGCCATATTCATCATATTGCACTTAGATTGCTTCGTGAGATCATGACAGGTGTTCCAGAGGTGAGCATAGAGCATGACGATGCATGTAAGGATGTGTGTTGGGGAAGTTTGCGAAAGCATCTTTTCCAAAGAGTGACACTAGATCTAAGGGTGTTCTTGATCTAGTACATTCAGATGTTTGTGGACCAATGTCGACGAAATCTCTCAGAGGATATGAGTACTATGTTACTTTTATTGATGATTTCTCTAGAAAGATCTGGATATACTTCTTGAAGACTAAGGGTGAGGTTTTTAGTCGATTCCAAGAGTTCAAGGCTCTTGTGGAGAACTCGACAGGAAAGAAGATAAAGGTTCTTCGGTCAGACAAAGGAGGTGAGTACAAAGAAAATGTCTTCCAGGAGTTCTCCACCAGAGAAGGAATCAAGAGAGAATGGACTGTTCCTTACAATCCACAGCAGAATGGAGATGTTGAGAGGAAGAACCGTTCTATATCGGAGGCAACAAGAGCTATGCTACATGACCAGGACATGCCCCATTACTTATGGGTAGAGGTGTGTAATACAGCAGTCTACATTCAGAATAGAGTTCCACACAAGGTGCTAGGGAAGATGACACCAGAGGAGGCTTTCACAGGGAAGAAGCCAGATGTTAGTCACTTCAGGATATTTGGGAGTTTGGCATATTGTCATATTCTTGGAGATACACGTACAAAGTTAGATCAGACTGCAGAGAGGGGGTACTTTGTTGGGTACAGTGACACCTCAAAGGCATACAGAATTTTCATTCCAGGGACTAAAAGAATTATTGTCAGATGGGATGTCAAGTTCATGGAGGACAAGGCATTCAGGAGATCCATAGATTTGCCAGTAGATGATCAGAGTGAGCAGCAAACAGAAGCTCCAAGACTAAGTCAAGGGCAGCAAAGCTCAAGTACAGTTACTAGTATGAATGAAGACTCAGTTAGTGAAGATTCACAGAGTATGGAGCAACAGGTGCAATAGGAAATGCATCTAGAAGACTTAGAGGTTGACATTTCATCCTCTACAGTTGGCAGCAGGAACCATGTGGTTCCAGATACACAAAGGGATACTCAGGAGTTTGTGGGAGCTCCTAGGAAGAGTACTAGATAGCGAAGACAACCAACCAAGTTCAATGACTATGTGGCATTAGTTAGTCAGTTGGTAGATAGTGAGCCTTCTAGCTATCAGGAAGCTATAGAACATCAGGTATGGCGAGATGCTATGGTTAAGGAATATTCTTCAATAATGCAGAATGATGTGTGGGAGGTAGTACCTAGACCAACAAATAGGGTTGTAGTTGTATCACGCTGGATCTATAAGATAAAGCACGGTGCATATGTTAGCATCGAGAAATACAAGGCTAGGTTCGTGGCAAAGGGGTTCTCTCAGAAGGAGGGAATAGACTATGAGGAGACATTTGCTTTAGTTTCCAGGTATACTTCTATACGAGCTGTAATCTCACTTGTAGCACAGATGGGATGGCAAATCCATCAAATGGATGTCAAGACAACATTCCTCAATGTTGAGTTGAAGGAGGAGGTATACATAGAACAACCAGAAGGCTTTGTAGCACACAGCAAAGAGACCCATGTGTGTAGATTGAAGAAAGCATTGTATGGACTCAAGCAGGCTCCTAGAGCATGGTATGAGCGCATTGATACATACTTGCAGAAAATGGGCTTTGTGAAGAGTGAAGCAGATGCTAACCTCTACTACGTGATGGTTAGGGGTGAGATTCTCATTCTTGTTCTTTATGTGGACGACCTATTTCTTATAGTTTCACTAGGGCTCATAGTGGATTGCAAGAGGAACCTTGCAAAAGAGTTCGAGATGAAGGATTTAGGACTTATGCACTGCTTTCTAGGCATGGAAGTGTGGCAGACAGATGGGGAGATTTTCCTTGGTCAAGGGAAATATTGTATTGAAATCTTGAGGAAATATGGGATGGAGGATTGCAAAGCCATGTCTACATCCATGATCACGAATTGGAGGAAGGTAGATACATCTAAGGAGAAAGATGTAGATCCCACTTTATATAGACAGTTGATTGGTTCGCTTATGTATTTGGTTAACACTAGGCCAGATATAGCATTTGCAGTAAACTCTCTTAGTTCATGGTTGAACCAAAGAGAATGTATTGGATAGCGGCTAAGCATGTGCTACGTTACTTGCATGGTACAGTCGAGTATGGGATCAGATATGTTCGAGGTGAAGGTATCAGGTTGATAGGCTATACTGACGCAGATTGGGCATGAAGTACAACAAACAAAAGGAGCACTTCAGGGTGCTGTTTTAGCTTGGGATCGGGAGTTGTATCTTGGTTCAACAGGAAGCAGAAGTCTGTGGCTCTAAGTTCAGCAGAAGCAGAATACATAGCAGCTAGCATGGCGACATGTGAAGCTCTATGGCTTCAGAAGTTGTTAGTAGCCTTGTTTGGTCAGAAGGTTGAGACTACTGTGATACATTGTGACAATCAGAGTTGCATCAAGTTGTCTGAGAATCCAGTGTTTCATGATAGGTCTAAACATATAGATATCAGATATCACTTCATCAGAGATTGTGTACAAAGGAAAGTTGTTCAGCTATAGTACATACCTACAGAGGAGCAGGTAGCAGACATTCTGACGAAGGCTTTGGGAAAGACCAAATTTATCTTTTTCAGAGATAAGATGGGTGTCATGCAGAACAGCTTCCTCGCTAAGAGGGAGTGTTAATTATTGTTAGTTGGACAGCTGTTATTTCTGACCCGAAAATAGCAGTAGTATTTATGGGTAGCTTGGACAGTTGTTCGTCCTTATCTATGAATAGCAATTGTATTTATGGGTGGTTTGGACAGATGTTTGTCCACTTGCCAAGAATTAGTAAATGGTTATTATTTACTAATTTTAGAGATTCCTTTTGGACACCTTGCAACCAATTCTATTATTAGCTATCGAGTTGTCTTAATCTCAGCCGTTGGTTTGATTTAATCTCGATCGTTGGTTTACCAACAGGAGTAGTATAAAAAGGGGTCATTGGGTCATTTGGATTAAGAAGTTTTGGAGAAACATTTGCAGTGTTAGCAAACAGTCTTGCAGTGTTAGCAAGAGCGCAGTGTTAGCATGGAGATAGCAGTGGGGAATATCAGCGAGAGAAATTAGGAGATTGTTGGAGTTCTGCCAGTGAGAGGCAAGGAATTTTGTATCTCTTGATTTGCTGAAGTTTAATATAATTCCTCATCTGTAGAACTGGTTTTCCCTTAGGGGTTTTTCCAGGGACAATTCGTCCAAAAATATTGTGTTCATTGTGTTGCGCATTTCTTTCCATATTTTATAAGTGAAGTTGCAGTTGTGTTATTTTTCGATATTAGCTAGGAATTTGTTTTCAGCAGTTTAATAATCATTTATGATAGGAGATTAATAATCAGTGACTGCAATAGTTGATTTTTCACATTGCTCCTATACCCTTATTATTTTTTTAATAAAATTATTTTGATACGTAAGGGAACCTTGAAATTATTTGTTAATTGTAAATTGCATATATAATTAAAAATTATAAACAATAGAAATGTCTCAATAGTCTTGAGATGACCTTTCCGAGCAAAGACGCACACAAAGTGTTAAACGAATGTTCCAAACGAGTAGTCCATATATAAAGGCCAAAACAAGCATTGTGCCAGGGGCATTTTTCAATTATTTCAAAGCTGTAATATATGTTTGGAAATACATAAACACAGTACCAAATACGTCGGTCAAGCAGATAGTTCAATATCAGATTGCTGTCCCTCGTTCTCACCGGAAAGTTCTTCCAGAGATTTACCTTTGGTCTCAGGCACCAGAAACGTGAACAGAAATCCGAGAGCATTTACGACTCCCAAAACAATCAAAGAGTTCTTGATGCCAATACCCTTGTGATATCCCGTATCTACCTCTTTCTGATGAGTGCTCTGAGCAGCGTAAAGAAAACCAAAAGCTCCAACAATGGCGCCGGCTTTCCCCGCCGCAGCAGAAATCCCATGACATGTCGAGCGAAGCCTTGCTGGAAAAACCTCAGCCGGGACGATGAAAGTGGTTGCATTGGGACCAAAGTTAGAAAAAAAGAAGGTAAAAGAGTAGAGAACAACAAAGGCAATATGGTTGCCATCGCAGTAAGCATCGCCACATTTGGTGCCACGCCAGTGATTATAAGGAATTGCAAGAGCAAACATGAAAACTGTCATGAAGAAGAATCCCATCAGCTGAATAGCAAATCTACCCATGCGGTCGATAAAAGCGACTGTAAACCAGTAACCGGGGACAGTAGAACACAGAGCAATGATTGACTGAGCTCTCGCAATACGGTACACTTCTTCTAGGGCGTTCATCTTTTTCGCCGCCGGGAGCCATCCGACAGCAGTGAAGATATCCTTCTGGAACAGATTCTGGCTGTAGAAAGCGATGTCTAGAAGAAACCAGGTGGAAGTAGTGCCAAGCAGATGAAGTCCATGGCGCTTCATGAATTTCCTGGAGAACAACCCGTATTGTTTCTCTTTGTTTTCAATCTCGTCCACCGTAGATTTGTTTTCAACAATTTCAACGTTGAGAACTCTGGACATGTCCGCCGCCGCCTGCTTTGCATTTTTCGACACGAGTGCCGTGTAACGTGCGGTTTCCGGCATCTTCATTCGCCAGTAGTAAGTCAATCCCGCGGGAACGGCTCCAAACATGAGAATCAACCGCCAGACGAAATCCGCTTCATCGACAGTCGAACCCTTTCGATCTACAACATAGGGCGAGGCCTTGTAGATGTTCTTGAATGCCGCCGAGACAATGATTGCCACTGCGCCGCCTGTGAGGATCCCGAATCCTTGCATGGCGAAAACGGCGGCGATGAAGGCTCCTCTGGTTTTCTTGTTTGCGTACTCTGACATGATTGTGGCGGACAATGGATAATCTCCTCCGATGCCGAACCCTAACCAGAATCTAAAGAAGCAGAGAGTTGTCATGACTGATTTGGCCGTGCTTCCGAAGGAGAGACCCGATGCGATTGAGCAGAGCACCATGATCATCAGCGTCATTCCGTACACTCTTTTCCGGCCCATTTTGTCGCCCAACCATCCGAAGAAGAGTTGGCCGGCAAGGGTTCCGCAGAGGGCCACTCCATTGACGGCGGCAGAGACGTTGGGAGGGAGAACTCCGGGCTTGTCGCTGTTTTCATCGAAGTAGTAGAATCTTCCAAGGAGTTTGGTGACGGTGGATATGCAGAAGAGGTCGTAGGCGTCTGTGAAGAAGCCCATTCCTGCTATTACGATTGCCGTGAAGTGGTACAATTGGGTTTTTGCAACGTCCAACGCCTTCAACACTTGCAGATTGTTTTCCGCCATTGTCTCTCAAATCAACTCACTAATTTCTGTGTTAACCCACAAAAACACACACACAACACAATAAAATTACCCATAAGAGTCTATTCTAATGTTTAAAAGGGACCCTTTAAACATCGCATAATGAATTGTAGAATAAAAGTTCTCAATAATTGAAACCAACACCATAAGAGAAAACACCATAACACTGCATAAGACTGTATCAGCTCGATTGAACCAAGTCTACCTAATTGTTTAAATAAAGACCACATACTATACACACTGAGACTTGAAATCTAAGGTAAAAGTGTTAATCAAGCTTGATTTTCCTCTTGATATGTAATGTGTTAAAATTGCTGTTCAAATAAACTCTAATGTATAATTGTTTTATTTTTGTATCAATGTTTAGTTTCACCTTTTGTTATCTATCATCAGATGAATGATTGATGATGAAAAAGATGATCTAAAACATTAATACAAAAATTTATACACAGATATATTTACAGAACCAATAATATATACCTTTATGAATTGGAAAACAATAACTATGTTTTTGACAGAATCTTGAAGAGGAAAGCCTAATTACAGCAGAGAGGGGAGAAAGGGTTTGTCGCTTCTTAGATCTTAAAAGGTCACCTGATAAATCTCCTCCTGTCCTCTTTTTGGAGTTGAACTTTCTACTGATGATCTCCTTGTGATGAATTTGGGTTCCTCTCCATGGTATTTAAAGTCGCTCATTAGCATCGTTTATAGATCTTGGTATATTCGCCATGTGTTTCCCGGAAAAATAAAATGGAAAAGAAGACATTTTCTCATCTATTTCGTATTTACACTATGTTCGTCATTTTGTAGTGTTTTTCCTTTGACACGAAGATGGAAAGAAAATACGTTGCAATTTCTAACAGAAGATCCATACAATAGAGATGGAGACGTTGAAACCGATTTTAATTATGAACCATTTCGATAGGTATCTTTGTCCGGCTTTCTTGGGTTTATCATAATTGTAATAGCGAGCGTAAACAATTGGTAACGCCAAAAGAAATTCCTATTCTTTTGACGAGTCCAAACGTTTTAGGCTTTGTCGGATGCATTTTAGGTTAGGCATATACGAGTATTTGATATCCCTCCCGTTATATTATTTTGTTGTTATTAACTGGTAAGAAAGAAAGAAAGTGCACGGAAATAGCTGGAATATCCAGAAACGTCAAAAGTTAAAGCAAGACTTGCGCACAATAAATTAATTAAGATCTACAGATAGACATTAATTAATTAATAATAGACAAATAATTAATATTAGTTTTATTAAGATTCATTATTATGCTACGCATATTCTTTTTAGAGATCTAATTTGTTTTCTCACATCAACATTATGAGCTGGAAAAAGGTTACCAAAAGTTTCACACAATAGCACCAACCACAAAAGTCCCAATAATTTCTTAACTATTATAAGATTTTAATTATAAGACAATTGAACTTTAAAATAAATTATTAATATCAACAAATTTCAGGGTAAAAAAGATAAAATTTATTAATAAAAACAAAATTTTATCTACTTACAATATTATATTTTTCAAATAGAAAAATCATTAAGGATTCTTAAGATACTATAAAATCTATAAATCACATCAATTGAACAACCAAACAATCAACCATTATATTCATTTTGTTAAGCTCATCTCATTTGACTTAGCAATCAATGACCAACATATGATAGCTAATTAGAGATCTAATTTGTTTTCTCACATCAACATTATGCGCTGGAAAAATGATTACCAAAAGTTTCACACAATAGCACCAACCACCAAAGTCTCAATAATTTCTTAATTATTATAAGATTTTAATTATAAGACAATTGAACTCTAAAATAAATTATTAATATCAACAATTTTTTTGGGTAAAAGGGATAAAATTATATTAATGAAAACAAAATTTTATCCACTTACAATATTATATTTTTTAAATAGAAAAATCATTAAGGATTCCTAAGATACTATAAAATTTAAAAATCATATCAATTGAACAACCAAACAATCAACCATTATATTTAACTTGTTAAGTTCATCTCATTTGACTTGACAATCAATCACCATATTCCATTTCCTAGGAACATCAATTATTTCAGCGGCATATGATAGTTAATTCAAGAATAATTATTATCAACCATCATAAAATTAATGAATACATTACAACCATAAGGTGGCCAAATCTTCCAAGTTTTAATAATTATTAGGAAAATGTATTCAATTCTTAATCAATTTATTTTATTGTGCATATATATTCCATATTTCCACCAATAACAACTAAATATATTATATGTTCTAATTTGATGTAGGAGCATCCCTCTCTCTTCCAAGGTTGGTTTTCTTTCATTTAGTTTTGTTAGATTCATGATTGTGATTGTTGGTATAAGATTCATGTTGAATATAGTGTTAAGATGGCTACCAGATTGCAAGGTACAAACTTCATTTCATTATGACAACTTTTTTAGTTGCTAATGTTGATTTAGGATAGCAATAAAATTGATTCACTACTACATAAGAGGTATTTTGAGACACCTTCTAAAGACAAAATTATAACATTGTCTTTAATACTTCATAAAAAAATCTTGTGTGAGATTGTGCCTATTATAATTATTATTTTAATTATTGAAATTAAAAATTAAAATCATCAAAAAAAAACCTTAGGCTACCAAAGCAGTGCCAGCCTTCAAGGTGATTTTGTATCCCCGGTGTGAAAAATCAAACTATTGCAGTCACTAATTATTAATCTCCTATCATAAATGATTATTTAACTGCTAAAAACAAATTCCCAGCTAATATTGAAAAATAACACAACTACAACTTCACTTATAAAACGGAAAGAAATGCGCAAAACGATGAACACAATATTTTCAAACAAATTGTCCCTAAAAAAAACCTAAGGGAAAACCAGTTCTACAGATGAGGAATTATATTAAACTTCAGCAAATCAAGAGATACAAAATTCCTTGTCGGCCACTGGCAGAACTTTGACAACCTCCTAATTTCTCCCGCTGATATTCCCCACGCTAACACTGTGCCCTTGCTAACACTGCAAGACTATTTGCTAACACTACAAACGTTTCTCCAAAACTTCTCATCCAAATGACCCAATGACCCCTTTTTATACTACTCTTGTTGGTAAACCAACAACTGAGATTAAATCAAACCAACGACTGAGATTAAGACAACTCGACAGCCAATAATAGAATTGGTTGCAAGGTGTCCAAAAGGGAATCTCTAAAATTAGTAAATAATAACCATTTACTAATTCTTGGCAAGTGGACAAACAACTATCCAAACCACCCATAAATACTACTGTTATTCATAGATAAGGACGAACAGCTGTCCAAGCTACCCATAAATACTACTGCTATTTTCGGGTTAGAAATAACAGTTGTCCAACTAACAATAATTAACACTCCCTCTTAGCGAGGAAGTTGTTCTACATGACACCCATCTTATCTCTGAAGAAGATAAATTTGGCCTTTCCCAAAGCCTTCGTCAGAATGTCTGCTACCTGCTCATCTGTAGGTATGTATTGTAGTCGAACAACTCCCCTTTGTACACAATCCCTGATGAAGTGATATCTGATATCTATATGTTTAGACCTATCATGAAACACTAGATTCTCAGACAATTTGATGCAACTCTGATTGTCACAATGTATCACAGTAGTCTCAACCTTCTGACCAAACAAGGCTACTAACAACTTCCGAAGCCATAAAGCTTCACATGTCGCCATGCCAGCTGCTATGTATTGTGCTTCTGCTGAACTTAGAGCCACAGACTTCTGCTTCCTGATGAACCAAGATACAACTCCTGATCCCAAGCTGAAACAACACCCTGAAGTGCTCCTTTTGTCTGTTGTACTTCCTGCCCAATCTACATCAGTATAGCCTATCAACCTGATACCTTCACCTCGAACATATCTGATCCCATACTCGACTGTACCACGCAAGTAACGTAGCACATGCTTAGCCGCTATCCAATGCATTCTCTTTGGTTTAACCATGAACTGACTAAGAGAGTTAACTGCAAATGCTATGTCTGGTATAGTGTTGACCAAATACATAAGCGAACCAATCAACTGTCTATATAAAGTGGGATCTACATCTTTCTCCTTAGATGTATCTACCTTCCTCCAATTCGTGATATGGGTGTAGACATGGCTTTGCAATCCTCCATCCCAAATTTCTTCAAGATTTCAATGCAATATTTCCCTTGACCAAGAAAAATCTCCCCATCTATCTGCCACACTTCCATGCCTAGAAAGGAGTGCATAAGTCCTAAATCCTTCATCTCGAACTCTTTTGCAAGGTTCCTCTTGCAATCCACTATGAGCCCTAGTGAACCTGTAAGAAATAGATCATCCACATAGAGAACAAGAATGAGAATCTCACCTCTAACCATCAAGTAGTAGAGATTAGCATCTGCTTCACTCTACACAAAGCCCATTTTCTGCAAGTATGTATCAATGTGCTTATACCACGCTCTAGGAGCCTACTTGAGTCTGTCTAATACTTTCTTCAATCTGCACACGTGGGTCTCTTTATTGTGCGCTACAAAGCCTTCTAGTTGTTCTATGTATACCTCCTCCTTCAACTCACCATTGAGGAATGTTGTCTTGACATCCATTTGATGGATTTGCCATCCCATTTGTGCTGCAAGTGAGATTACAGCTTGTATAGAAGTATACCTGGCAACTGGAGCAAATGTCTCCTCATAGTCTATTCCCTCCTTCTGAGAGAACCCCTTTGCCACGAACCTAGCCTTGTATTTCTCGATGCTACCATCTACACCGTGCTTTATCTTTTAGATCCATCGTGATCCAACTACAGCCCTATCTGTTGGTCTAGGTACTACCTCCCACACATCATTCTGCATTATTGAAGAATATTCTTCAACCATAGCATCTCGCCATACCTGATGTTTTGCAGCTTCTTGATAGCTAGAAGGCTCACTATCTACCAACTGACTAGCTAATGCCACATAGTCATTGAACTTGGCTGGTTGTCTTCGCTGTCTAGTACTCTTCTTAGGAGCTCCCACAAACTCCTGAGTATCCCTTTATGTATCTGGAACCACATGATACCTGCTGCCAACTGTAGAGGATGAAATGTCCACCTCTAAGTCTTCTGGATGCATTTCCTGTTGCACCTGTTGCTCCATACTCTGTGAATCTTCACTAACTAAGTCTACATTCGTACTGGTAACTGTACTTGAGCTTTGCTACCCTTTACTTGGTCTTGGAGCTTCTATTGGCTGCTCACTCTGATCATCTGCTAGCAAATCTCTGGATCTCCTGAATGCCTTGTCCTCCATGAACTTGACATCTCGTCTGACAATAACTCTTTTAGTCCCTAGAATGAAAATCCTGTATACCTTTGAGGTCTCACTGTACCCAACAAAGTATCCCCTCTCTGCAGTCTGATCTAACTTTGTACGTGTATCTCCAAGAATATGACATATGCCAAACTCCCGAATATCCTGAAGTGACTAACATCTGGCTTCTTCCCTGTGAAAGCCTCCTCTGGTGTCATCTTCCCTAGCACCTTGTGTGGAACTCTATTCTGAATGTAAACTATTGTATTACACGCCTCTGCCCATAAGTAACGGGGCATGTCCTGGTCATGTAGCATAGCTCTTGCTGCCTCCAATATAGAATGGTTCTTCCTCTCAGCAACTCCATTCTACTGTGGATTGTAAGGAACAGTCCATTCTCTCTTGATTCCTTCTCTGGTGTAGAACTCCTGGAAGACATTTCCTTTGTACTCGCCTCCATTGTCTGACCGAAGAACCTTTATCTTCTTTCCTGTCGAGTTCTCCACAAGAGCCTTGAACTCTTAGAATCGACTGAAAACCTCATCCTTAGTCTTCAAGAAGTATATCCAGGTCTTTCTAGAGAAATCATCAATAAAAGTAACATAGTACTCATATCCTCTAAGAGATTTCGTCGACATTGGTCTACAAACATCTGAATGTACTAGATCAAGAACACCCTTAGATTTGGTGTCACTCCTTGGAAAAGATGCTTTCACAAACTTCCCCAACACACATCGCTTACATACATCATCATGCTCTGTGCTCACCTCTAGAACACCTGTCACGGTCTCACGAAGCAATCTAAGTGCTCCATGATGAATATGGCCCATCCTCCTATGCCATAGCTCTCCAAGATCTCTAGGATTACTGTTGCTCATAAGTGCCTTAGGAGTATCAAACTGCAATCTATAAAGGTGACCACTCCTAACTCCAATAGTTATGGGTGATTTCCAATCCTTGTGCTTAATCAACACATGTCCCTCTAAAGAGTACATTATACCCCCTATCCTGAAGAACAGATATAGAAATCAAATTCATACCTAAGCTTGGCACATATAACACATCATGAAGATGAATTATCTTTCCATTCTCCCTCTGAAACTGAACAGTCCCTTTCCCAACAAGGTTGAGTTTGGACAAGTTTCCCATAGAAATCTGGATGTTGGTGTCCTCCTCCTTATAACTGGAGAAGTACTCTCTAACTCCTGTCATATGAAATGACGCCCCACTATCTATATACCAAACACACTGTGAGGTTGAGCTAACCATACAAGCTATGAGTGCAAACTCATTTTCCATTCTACTGGAGAGTTCTTCTGCACTTGCTGAAGCTGCCACTTGCTTCTTACCCTTCTTCCTCTCTGGGCAATCACTGACATAGTGGCCAAACTCGTGACATCCAAAGCACTTGACCTTAGAAAGGTCCTTCTTCTTCTTTTCACGTTGTGAATTTGATCCTTTGCTAGATCCCTTCTTTTCTTTCCCTTTACCTGCTAGGGCAACGTTCTCTTGTTCCACCTCATTTTTCTGACTCTTGTTGGTCCCATTGACAAGACTTAGTCTAAACTCCTCCTCAGTGAAATCAATCCATAGTCGATCCCAACTTGATAAAGTATCCCATCCACTAACAACTTGAACAAAGACACTCCATTGTTTAGTAAACCCATTTAGGGCTATTCTCACTAGCTCATCATCACTAGGGCTATCTCCAACAGTTGCTAACTCATCCTTGACAAGTCTGAGCGTAGTGAGGTAACTTGTGACGTCTTCTCCCTGATTCATCCGAGTATTCTTTAGCTTCTCTCTGAGAATCAACTTCCTGTTGGTGGTAGCATTTTGGTACATATTTAGAATGGCGTCCCACATCTTCTTTGGTGCATCTAGCTCCGAGATATGTGGAACAATATGATCCTTGACACCATTAAGGATAATCCTCCTCACTTTGGCATCATCCTTCCTATATGCTGCAAGTTGTGTTGCATCCATTGGTACAAGTACACCATTGGTAGCATAATCCTTGATACCATTCTCTTCCAACAATAAAGAAATTCTGGCCTTCCAGACACCAAAATTTGAGGCACCATCCAATCTATCCTGATCTCTCAAATCAACTGAAGCCATCTCAAGGGTTTAAAGCAATAATAAATCTAAAGAGATCAAAAAAATTTTCCTAGGGAAAAACTCTTCTACCCTTACAATGCTTTGATACCATGTGAAAAATCAAACTATTGCAGTCACTGATTATTAATCTCCTATCATAAATGATTATTTATCTGTTGAAAACAAATTCCCAGCTAATATTGAAAAATAACACAACTGCAACTTCACTTATAAAACAGAAAGAAATGCACAACATAATGAACACAATATTTTTGGACAAATTGTCCCTAGAAAAACCCCTAAGGGAAAACCAGTTCTACAGATGAGGAATTATATTAAACTTCAGCAAATCAAGAAATACAAAATTCCTTGCCTCTCACTGGCAGAACTCCAACAACCTCCTAATTTCTCCCGTTGATATTCCCCACTGCTATCCCCATGGTAACACTGGGCCCTTGCTAACATTGCAAGACTGTTTGCTAACACTACAAACGTTTCTCCAAAACTTCTCATCCAAATGACCCAATGACCCCTTTTTATACTACTCCTATTGGTAAACCAACGACCGAGATTAAATCAAACCAATGGCTGAGATTAAGACAACTCGATAGCCAATAATAGAATTGGTTGCAAGGTGTCCAAAAGGGAATCTCTAAAATTAGTAAATAATAACCATTTACTAATTCTTGGCAAGTGGACAAATAGTTGTCCAAACCACCCATAAATACTATTGTTATTCATAGATAAGGACGAACAGCTGTCCAAGCTACCCATAAATACTACTGCTATTTCTAGGTCAGAAATAACAGCTGTCCAACTAACAATAATTAACACTCGGCCCCTTTTTTTGTGAATTGTAAACTAAGCATATTTTATTAATAGAAAATGTAACTATTCATAAAAAAATTAAAATCATCACTTACATTTTAAATTAAAACTTAAGACAAATAAAAACTATCCATGCATTTTTCATTTACGTGGCAAGCAGCTGAGGATGGGGGACAAAGCTTTTTTTTTAAGGAATAGTGGAAGATTTTAGAATAAAATTTTGTTAACTAGAGTAATGTCTTTATTTTGGGCATTGGACTAAGAGCCTTAATTTCTCCACAGACAATCATTTGCAAGGTAGGTTTTCTTAGAAGCACTTCCAGCTCCACCGTCAAAATGGGGTTTAAAGAGGGTTTCATGATATTTCCATTCTGCAACCTCTAGAAGTTGGAGAGCCCTGAAAAGTGGTAAGATACTAGAAATACATGCATTCTAGCCATTCCACTCTCTTTATGGATTCATCACATTCATCCATTTTATATGCTAGTTGTTGATAGAAATTAGAATAGAGCAAACAAAAGAGAGTCATGGAAAGGAAAAATCATGGAGAAACCTACAAATGGTCTCTATCATTCTATTATCAATACATTCAATTTATAGATTACAACATTACTATATAATAGTATGTTTGGATGGTTGGAGTTAGCTATCCACATAATATTAAATGTATTAATAAATGCTTAGTTGCTGGAGTGGCTTTGGACAGTTGTGTGTAGCTATTTGTGGCTGTGGATGGTGTACCACCGCAGGGAAGGTAAGAGGGAGAAATTAATACTCCCAACACTCCCCCTTAACTTTTTCCACTAAAATTACTACATTTATATTGTTTTCCCTCATCATAATCACTTTGGGTTTTATGGCTTACCCCTAACTCATGTAATACAAATGGTTTCTAGCTAACCAAAAACTTTGCATTTGAATGGTTTCAGCTAACCACAAATCTCAGATAATAGTGGTTACAATAGAGCACCAAATATTACAAATGATTTTAGATTACCACAAACTTACATTAGTTATTGGCCAAGTAGGGATTGACCACGTAGGTGCATACTGTGGGACATTTAAAGCTCTTCAATGAAGCTATCATAGTGATACCAAGGAGATCGTGTGGAGCTGGGGATATTCAATGCATTTGAATTTGGTTTTATTAACCTTGAACTTCATAAGAGGGACATTTCCACGTGATAACCCTAAGTTTAGCATCTTCTTAATTTTTCTAATCTATACATATTTATGTAGGAGTTGTGTGTGATTGAGGGATTCTATCAACATATTAAAGTTACTAATTAATTTGAGAGAAGATAAGGTCAATTGAAATATCCCTACATAATTTTCATAATTTTTTGTGCATGTAATAAGTTCATATTCTTTTGAATCACTTACACACTCTCGAATTCTCAATGCACAAACTTGTTAATTTCTTTTGTAGCCCACCTAGTTTTGAAGTCTCAGTAGTAAAATCATTCTTAGTGTTGCTAAGATGCTTTTCTGTCAAACACTGCAAAATCGATAATTTATTTTTCAACATCATACACTATTCTCAAACATGGTTGTTTTTACCATTGATAATATTCATTTCGAATCATATTAGAGCTGCTTTTTGGTATCACGAGTGACTATTACTAATTCATGAGATTTTTGCTAAATCACAAGTTAAAATTTGTTTAACCAAATGGCATGTTACAAGAGTTGATGGGATAACTGATAAAAACTACACGACAACACAACAAAGAAACCAAACAAGAGAAAAAAGCCATAGAGAGAAGAAGCCATGGAGAAACTCAAAAATGGGCTCTACTGAACACAGGCCCAGTCCATTATATTTATAGAGAAATACATATTAAATGCCATTTACACTATAGGAGGAGTTAGCTGGAAAGGTAGTTGGGATGGACAGTGGAAGATCTATGGTCTGTGTTGGGCGGTTGGTCTGTCCCAGTGATACCTACGATAATTAATTTACATATTTAACATCCCCCCATAAATTAATTATCATATTTTATGTTTCTTAGAAATCCCTCCATAATCTAGAGATTTACAATCAATTATCAAATGCTTTCACTCATCTTGTTTCCCCCCATCATGATCACTCTAGGTTTTGTACGGATTACCCACAACCGACGCTATATCAAAGTGGTTTTAAGTTCACCACAAACTTCTCAAACATCACACAAGTGGTTATAAGATCACCACAAACTTCAAGCAGTCAAGTGGTTTTGGATTACCAGATTCTACTACACAATAGAGCGTTTAAAGACATTATTTTAAGACATTTTTAAAATTTTGTCTTTAATATGCATTTTTATATAAATAACCTATTTTAATATATTTTAATTGAAAAAAAATAAGACAACAGCAAAAGGCAGTATTATTAGGCTACATAGCTTTTAATTCATTTTCCTAATCTAATTACGTCATTGAACTAGTTATTATCTCTGATCTCATCATCTGCTCCGCTGAAAAATGATAGATATGCAGTGATTAATGGCAGGAACGGGCGGTAACCACTGCAAAATCATGGAAATGCAGCGATCAACGGTAGGAATGGGCATTATGGCCATGGCGGGAAGTCATTCCATTAAATATTTTGATCAGGGTATATGTAGCATCATATTTTATATTTCGATGCCCTAGATGTCTTCTTTAGCCTTTCTACAGGCAAACTCTTCTTCTTCCAACCGTGTATCAATGTACTGATCTGGTTTCAGCGTCCGTGTAGCAGCTTGTCTTTGGTCTCACACCCGTGGCGCTTCCTTTCGTCATCTCCACGCGACTTATGCCCTTCAACAGAAAACTCAAATGGTAGTCCCGACACCAAAATGTTCTTTGTTTTCACATTTTTAATACTGTACCTTTTTATTTTTTTGCAGATATTGTGGTTTTTATTTTCCTACTTATATTTCAAATAGATTTAGTCGGATGATGGAGAATTGTTTCCGATCTAAGCACTTTATGTTAAAGATTATTAACTATTGCTGAGGGCCTTTGGGTTTGCAACATACTGTAGCAGTGGATTTGCTCTTATAAGAGGGTTTCAATTGAAATTTTTTATTTTGATTTTTCCTTCTTAATTAGGGTTTTCTTCTTTATCAGACTCTAAAATGGGAGGAAACGGTAAAAGTCTCTATCAATGGTTAGTGCTTGGCTGCAAAGGCTGTGTCATTTGTTTGAGAAGATAGATAGAATATTGGTCATTTAAGCTAGGCGTTGTTCTTCCTATCTTACAAGATGCATAACCTTTATCCAACATGTCACAAATGGAAATACGGAGGCTTTATTCAATGCTCACTCTCCAATTTGGAAAAATGGTTGTAAGTGGAGAGCTGATTTCGTGATTTCTGTATCTCACGGCGAGTTCTTTACCCTTGGCAACTTGTGTCAATTTTTGTATCAAATGTTTATGATATGACAGACCCCTGCACATGCGTTATCTTTGTCATCAGAACAAGTTTTTTCCTAGAATGTCCTATCCTTTATTTCTGTATGGCAAGCATCACCATATTTATGTCCATTCTTGTAATTTTATATAACTGCGGCCATGTGGGACAATATTATATGAATCCTTCAAATATCCTCAACACCGTGGCTTCTAGTTATCATCCAACCATTAGATATGAGCTCAATACCTTCAAAAACCATATTTCTAAATATATTATTTTCAGAACCATATAAACATATAAACTATATACTAAAACAAGCATCACTAATCTATAGCCTGAGGAAAAACTCTCCAGTGGCATGATTATTGCCCCTTTATCCTCATAGATCTAGATCAAATTTGTGAAATACCAAGTTGAGTCAGAGATTTGACGAAAGAAACCAAGCTTTTTTGGATTTTTATCCTTAATAGATTTTTATCCTTAATAATACCTTAGCGCTAATAGTATTTACAATTAGATCATTAATTTTGGTCCTGATATGTCTAGTCATTGTGGATATACTTCTAAAATGGAGAATATGAGAGTAGAGAACTAAGCTCCCTGCGTAGCCATTGTATGTGTTTGAGAAGAAAGTACAATAACACAGTAAGAAAACAAAAAGAGGTATTTTGTGATAACCATCTATAACTTTATGCTCATTATACAATAGCTCGTGGGTATCCAAATGGTAACTGGGTTGCTGCTCAAGATGTATTGCATTAATGGCTCTTCTGACCCATTGAACTATGGATCATATGGGAATGCATGTGGTTATGACTTAATTTGTTGTGGAGAAAAATGAATTATTTTTTTCCATTGGTAATACTGACTGCAAAAGTTGCTTCAATATGTTCCATAACGAGAAATGCTCATTTGGTATCTATAAGGAGACTATGAATAAATATTAATGATAAAAAAGAAAAAAGAAAACCCTAACGTGTGAGCGATTGTATTCTCTAAATACCCTAGACGCACAATGCACAAACCCTACTGTCACAATGTGCCTAAAATTGGTGGCAAGGTATTGTTAAATACTTCTATTTCCAGTTCTATAGTTATTAGGTAAACTAATTTACATTAAACCTTTTTTATGATTCAATAACATTCAATAGAATGTTGTGTGTTTGATGGTTGGAGTTTATGAAGATTGATGCATGCATCAGTTACCAAGAATATTAAATAACAACTTCACTCTACCATTTTTACCTTAACTCCAACTCCACCATTTGTTTCAATCTGCATATAGTTTGTGATTAGATTAATCATGCACTGCTCCTCCAAATGCATTGTTAGCGATTGGTTATCCTAGGCATGCATAGTCTTTTTCTTGTAGTTTATTTTTGATGTCCACTGTAGTTTACATATGTTTGCCTTGAATAAAATAGTTCATAAATCAGTCAAACTGCTATGACACACAGTGGAGTATAGTTCATTTACCGTAATTTGTTCTTTCAACATAAGGTTTGTGGTGACATTTCAATAAACGAGAGCAGTGATGTAATGAAAAGTTAGAGTAATAAAAACTAGGTTTGCTGTTTTAAAACAGAGTATGCTTTGTTCAAAATACAGAGCTTTCTTCTTCTTTTTTGATGTCTTGGTATTTGTTAATTATTCTTTTTGTTGTTCTTCTTCTTCTTTAGTTTCTATAGTTTAGATCTGCATGTTTGATGGTTTGAGTTTAGATCCCTTCTTGAAGTGTTTTATAGAAACATTATAGCTACATGTAAAAAATGGGAACATCTTTTATGTATTTTTTTTTCTTGTGTGGATGGTAAGACTCTAGGTTCAAATATCATGTTACATTGAAGGCCTGAATGTAAAGAAACTGTACAAAAATAATTTGACTTTTAGCAGGCAGGGAATAATAGTGCAAGCATGTATACATGATAAATGAAAATTTGCATCTGAATCTGAATCTAGGAACTGTGCATTGTACCATGTTTGAATGATATAGAATTCAAAATGAATTTTCAACATCTTTATATATTAAGTTGGATAGTGTTTGAGTTTGGGGTGCCGCAATAAATTTCATTTGCCTTTGCCTTATATTTAGCTATCTAGGTTCAAAAAATCTATCCAATGCAAGAGTGGTAGAGAAACCCACTCGATAAGAGAGTTGCTACTTTCCCAAATGATCTCATGTAGCTCCATGCACATTGGCAGCTTATGGAAAGTGCACAAAGTAGCACATGAAGAATCATTGCTGGCCCACAAATAGTAAAAACTCAACAATATGTTGCTTTTGTTCCAAATGCAGAAGGAATCACAGTGCATTTATTAACCTTATATGGTCAAAGTTCCCATTTCTGTTGAATGTTCAACATGATTGATTGTTGACACATTTGCTAGGTTTCTATCATTGAGAATTTTGGACATTGACTCTGTGTGTGTGTGTGTGTGTTAGCTAAATTTCCAATTACTATTGATATTCTATTCAATAAATATGTCCCCTATTTACTGAGGTGGAAAATATAGAATTAGCCACTTATTCTTATAGTTATTCCACTAGCAGAATCATTAATTTGTACTTATGGTAAAAGCATGCTTTCACTTTGCATACTCGAATATAGAGTTTGTTGTCTAAGGTCAGATTTGGGGCATTTGTATGTGATTGGGTTCTTTAGCCATGCAAACATAATACAATTTAATCATATGTGGAGAAATGTCCAATATAGGTATCTTGCATTTGCTAATTATAATTTCCAGCTCCAAAGTGGACATATGTGGAACAATATGTATTACTTAAGTAAACTTCAAAAATAATGTCATATTTGTTGTTGTATTGCATCAAATAATATAATGATTTATCAACATTCAAATGCCTATTTTCAATTCAATCTTCTTTGACCATCTTTTGAGTTAAGATTGTTTTTCTCCTTTCATAGACATCATTTGGGCAGTGAGCTGATGACAATCTAACTTTGTTCTACAAACAATATTCTTGGTGATAGCTTAAAAATAAAATCATGGTTGTTCTGCCTAGAAGTCCATCATTGTACAAAGCCAAAAGTAGGTCCCTTTACAGTGATAGTTACCCTGTTAGGCTAAAAAATTATAGCTTTCTACTTCTTCAAGAGAAATGAATATCCAACTGAAAATAAGGAAAAGGAAAATATTCACTACTACTGAGAGATAGACCCATTATCCTCTTCCTACATTGCTTTGATCTCGAACAACTAGCATAGATATGATATTGTGTGGATGTTATATGTTTTTATTTTGTTGATCTTCACTATCTCCCATGTAAAAATTTCTTCAATCCTTTAGACCCATGCTTCCAACCATAACTCTTTCCTATCCCTATGCATACCATGTCTTCCTGTGAGTACATCTCCATCCATGCATTCTCTAGATAATGAATGTGAACTTCACTTATTGATGCCAGTATAAGGATGCAATGAGATCATATTAAATCTAGAGATTGTATTCTCTATTATAACCATAGTACATTACTTCATCTTCTACCCTTCATACTACTTGTGTGTGCCCCAATTTCATGCTTCACATTACTGAGGATGTAAGAAAATTCTCTTCAACGTGATGGGCCAGAATTTAGTGTTGGATGTGACAGAGATGGGCATCCTAATTTTTTTATACAATTGAATGGTGAGCCACATGGAAAAAGCCATAGATGAAAGTTATCATGAAACCATAGTGTGCAAACTAGAAATGCTTTAAATATTTATCTTGGCATAATCATGCAATAAAATCATTTTTTCAAAAAAAAATTGGTTTTATTTTTCTTGATTTTAAAATGATTTCGGTGTTACCTATTCATGCTCAAAGAAACAACATGTAGTTAAGGCATTCCTTGCCCCATTCCCATTTAGAATTGTGTATTTCTTTAAAAATTAGGGTACACAATGACTTTGAATGATTGTTTTATCAAATATCCTTCCTATATTACTAAATAACCTGTAAGGTGTCAAAGCTAAGCAGATCACAGTTTTTGGTGTAATTACAGGTTATATGTTGCATAGAAAGCCATGTCATCTAGCTATTGCCTAGTAGGATGAGATTTGGAATGTAAAAATGCAAGATAAATGGAAAGCTTGCATTACTCAGCCAATATCTGGCCTCAGAAGGAGTTGATGTCCCTCCTCAGTATGTGATTGTGTACTAAGCACCTCTTGTAGTTGCTTCATAATTCCCCAAACATCAAGACATCATGCATCCACGTATGGCATTATGAGCAGAATGGAGACCAAGGCTTGGATTTCTAGCCATAGTTATTTATTTTAGAATGAATAGTTTGCCAAAAAAATTTAGACATTCTTATGATTTGATTGGATTTTACCAGTAGCAATTTTTTTAGTATTGATCGTGTTGTATTTTATTTTCTTATCTTCTTTTTTCTTCTTCAAATTCCAAACAATCCTAAATACCAGAGGCCAAGGGAACACATCAATGGTCTTCTGCTTCCTCAGCCAGACCAACTGATGACCTACATTACTCCTTTGTAATAAAAGGCTTTGCCCTAGTTTCATACAAAGATGCAACCAGAAGTTGAAGTACTTCAAAAATATTGTTCAATCGACTTTTTTTGTGTTCCCTTTTTTGGTGCATTGAATTCTATTTTTAATTATATGATGTATTAGTTATTACATTTTATGCTATAGAGCTATATATAGGGAGTAATAGCAATTATTCTATGTAAAACTTTCCTTTTGAGCTTATCCCTTCTGCACTACCCTTAAAGGTTGCATGACATAGTTCCACGAGGTTTAAGACCTAGGCTGTGCCTTTATACTTTTACTGACATAGCTGGCATTTTAGACTATTTGTATAATTTGTTCATCTAGTTAAGGAATGGTTTTTCTATTTATGCTGCCTGTCATACAATAAGTGACCTGAAACTCAACTCCTACATTACTGAAGGCTTATCTCTAGAATTCAACCTACTCATGAAATGTTAGCTGAATAGCTCCAGTTTTACAAGTTTAGATAAATCAGCCAACAAAGAAAAGAGAGTGAATTTCACAATCAATTTCACAAGTTGACTGGTAGTTTTGGGATGATTCTATCTTTTTAAAACTGATTTTATATAATACTAAACTATTTCAGATGTGTGTATTTATATCTCTCTCTATGTTTGTATTACAAATGGGTAATTTTTTTGCAATTAGGAAATAGTTTATAGTTTCGATGGTCTTGTATGTACGAAGTGATTTTACCTGACATAGGTGAAATCTGTTACAAATACAACATTAGCAGTAAAGTTTAATGCTAGGCTTAATGTGTATTTTGCAAAAGAGAATCCTTACATACCTTAGACTAGAGCATTTGTGTATAGATTAGGTCTGATTGTAGAAATATTTAAAATTTCATTTTCCTAGTCTTGTAATTTGGTGTGCAGGATTCTATGGTTTAACAATTAAATTACAATTATGTTGTGGTTTATAGGCAAGATTAGAGTACACTACTTACATTTAGAAGATTTTGGTGGTATTCTACTTACTGGCCTTTTTGACCTCATTGCCAAGTTTGCACCTTCTTGTATGCATAGATGATGACCGGTTTTGTATTTGAGCGAGTGGGAAATTGATGACCTTTGTCTATGCCTTCCTTTATAACATTATTGTTTGACAATGATGATCCAAAGGAGCAGAGAAAAATGATCTATTTCTTCAACTGATTGTATTTCTACATCAGCATTGGCTCTATGTTTGTAGTCACAGTGTTAGCGTTCATACAAGACAATATAAGAAGGGTATGGGGATATGGAATCTAAACAAGGAGCATGATTTTGGCAATGACACTATTGCTTAGGGAGTCATACATATGTAGAATTCGTTATCGTCTAAGCTCTACATTATAAAGATTAATGGAATGTATGGCACAGACTCAGAGGTTTTTGTGAATAGCTCTTATGTAGAACCTTTATTTATGTTCGAATTTGTCCAGATCTTCTTCATGGGCTTTGACAACACCTATGTTGTTCAAATCACTGTATGTCGAGTTGTGCTAATATGTAAATATTGTTAAATAATATCATTACAATACATTAAAATCAATATCACTCTTTGTGAATATGTTTGCCTTGCTGTACAAAACACAAAAAAATGTTGATGTATACTAATAGTCTTAATACATCAAAATCAATACTAACTACACAAAAATTATGGTGTTGAAAGCAATGGAATTCAACAGTTTTTTAAACCTTAAGTATACAGTAACCATCATCAACTTATGATAACACAAAAATATTGAATCTTTTGTTTTGTAGCTTTGTTGCAGAGTTAAAACTGTGGCCTTTGTTGGAATGTTGGTATTTTCCCAAATTTTTATATCAAATCAATATATTTTTTTTCAAGTTTCCTTTCATAACTACAATACAAATTCAAATGCAACATGAGCCTGTTCACTTTCCAACTTCGGGCCACGACCATGGTATGTACCCATAGTAGGTGGAGTTGCAATAGCTATCTGATTTTTTTTTAAAGAGGTTACTAGGCTATATTTCTGAATTTCTTCCTTCTATAAGAGCAACTTTAGCAAGTTTTAGGACATTATTTATTGTTATACCCTTTGATGGATGTTTCACTCTGCTGTACTTGAAACAAAGAACATATGTATGAACCTATAGATATAGTTCTCTCTCTACGAGGGATGAGCTAAATGTATTTGTATGCTGAAATGAGCATAGACCATTTGCAATTTCCTTGAGTTTCAAATTCTTTAGATGAGCTATTTGAAATATGTAGACTCCTTGATTATTTAATTACTGAATCCCTCTATTTATACAGTTTTTTCTCTATATGGGATCAGCTCAATGTATATGTCTATTGAAATGGGCAATATATATACTATGCATTGTACCTTTCTCCACATCTCGTGTAATATCTCATTCTTTATGGTGTATGCATACAATTTCAATCGTAATTTGTATTCATTGATTTTATCTTTTGATCCTGTGTTCACCCGTACCCTGTTTTAGTGGCTTCCATAATTTACATGTAATATTCAAATAATTCTCAGGCTAAATAAAAGAGCCCTATTAATCTTACTGATGCCTGATGTCATTTCTTTGGCAGAACTACAAAACCATCAGCTCTCAACCCTCAATGATGTTAGTATGTGTAGTCTAAGTAATGCAAATTTGATGAGGATATACAGTATTTGGTCTTTGTTATCTTTCACTTGCTCTAGATTTTGGGCATGCAATACATGAAAGAATTTTCCATACAAATCATGACTTTGTTATTCATATTAGTGTTGTCAAAATGTATAAATAGTATTAAATACTGTACATGTTAGGCAATCAATGTCATGTGTGTAGCAATAACATATTGTTGTCAAGGTTATGTATCCTACTGTAGGAGAGCTACTTAACATTAACATTCCTGCCACGCAAACAGCTCTAAGACTCTTGACCTTGCAAATGAGACTCGTTCATTCCAAATAGATGACCTTGCAAGTGAGACTCTTTCATTGCATTTTTCATTCATTAAGTTTTTTTATTGCATTTTTCTATATTTATTTCTTAAGTTTTGAAAGTGGGCAATTTGCAAGGCTTAATGATGTTTTAATCTTTTCAGAGTGGGTTTCCAGCATAATAAAGGTTATAAATAGTTACATTCCAAACAAAAATCATCCTTCATCATCTTGTGTTAGTACAAAAAATCCTGCAACCTATAATTCCAGAGGTTTTGAACTCCTAGAAAATGCACATGACTTGGTAACAGTTAGTTTCTCTACAATATGTCGATGTGTCATCCATTTGATTTATGATGTGCTATTGTCATGTTTCATAAATTTGATCAAGTAAATATGGCTCTTCTTATTATGTAGCGATATTGTTCACATGAGTTTTCATAGCTCTTCTCATCTAATATGGATGATGATGTAGTCTTCTATTGATTTTTTTATCTATTTTTCTCATGAACCTCATATCTCATCTCAAATTTTTCTATCAATATGCAGACATGGGATTTCTAGTCACACTTATCCCCAATTAATTTTCCAAGCTAGAGCAGAAAACTTTCTACAAAAGTCAACAATGTAAGGACAAGCTGAAAAATATTTGACAACATATTGTTCACAAGGTACATGCATTTGATAAACCAGCTTTAAAATATTTTTTAACATGTATCATTTTATCCATGGTTCTTAACATTCAAATTTATGCTTTCACTTTCTTAAAAAAATATTTCAAATTTAAATATTTTCTATAGTTATTTTTTTTCTGTGTGCTTTGTAGTTTTATCATGATTTTTGGAAGTGTTTGAAAATTGAATGAGCTTTTAATGATAAAATCCCAATGGATCTCCAAAGCTTTCTTTGTAATGATAATAGTGGCTGATAAATTGATTGTGTCTTTATAAAGGGAGAAAAACTGTGGATTGCAACTTTTCATGAGTGGAATGCAGATGTACTGGCTAGTCCTCCCCTAAGAAGTCACTAAACATGTTTGTTGGTACGTGACCAACACCACCCCGCTCATTCAAGAGAATTTCATTTCCCTTTAGATTCTTAGGAAAATTTAAATGTGCATATATGATAAACTCATGAGTGAAAAGATTAACTGAAGTTTCATAAATAGAAGGCGGTTGATTCTTTGAATTTACTTCACAAGGATCCTGATCTGAAATGATCTAGGCAATGGGGTCCATGTTTAGGACGAGCACCACCTCCTCCTCTTAACATTTTGCTTTCGGCAACCTATCCCTTTGCAAGGGAATCTAATTCTTCCTGACTAGCACTCAAAAGGGGAAGAAGTTCATATCCTTTATTACCCATCTTTGACTTTGCAAGAAAATCAGCATTCTCATTCGTTTCTATCAGCAGGGAATCTACCAGTTGGGCCTTATATGCCAAGAAATGGGGAGTTGTCTCTATTCATAGTTCTTCCTTTTGCATAAACAAAACATCTTCATTATTTTGACATGCCTTTGGTGGATAAAGGCCCTTAGATTTCCCCTTCCTCAAACTTGGTTTTGTGGTCATGAGGCGGGGATGTACATGGGCTACATATAGTTGTTGTCATCCCCCCTGACCTCATGATGTTGAACACTTAGGAGTCTGGTATGGTTTCAGATGAGGTGAAGGGTATTCTTGTGTGGTCCACAAGTGAGCCATCTCTAATTTGTGTATTGAGTGGACCCTCCAGCATTCCCTGATTCAATGTATTCTGATCCTTTGCACATATGGAGCACAACGTAACCAGTGAGGCATGATCCAAACAAACTCTTCCAATCCCATCCATCATTGAAGCACACTCTAAAGTAAGATGACCCAGGGCATTTTGTATTTTATGTTCTTGATGAAAATCATCTATTATGATATTTTGCCAATGAGTTCCAAATTTAGATTTTTAAAACACTGCAGATGGCCTATCTTTCTTTTTGTCTCTCAAAACACATATTTTAACTGAGAACTGGCATTTATTAAAACAAAACAAATTGAGCCTAAGGAAAATATCCAAAGATTTTCCCACCAACTCCAAGATTTCAAGATCTCTATATTCCATTGGTAAAGCATGTAGTAATATCCAGACAGGAGAAAAGGCACAACATAAGATGGTGGAACAAAGTTTGGATGCAAGGTTAGCGTGTAAAGACCATGCCCATTAATAAACCAGTCTTTGTTCCTGTCAGTCTTGTCTCTAGGAACCTGATCCCCAAAAATGGCTACAAAAAATCCATGGCCTTCGTCAATACAACATGCATCCACCACCCCTTCCCAGTTTTGCAGGACCCAGTTAGAAATCAAATCATTTAGAGGATAGTTACCACAGATCTTACCTATGAGAGCTTGTCCCTTGAAACCATCAATCTATGTGGAAAGCATGTTTTCCCCAATATTAATCATATGTCATAGTACAAGATTTTGATTTGAATGCAGTGAGGAAGAAATGTACAGATAATTCCTCTATGATTCTAAGAAAGTTTTGAAAGTGCTAGGTATGGAAATGATGACAGACCAAATATTTATTTTCCAGACATCTACCAACAAATAGGTATCTATCCATTCATGTATGTTTGTGAAATATGGTGTGGTTCTCTTAGGTAGGATTGCAAAATTCTCGTGCTTTTGTTTGTTGAAAATGTTACATAAATGTCCAGTCATGGGTCATTTTGACTTTTTAACACTTTTTTTACAAGGTGAAGAAGAACTACACTTGGTTATTGGGTTTTTGAGCTTTGTGTGTTGATTTTGATGGTGTAATTTTGAGTTTAGAGGTTGATTAAATATTTCCTAAGTGAGGAAGGCAAATAGTTTTCCATGTTTGATAATTTCTATATGTATGGTTGAGTTTTTCAGATTAGAGTTGGGACTTGCATGTGTAAGATTACATATGCCATTATTTATTACTTAAGCTATAAATAAGTGCAAAACTAGTAATTAAAAAATCTAAAGAATAAGATCACTAAATCACATTTAGATTAATTGATTTGCTGTGCTGTTACAGTGGTTTGGAGAAGCTATGGAGCATGAACTATTAAGAATAAAATCACTTCCTTGAGCATCTCAGGTAAGGAAGTTTTTTTTTCTCTATTTATTTCACAATCTACATGCATACACCATCATTGACTAGATCTGTAACCTACATATCACGAAATCACACCTATTGCAAAGTTCACAATCTTTTTGAAAGTAATAAATAGGGGAGTGTCCTTTCACAATTTTTACTAATTTGGTCATTCTAGTATCTTTTTCAAAATATCCCCACAAAAATTAGTGAACAATCAGATCTTTGGAGTGCAAATAAACCATCAAAGTACATTTGAGTCCAGTGGTAATGGCTTCAGTAGAGGTAATTTGTTTTCCTTTTTTTATTCCCCTGCTAAGATTTTAAAATAATTATCTTTCATCATTCCATCATTGTTTATTAAATTGATCGATGTATGTGGATTTAGTATTCTGAAAACCACAAATTGTGTGTAGTTCATTAGGTATGAATTTTGGTTTTCAATATGAAACATGAATAATTGTTTGCTGCACAGAATAATAAAATATGGCATCATCCCTCAATCGATCGGTTTGCAGTCATATAAATTCACTCATTGGTGAGTTAAGCAGATATGAATCATGCTCTTATTTGGCAGCCTTCAGTAGGAGCAAGAATGAGTGGGAAAGTATCTCTACTAGTTTTGAGCTTAGTGTTTGTATTTGATAATGGTTGTGAGAGTAAGAGTAGTTAACTAGAATGATAGATTGGCATCTTCATCACATAATTGGAAAGATTCTCTCACTAAATCCATTTCTTTCTTGAAGGTTAGTTCTGTCAAACTCCCTTCAAATCAGAGGATGACGTGGAGGGGGGTTTTGCCCTTGCTGACGTAACTGATCAAAATGTATGATCTGTTCTCTTCATTTATTTGTTCTAATCTATGACACAATGATGGTCTTCGTAGATGGGTAGAGCTAAATAATGTTTATTATGGGGGTAGGTGGACTTAAGTGGAGGATATTGTGACCTAGGAGATAATGTGAAATTTGGGTTCCCAATAATTGTTGTGCATTGGGCTATTGATTATCTGCTCAAAGCCACTTCTCAACCTAGAGTTTTATATGTGTGGCTTTACTCCATGAATGGATCATTTTCTTGGTAGATTGTGTAATGTGATTAGAAATGCTATAGAATATTTAGATTATGTAATATGGTAAGAAACAGAGGAAAAATAACATGAGTAGATAGTAAATATAATTTTTCACTTACCAACAAATTTGTCAAGATAAGCACTATGATCTTAGTACTTACAGGCCATCGCTTTCTAGCAGACAAGTTTTTCATTGACACTTGCCATGATAGCTTAGGCAGCTATGAGGATGCATAGGGTCTAAGCAATGTCAAAATTGTGGAAAAATGTTGAACCCTATAGAGCTCATAAATCCTACATGTAAGGTGCAAACAATGCTTTATCCATTTTATGATCTCTTTCTTCTTTGTCGACAATCTCTATCAATTTGTTGTGAAAATGCATGCTTATCCATTTGTGGAGCTTCAATCCTCCTACAAACATATCATTAGTTGGACTCTTTCCAGCTACCATCTCCAAGAGCTTAATATCACCCTTTGTGGACACATTACCACCAATTTCATACTCTGCAAAATAAAAAGTAAAAGAGTGAATCTCATTAGAGGAAATGAATGAAATTTAAATATGAAATGTAGATAAATTTATCTATTATTGCAATTACATAGCCTAATGCAATACTTGGTGCAATGTAGAACACAGATCCTTTCAGATTTAGAGTGGAACTACTTTCTGAGTCACAAGTACTGTTGTTTAAACCATAGACTATTTTGGAAATGCCAAAACCTGCAAGGTGTGCTTTCAAGTCCTCTTCAATGAGAATTTTGCTTGGTTTTATATTGTAGTGAATGACTTTCTTAAATAGTCATGATAGAGATACTCTAATCCATAGATCACATCAATTGTTATGTTTAATATCTCAATGAAGGTCAATGATTTAACATTGGAAAGAAAATGTTTCTCTACATTTCCTTTAAATATTGGACTTGATCTTGCACTTCCTATAAATTAGTCCCAAGATCATTAAAAAAACTAATAGGAAGGTAATGATTCCAGCCACTAGTCCTATTATTCTAATTATATTACTGAGGTCTTTTGGTGGAGCATTCAAAATAGAGCATGGAGGTAACTGGATCCATTCCCCACACAGACCCACATTTCCCCTAATTGATGCAGCTGTCAAAGTATAAAATATGCCATGTTTGAGGATCTCTCTACTCAAATTATTGAAATACAAATTCAATACCTTGAGCATTTCAAGAACTTCATAGAAGTGGGGATCAAACCAAACAGTTTATTGGAAGACAAATCTATGATCACAAGACTCTTAACTCACTGAGAGTATATGGTATTGGGCATTCCAAATCATTTGATCAAAGATTTAGATATTCAAGTTGTTCATAGCTTCCAGAGTGGCAAGAATTGAACCTTCTGATCTGTTAGCTGAAATGTCAATGGCTTGAACATGAATCATCTTTCTGATTTCTCAAGGTAGAGGTCCTTGGAAGGAATTTTTGGACAAATTGAAATATATCTACAAATTACCAAGACTAGCCACTTCATGGGGGTTGTGTGCACCGAATTGATTGTTAGAGAGGTCCAAAAATTTCAATTTGTACCATTTCCCATGACTTGTAGGGATGTTCCTGGAGAATTGGTTGTGGTTGATCACAAGTTGTGTCAACTATTGAAGGAAACCAATTGTCACAAGGATCTCTGTGAATACTTTAAAAAATAAATTTTTGCCACTGAAGATGTATTTGATATTTCTGTGCAGGCACCAATGATCTTGACCATATTAGTAGTACTTTCTTTCCATGAAGTCAATTGTGGTAATTTCTTTTTTAACTATGTATTTTTTGGTTCCTTTCAAGAACTTTATACCTAGTACCGACAGAGAAACAATTCATTGAATTAATTTGTTTCGCTCCCTTCTTGACTTGTAATTTTCCTTATTTTAAAAGGTGCTAGCTCAAAGGACGAGCACTTACAGTAAAATTAGGGAATGATGGTTCGAATCCATTGTGCCTTAACATGAAATGATTAATTATATCTTAGTTTATATTAAATAATATAATTTTTCAAATTCATTAGTTTGTATCATCTTCTCTCTAATCATCTTAAGAAATACAATAAGTGAGATTAAAGACACAATAGTTTCTATTAAGACAAAATTATTATTGTCTCTAAGAGACAATAATAGTGTTGTTCTTTATTGTCTTTATAAGACAATAATTTACGACAATAGTTTAAGACACTCACTTAAAGACAATAAATAAGACAATATACAACTTTATTTTTGTCTCAAATTATGACAATTCATTTAAAAATTGTCTCCAGTATTCTCTTAAAACACCCCTTCATGTTGTAGTGAGAAACCAAGCACTCACTCGTTTTAATGACCATTAATCATCACTACGGGAAAACTATCATCACTCTGAGCCTTTCTTTTTTTGTACTTGCATCAAACTAATTATTGAGTCCATATAAAAAGAAATCCATCTACTAAGATACATGGGTACCCAGCCGTTGTACTCGCTAATTCTATAGGAATCCTTTTCACATACATTGTTCATCAATATGTCAAACCAAAACCCTTTGGGGTGTCGGGCACAACCAATAATGCACCCCATACATTCACATAACCCATTAAAAATCATCACTAATTCAATTTTAATCACTTGGTTGGGGGATATCAATGCAACCAACTTCTATTACATAACCACTATCAAGAACATCATATCCTTCACAATTAGAGAAACAAATTCTCACTTCCAATCCCAATACTTTTATCCAATCAGCATACACAGACCTTTGCACCATGACAACAAAGTCTAGCATGCCATCTCTTCTTCTCCTAATAAATGCTAACTCCTACAACTAACTTATAATACTCCACACATATTCCAAATAAAAATAAATAATAAAACACTGTTAATAGTAACAAAATATGCTTTCACCTTCAACTTTAGCTTCCTTCTTTTCATGGCTTCTCTCTTTCTCATAGCACTCCCTTGATTTGTCCTTCTCACATGAGAAGTGTGTATGCAATCTTTGGCTCTCCTGCTTGCACAAAGTTGCTCCACATTCCACAAACATATGAGTAACAACTTGAAATTCCCGCATTAATAGAAATCCAACACTCTTGAGTTGCTTCAAATCAGCAATGCTTCTTTATCTTTGATTATCCACTCCAATTTCACACATTACCAACAATATCATACTTTCAATTTTCTCTTCCTTCTAGCAATATCTTTCTTTGGCACAGTTTATCCTTTAACACAATATGCTACCTCGTTAACTGGCTACATCACAAATCACAGCCCAAATACACCAGCAACCATCTTCTATTCAAAGACAATGTCAATCATCTTTCACAATGGCTTGAACATTCACTCTCACACATGATAACAATCTCTTTTGAGGAAATTTCTTTGGATCTCTTTTGCAACACTTTTTTCTCTTTTAGCTCACTTAACAAATTAACATTCACAGAACTTCAATCCAGCTCCATAATGGGCAGCCTTCTCACAACAGCAGCCTTCTTCGCAAGACATTAGCAATCGTATCACAATATTTCACTCATTGCTCTCTCAAGACTTTTGGATCATTTACCATAAGCTCTGATACCATGATGAAAATTACAGCACAACACAACAAAGAAACCAAACAAGAGAGAAAGCTATAGAGAGGAGAAGCCATCGAGAAACCCAAAAATGGGCTCTGGTGATAACAGGCCCAGTCTATTAATTTATAGAGAAATACATCAGTAATGTTTAATAGACTATAGAAAGAAGTTAGCTATGAAATTTATAATGGACAGTTGAAATGGATGGCTGAATGGTTGGCTGCACATGGAAAATAAGTGTTCTATGCTAACCACCAACCACTGAACATTCTGGAAAATGTTGATTGTTTCGGAAATAATTAATTTATTCTAACAATAACATCTCTGTTATCATTCACCAGTTCTCATAATAGTGCTGTCAATTTTGAACCATACTCGTGTTCAACAAGCTTCACACTTAAGTAAATCTGAATATTAAATGAAACCTCTAGGATTGGATAAGGATAAGGCTTCTTGTAGTTGTCCACTATAAATTCCTTTTCTTCAGTGAGACACCAAGAGATGTTGAAGGTATTCGATTGATTGTCTCTGATGTAGAGCATCTATCATTTTTACAAATCTGTATAACCAATTTCTAATTTTTATCACTCATTAGAGGCAACGTTTCTTCTTTTCACATACTTTCAATCTTAAACCTTTCAGTCACGAGTCCATTTGCATTTCTGTAACAGACTTAATATTTCAATTGTCATACAATCTCATCCATTCATATATCACACAATATTTTTACTTATTAACCCAATACCAGCACAGTCAAGAACCTATTCAAATGTAAACTAATTTCATCCATTGAAGTCCATGTATATGACAGCCCGATATATATATCTTGTAACCGGTAGCACAATTAGTGCATTTTATAATAGAAAATTTGAACAAATTGATTATTTGAATCAACTTTTCCATTCTCATAAATAGGTTCGACATTATTCCATTCACCATCTTTGTAAATTGATTTATAAACAAGTATGGGATCTTGCTTCTTCATTGCCGATCCAAAATCAATTCTAGATTTTGTTTCAAACAATAAAATATCAACCCAATGATATAAGCATGACATGGAAAACCCTTACAAAATCTCCAGAACTCGGTATCAAACACATTACAAATCAAAATTCATCACAGCCGAAAACATTTCAATCCAAACTTCAAAAACCCTAAATGTAACTCATTCGATCCCACGAGTTGAGATTCATAATATTGATAGAGATTCATAATTTCATGGAATTCATAGAGACTTTAAAATACACCAAACATATCCCTATAGAACACGGAATGACATGAAACATAAAATAGAGGATAAGAAAACTTTATTTACAGAGTACATTCGAACATTTATGCAAAATCCATTATCTCTTCCATGCACGTTGTATATCACTATGGACTGTATTTTCCCGCAGGGCTGTCAGAGGATATTGATATAAACTACATTTTTTATATTCCTCTCTTCCATGCCTTCTTTCCCTCGATTTCTGCTTCTTAATAAAGGCTTTCATTGACTGTTACAATTCTCTTCAACTGCTGCATGATCGTTAATATTCCCATTTGGTTTTATCAGTTACAAGTTACCCATCAAATGCCACAATTAAAATTTTGGCACATCTTGCAGATTGTGCATCTTAAACCTATTAGTTTGGACTTTTATAACCCTAGATAATCTTTTACATTTGGGTCACCTTTGAGTTTTATTTTTTATAGTGCTAAGGTATTTTTTCACCAATCTTTCTCACAAAATCTTAAATTTTTTTGTTCTAGATTTTTCATTTAATTTTATAGGCAATAGTACATGTGACAATTTTTACAATCATACCATCTACCTATGTCATTGGTTAAAATGATTTTCTGAACTAGCAGTATAACGTATCAATTTTCCCCTTCTTATAATTTCTGCAGAGTCTTTTTGCTACAGCCCTATGTCCTGTATGCCACATTTCTACCGTCGGCTATAATTCAAGATATTTGTAATCCTTAGACTTGTTCATTTATGAAAATGAATCAAGAAATAGGTCTAACTTGGGAATAGTTCGAAACCACAGGATTTCAAAGTTCCAGTTTCTCAAGTGACTTTTAAGGCCCAAAGCCTCAATTTGGTCAATTAATGAAGGTTTTGAACTATCTCAACTACGGCTTCCAAAATCTATAGGTTCTACTAACCCACACAAATTAGCTTCACCAACACCTCAAGGACACTTCAAACATCAATTTTCCACCTTTCAATTTGTTTCTACACCTTCAAGGACACTTCAAACATTTGTTTTCCACCTTTCAATTCCTTTCTACACCTCTAAAACCCCCTGCTATTATGGACCATTACATTTCCTGGTTAGCCATATACACATGTCTAACTGCAACATCACTGCAGATTGTGCCATGACTAAACAATTAGTGCAGTTATTGGTTAAATTGGATTTTCTTTTGCTGGGTGAATTTATTATTCCAAATTACCAGGTCAATTTTTGTGTGCTCTAATTAGTATCGTGGACAACTCTAGAAATATGTTATCGTAAATTTAAGTTATTTTGATGCTTTAAGAACTGAGAAAGCCCTGTTTGAGAGTTGGCCTAGTTGGGTAGCTATTGATATTGTTCTAAAGCTACAGATCAATTCTCCAATTGGAGAAGTCATTGATGGTTGTCACATTTAACATATTTCTCTAATTTTATTTTAAAATTCAGACGCCATTTCTTTGATTAACATTCATTCCATGGTCAATGAGTGTTTTTAATTTCTTCATTTTTCTCTTGTGAAAGCATGTTTGTAAAAAGGGCTTGATGTAGTTGGAGTCCCTTCCTTAAGTCCTTCATGAAAAGGCTGACACTCATCAAAAACCTCTGGAATAATGTTATTTGAAATAGAGATGAGAATGAATACGCAAAACTAGCACTCAGACAAACCTTTCCATCAATATTTTTTGAAATAGATATGAGAATCAATTCATAGCCACAATATCAAACCAATGAGGTCCAATCTCATCTACAACATATAAAAAGCAGTAAACATGCTATAATATAATTTATGTATATAACAAAGCAATACATTTTTTTAAAACAAAACACGGTAAGCTTGAATATAAATTCATATCAAAAGATTTCACAATAAGTACAAAATATAAATTGAGTCTCTTATTAGAAAAATTTACAAAGAAGAACAAAACAAGGTTCTCAAATCCTATAGATCCTAATAGCTAATTATTACAAGTGCCAAAATAGAGAAAAACACAATCTAAAAGTATAAGTAAATCCATCTACTAAAGGGTAGGGGGTCCACATTAATAGGCTTAAAAATTTAAAATGTAAGTCTCCTAGGGCTAGAAATGCTGGAAACATCATCTTGATATGTGAACCATAATGAACAAGAAAAGGGGGATACCCAGCTTATCGAAAGAAGTAATTGTGTAAGGGAAGGATCACCTACTTGTATTTTCTCACGAGAAGGTGGAGATGCTTGTGTGGGGCATAGTTGAACACTCCTATAAGTAGAGTAACTAATCATAATATGATATATGTCCTGTGGTGGGTTGATTAGGGGTTAGCACTATACAGCATTAATCCCACTTAAAAATTCAGCCAACTGTGACGACAAAAATATATTCCCAATGCAAGACCTATAAGACATTTGAAGATAAAAAACCTCAATGTTATTAACATTTAAAACCAAATCACCAATTATAGCTAAATTAGCATGATTAATTCCTTGGATAATACGTGCATCACCCTTACCCACATGAACAAGATAAGGCCTCATCTAGGCAGCTTATTGACATTTGGAATCACATCAGCAATAACAATTCCACTAGCATGAATATTTACTTGGTCATCAATCACATCAACCTTACCCTTGTCAACAAAAAGGCCGCAACCTAACGTTAATTCATTATACATTCTCATCATGTCATCAACAGAATGACACATGGTACAATTGAAAATGCTGAATTAATCCAGACATAAGGTTACTTCCATAACGTCTATATTCAAGAGCCCTGCATTGAATTTCAATCACAGGTCATAGACTTAAATGTGCTTTCTTCTACTAAATTTGTTCCTAGAAATCAACATGGGCATTTCTACAGATCAGATTTAACCCACTTACATTTTTACAACATCCACAGCAATCCCAAAATTTCTCTCATATTACAGATTAGAACTGAGGAAATTCAATTCATATTTGAACTATCTTGGGGGCCTAAAACTCAAATTTTCTGGAAACATGACATGCGAGGACTCTGAAGTGGTTGTAAATAGATGCACTAAGATGTTGACATGCAGGATAGAAATAGGAAAAAAAGTGGAAAAGAGCAAAAAAGAGAACATTAAGAAGCAGAAAAAATATGGAGAACATAGCAGCAAATAAAGCTTTATCATTCAGATAGACTTCACCATTCTCCTTTATGTTCACACCCACCAATTCTTTTTCCAACCTACTCTACCCACCAAACATGCCTCCATTTTCTTCCGCCAGTCTAAGCTTCCATGGAATGCTAATGCCTAGTGTGAAATTCAGCATTTCGATCATTAAATAGCTAACTTACAAAACAAAATTACTAATCATTTAAACTAGGTTTTTAACACTTACTCATCATTCTTTTCATCAAAAGTACTAGATAGGGGTCATAAAGGTTCAAGATCACTTTAACATGTCTAATAAGGAAATACATGAATGTTTGATGTTCAAATTTTGTATGTACAAACTAATTATCATGAAATGACACTTCAGAGAAAAATAACAGGTGGTTATTTGAGTTATTAGGATTCAATGTTCAATTTCATTTTGATGAACCCACAAGTTAATTAATAAACTCCTAGTGGTTAATGAAGATTGATTTTGTTTTATGGGATTATGATTATTATAGACTAGAAATTAAAATTATAAATAATGATTATTAATGGAAGTTTTTGGCTTTTAATAAGAACACAGAAAAATTATAAATTTTTACACCTTTTTATTGGGTGATAGTGGAAATCTCAAAGGTTAACTATAGGAAAATGAATTGATAGGATTGATTATTTAGCCAAAAGTGGAACACATGGAGTATTCTTGTAGAAAGGAAGATATTATTATTAACTTTTGTTATCAATACTAATAAGTTTGACATTGGGTGGATTGCATCTACATGGCTTGATAGACCTTAAGGCTAGACTCTTGTGGTGCGAGTAAAAGGATTATGATACCTTTTAAAACAACTTAATACAAAAGCTTCAAAAAGAGAAGATCTATTGATATTGACTATCTTATCCTAACTTTAGTCGATCATTAGGGTCTTTAGGGTCATTCCCATGCCCCAAAAAAATTAGATTTTAATAATGTAGTAACTCGTTTGAAATGTCTAAAATACTTCTCATTACATTTATGGGTTAAGCAGAGTTTATAGATTTTATGCTCACCATTGTCATAGAACCCATAAATTAGGATTAAACCTTTACAACAACTACTTCTATGATGAGGAGCAGCCTAATAGAACTACTTCTTTGACAAGGAGAAACCTAATAGCTTACTTTATGATATGCATATTGGAACTCCCATAGGGTTGTTATTATAATAAATACCTATCCAATATAAGGACTAAAAAAACCAAGTGCTTGCTTTAAACACCAGTCACTCTACATAGAAATCCATACCGTTATTGATTGATTCTTGAGGTTGCCACAAGAAACAGCAAATTGTTGTTAAGATGCAACTAGTTAAACCCATTTATTGTATACAATAATATTCACTAGCAGCCTCAACAAAATCAACTTCTTGTTAATTTATGTCAAATTGCCTCTTGTAGCAAAAACAATAGTTTCGTTAACCAATCAATGGTTAATGATCTGTTGTGCTCCTTGGTGTTTTCTAAGGTGTTCTTGCACCAATATGCAGTCAAAGCTGAGTTTATTTCCCAATATAAGTTACTAGTGATTTTTTCACTTGTAATTTTTTAGATTCTTTTCATTAAAATGTGAATAGAAGCTTGTGGAAAGCCTTAATATAAGTGAATAGGATTTTCTTGAGAAAATCCCAAAGAGTCATATAATTATGTTATATTTTGTTGTAGAAAAGATATGTGTGTGTGTGTGGTTATTGGATAACTATTGGTTGTTGGGGATTGTTGGCTTTATAGGGTATTGTTTATAGGGTTGTTTGGCTTCTTTCAAATAAATGATATAAATCCATCGACTTGATATATGTTATCATATCAATATTTTTCATTATGTGTTTCTTTAAGGATCTATATGTGAGTTCTTCCAAATCTATTGTAGGAGATCCAATGATCTTAAATGCTTTAGTTGAAATGATAAGGAATGGGCAAGGGCAAAATATTACTCTGATGGTTCACAAGGTAAGTTTGAAGATGATCTTTTATAGGCTCAGTTATTTTATGTTTTAGATTATATCATGTTAATTTATGTTTGTGGAATGTAGGCCATCTCTAAAGTTTTTCAAACCCCTATTATGTCCTTTAGTACCTTTAATACTATGCCAAAAGTAATATTTCATCTAGATTATTTTGCACATACTTATCTTATTTTTCCTTTCATATTTTGTTTATATTTGTTCTTTTACCACAAAATACTTCTAGAGTAGGTCCACCAAGAACACATCTTATTGGCATGAAGGATTCAATTATGCCATCTAAGATATCCAATGTCAGTGGACTTGAAGCATGCCTTACTACATGATTCTCAAGGCCTTCAAAATCACTTGCGAGACCAAGGAGAGAAATTAGTCACTAGTCATGAATCTGAGGTAAGTTCTTTACAAATTCTTTGACATCAGTAATTTAATCAGAGGTATTATGTTATTTTAATAACTTAATATGTGTTGTGTATAGAGTGTTCAACAATCAAAGTCATCTAGTAGTGATCATGAAGAGGAGCTAGAGGAATATGTTGAATTGTTTGTTGCACACAATGATTCACCTATCATTAAGGAACCTCATTATAAAACCATTCTTGAGTTTCAACAAGTGGGAAACATTTATAATTATATTGATCAATATGATGAGCAATCCACACATACAATTACAATAATGCCTCATAGAAAGAGGACACTAAAGAAGAGGATTGATAAAGCATAATGTTGAATTTGAAAATAAGATATGTTGTATGAAGTTACTAGAATGTATTATCTTTTGATATCTTTGTAACTTCTTGAACTTAAATAAAAAAAAAGCTAATGTTTTTTGTTATAATATTAATGTCATACTTTTTTCCTTGAAACACTATTGATTTCTCCTTAATGTGAAGTCCACTTTTCCATTTTTCTTGTGTGTTATTATCAATTGGTTTGCTACTCCTTTCAAATAGATGGTTTCATTGGCATGTGGAAAAAATTATGTCTTCATTCTTCTTGTCATTCTCTTCACAAAATTCATTATTATTATAATCTAAAAATCATCTTCTCATTTTTCTTTTAGGATATTGGAGAAATACAAACCATATGAAATTCTTCCTATTTCATATTTTTATTCTTCTAAATTTGCATTTACAAATGGTCATTCCAGAAATGAGATTTTGAAAACACGATAATTCTGAGATGCTAAAAACATGATAGCTCTGAGATGCTAAAACATGATAAGCTCTCTAACATGTTGAAAACAATACAGCTCCAATATGCTGAAAATGTAATATATTTTTGTAATTATCTTCATAAAAATATGCATTGAAATTAGATTTTTTAATTCACAAGAGATGATGGGTTTTGGTACCTATTAGTTGTAATGCAAACTTAGGAAAAATATATACTTGAGGCTAAGAATAAAGAGTTTATTGTGTAATTTTGAGTTTCAATGTTCTAATGTGAAATTTAATAAAATTATTTACTTTTATGTCCAAAATTGAGTTTTTGTAGAATTTATTTATTTATACTCTTTCATTTCAAAATGTTGCTTTCTCAACAACTTATTATGGGATAGAGATTGTGTTCCTTTTCTAATGCTCCTATTTTATATATTCGAACTTGTGAAAAAAAATTGTAAGTTGATTATTCATACAACTTATAAGGCTTGCACATCGTGACAAGAGTACTCCTAGTAGAGTCATATCAGCAACAAATAACATGAGAAGTTGCAGTGAAACAACTTACATGTTCTCTCTCATGGGAGCCTTTCTAAGTGATTCATATATGTTATATTTCAAGACAAGCACTAGCTTTCTATAAATATTTGTTCGGATAAGTTGAAGCCCTTTAATTCAATTCTAATTTTCTAGTTTTTGGGTGGGAAGACCTTTCGATTACATGCAATCTAATTATGCATGGTTATTTGGTCATTTACAATGTCTACTCAATTGTAAAAAAAAATTGTAAAACAAGATGGTGGAAATAATGCAAGAAAGTGGAATGCAACAGTTTACATGTGAGATTAATTTTCAGACAAATTTTTACTAAATTGTCTTCATTTGAGATAAAAGGAAAGTTGTATATTGTCTTAGATATGTCTTCAAGTAAATGTCTTAATATATTGTCTTAGAAAATTGTCTCGATAAGACATAAATATTTTTGTTCCATATTGTCTTATAAAGAAAATTGTTTAAGACTATATATAAAGATGCTCTGTTAAAAACATATCAGAGACAATACATAACTTTCTTTTTGTCTTGAATGAAGATAATTTATTAAATATCTATCTCTTATTTTTTCTTTAACACCCTCTCTTTGTAGTAGTGATTCCTTTACTCATGCTTGGATCTATACTTTTCTCCTTGCTTTCCATGCTTGAATAAATGAACAAAAATGTGAATCAATTTCCTTGTCTGCAAAGTACTTGATTTCTTGAATGCCTAGACTTGGAAATGATAGGATGGATCTTGAATACTTATAGGTGGATCTCAAAATGATGGAGGTAACTTTCTATTTATAAATCACCTTACTCATTTGTAACAAAAATGTTAGAGAGCTGAAAAGGATTTAAAATGTTTTGAAATCCCTGATGGAAACTAGAATTCAAATTCACTTACAAGTACAAAGCACGAGTCAAGTTAGATTTTTCCTATACTAATAAACTTTTCACATGACACCAATTTTAGGTGCCAATTCAAATCAAGACCCATCAAAGTATTAGGATTTCAAAAAATGTACTCAAAATTAGGGGTTAGAATTGAGATACATATAAAAGGACATCAATAATTAAATAGTGCTTATTATGCAAGAAGAAATGAATGAGAGGAAATGATTAGTAAGACATGTTCAAATTTAAGGTCCTCCATAGAAATTAAATATAGAGAGAAGACAAATTTGAATATTTATCAATTAATTGAATAGGACAAAGATAAATGATGCATGAAAGTCTCCTCCACTAAAATTAGGTCTAGCTAAGGATGAAGATTGTACTACTTGCAATTTATGACACTACACTAACAACATGATAACATCTATCTATAAATTAAAAGAAAATTTAGAGTTATTGATGCAGGAGCATCTTGCATGGAAAAATTGAAAAAGAAAAAAAGGCACAAAAAAAAAAAAAAAAAAAAAAATTTGGAGGAGAGAGAAAAGTGACGAAAATTAGAGGAGAAATAATAAAAAATAAAAAGGAGAAAAGAAAGGAAAAGAGGATTTTTATTTTCGAGGTGCATAGGTGGCATAAATAGAAAAAATTAAAAAAAATAGTTGTCATTACATTAATCGAGGTGTGTAGGTGGCATCTTAGAAGCTTGTGGAAAGTTTCTTAAATCTTGCATTTAATATTTGTTGTGATCCATAAAGGAAATATAATTTTCTAATTGGGCCACATGGTGGTGCTTAGTTGTAATTTTAGAAGGTTATGGAAGTTGTAGAAGGTTGTGGAGGAATTCTAGAAGGTTGTGGATAAGTCATGCATGGGGTGGTAATTGCCTATTTAAGCAAGGCATATGAGCATTTCTAAAAAAGCTCAAGGGGAAGCTCGAGGAGTAGAAACTTGAGAAGTAGAAGTTGTGGAAGGAGAAGCTTGATATCATCTTGTGGGTGTTGTAAGGATCTTCAAGTATAATAAAATTTCTTATGAAGCATTTTTTTTATTGGTCTCCATATTGTTGCTTTCTTGATTGTGAGTGAGTAAGGGTGGTGTGGCCCTCTATCAGTTATGATAGTTAGTAGACATTCATTCACATAGAGTATCCAAAGAACTATTATGTTATTTTATTTTTATTTTTAAATTTGGATCAAGCTAATTTGATCATCCTTCTTTGACTTAGAATGCAGAAAAAAGATCAGATAAGTATCTGATACTTATAGTTAAATCTGAACAAAGCATAATCTAATTATGAGTCGGTCCTAATAAATCTGATCAATATGCATTTAAAAATCTTTTTAAATTAAGTGCATCTCTAAGATTATCAACATAATTGACAATAATAACCAACGTGTAGTTAAAATACGAATGAAATGAAGATAAAGTGAGAAATGATAAAACTTAAAACAAAACATGTCACTTACCCAATATTTAATTTTATTCGGTCATGAAGATTGACAGATACGAACAAACTTCATATTCCAACGATATTTCAATGAAAGTGATTAGGATAACTGAAATAACTTCAATAAATATAGTTTTGCATTTACAGGTACGATGACTGCAAGCTTATTTAAACCTGATACATCTCAAAAAAATCTGCTAAGAAACCGCTTCATGAGACCACAATCTTATTTAGTTCTAGTGAAGATCATATCTAAACCAAACAAGTAAGATTGATCTTTGTTTGTTGTAGTGATAGATCGCAGAGACAAGTTATGTTCACAGAAAAATTCATACACAATCAAATTTTCAGATTGTAAAAATCTGAAAAGATCTAAACTTGCTCAAGCTCCTTATCTTTTTCCTCATTCTCCCCAGTAATCTCCTCCAACGATCTACCCTTCGTTTCGGGCACCAGGAAAGTGAAAAGGAAGCCCAGAGCATTCGTGACAGCAAGTATAATGAGAGCCATCCTCACATGCGTAGGCGTCTTAATCGACAGCCTCCCGATCCCGAAGGCTCCAACAATGGCTCCCGCCTTTCCGCAAGCCGCAGATATTCCATGACAAGTCGACCGGAGTCTTGCCGGGAAAACCTCCGCCGGGACGATAAAAGTGGTGGAGTTGGGACCAAAATTAGCAAAGAAGAAAGTGAACGCATAGAGAACAACAAAACCAACCTTGTTATCATTCTTCCAATGTTCATAAGGGATGGCGAGAGCAAACATGAAGACTGTCATGAAGAAGAATCCCATCAGCTGAATAGCAAACCTACCAATGATGTCTATAAGAGCAACCGTGAACCAGTACCCAGGAACAGTTGCAACAAGTGCAATTTTCGCTTGTGCAACCGAGACCCTGAAAACTTCTTCAATGGCGTTCACACCCTTTCCTGCGTGCAGCCATCCAACGGCCTTGAACATGTCTTTTTGAAACAGATTCTGGCTGTAGAAAGCGATGTCAAGAAGAAACCAAGTAGTAGTCGTGCCAACCAAATGGAGCCCGTGTCTTTTCATGAACTGTGATGAGAGTAAACCGTAATCTGACTCACTAGACCAAACTCTCTCCGTCTTATCTTCTTCAATATCCACTTTCAGAACTTTCGACATGTCAGCCACCGCCTGCTTTGCGTTCCGAGCAATCAGCGCCGTAAACCGCGCCGTTTCTGGCATTTTGGAGCGCGAGTAGAAGGTCAGAGCCGCCGGGACGGCGCCGAACATGAGAATTATCCGCCACACAAAGTCCGCCTCCGGAACAGTAGAAGGATCAGGTTGGCCAACCACGTGAGTTGCGCTTTCGTACGAGGGAGCCGGGTAATGCGCCTTGAATGCCGCTGATACGACGACGCTGACGGCGGCGCCGGCGAGGATGCCGAAGCCTTGCATGGCGAAGACCGCCGCAATGAAAGCCCCACGTGTCTTCTGGTTGGCGTATTCGGACATGATTGTTGCGGACAGGGGATAGTCGCCGCCTATGCCGAAGCCTAACCAGAATCTGAAGAAGCAGAGGGTTGTCATGACTGATTTGGGCGTGTGACCTAATGATAAGCCGGATGCTATGGAGCAGATGATCATTAGCATTAGGGTGAGGCCGTAAACCTTTTTGCGGCCCATTTTGTCGCCTAGCCAGCCGAAGAAGAGCTGGCCGGCTAGGGTTCCGCAGAGGGCGACTCCCAGGACGGCGGAGTCCACGCTGTAGGGAAGTTTGCCGGGGTCTGTGCTCTTTGGGTTGTAATAGTAGATTCTTCCGAGGAGCTTTGTGACGGTGGTTATGCAGAAGAGGTCGTAGGCGTCGGTGAAGAAACCCATGCCGGCTACGACGATTGCAGTGAAGTGGTACCATTGGGTTTTGGCCGTGTCCAGTGCGTTCAGCACCTCTAAGCGATCGTTCGCCATTGCTTTATAAATCTGCGAATCTGCATTAGTTTTTATGTCAGGGTAGTTTTTTTCAGGGAGAACTGAATGAATATAATAATAATAACAAGGTGGGTTAAAGATTTTGAGGGAGGTTGGGAGAATTAATATACGTTGTGATGAACTACAATGTTTTGAAAGGTATTTTTGCACTTATTTACAATTTTCATTGATGATCGATCAATCGTTACATCAATAAATATCAGTTTCTGTTCTATTATCCTCTGATTTTGTTGAGAAGGAATCAATTCTTACATCGTATTTAGTGAGGATTCATAGAGTTAATTCATTTTTCATAAGAAGTTCAATGAATTTGATTCAAAAAATTACACAGTTATATTCTCATAGAAATATCACAGTACTGTTTTTTTTTTTCAATTGTCTTATATTTTGAATCACATTTTATTGATATTAACATGATAACAGATCACAAAATATAATTTAGAACACTAATATAATTTAGAACACTAGTACTAAAATTGTGAACACAATTGAAAGCGGAAACAGCCTTCCCTTGAAACCATTATATTCAAAAACACCCATTACCATTATGTTATCCTCAACAATTTTATACAATGGGAATCATAGAAAGCAAACCTAATAAAGCCTGATGTTTAGGACTATAAAGTAAAAAATAAAGTCTCCTGTTTATGATCGTCAGATAGAAAGAAAATGTTGTGTTATGTTGTGTTACAATTATGAATTTTCTACTGCTCATAATGATTCGTCGGTATTCGTTTTCTGCTAATCTTATGGATCAAACTTTATGATCCATTATCGAAAACGAGAACAGGGAAAGAGAAAAGTAATAGAATTTTGATAAAAAATATAGCAACAATAAAACCCGCACCATCAAATCTAAAAGAAGAAAAACAATTATGACGTATTACTCTATCCGGTCTACCACAATATTACAGTAGCTTCAAACAAACTCGGGCAGATATTAAATCCGAATGAAGGCAGCTGGTCAGTCGGAAGCAATCACACAAATTTGAAGCCTTACGCTCATTCTCACGTCAACCTTTGTTATCCCACGTAAATTCTCTAACAAAAATATAAACACGTGAGCAATGGATTTGAATGTTACATTTGAATGAAATATTACCTCGACTTTGGCTTCTAAAACCCGAGCACGCAGAGATTACTCGCCACAGTTGAAATCTGGTAGCTAAAAATAAGGTTAAATTGCGCTCTTATATGCATTTATGTAAGAAATCTCGTAACACTTATATCTATCTTGGGCCTTGATCTTGTTCTTGTTTTTGTCGTCCACAAGGAGAATGAGCACACATTTCTGCATTTTGCATAGACTCGTCGTTCTAAACTATGGTGATCGCCATGGATTTCTCAGCCATCTAATGGTAAAAAACAAAGTCCTCCTTACGAAACAATGTGTAGAGATATCAGAGAAAAATATTAGAGACATCGGAGAATATCGTAAATTTTGTATTATATGGCCTCGTTGTACAACTACGAAAATCCTTGCAATAGACAATTCCGGTTTTTGGACTGTATGAGAATTCTGACATTTCGTAGCAGGTGATATCTCCTTATCTGTCAAACTTTGAAACTTCCGTTTCACAAAAGAGAACAAACTTATCTCTTTGGGCGAAGTTTTATTGTCGAGGACAGCAATTTGACTTGAATATTAAAATTCTAACAAACTCTTCCGGAAATTGGGTTGGCGAACACTGGAATTTGAAGGAACGGCTTAAACATCACACACTAAGCTTAATTCCTACACCAAAAGTGTTAAATAGTCAAAGTTGACTTATTTTTCACAAGCTTAATTCTTCCCTTAGTGTGTGATGTTTAAGGGTGGCCGAATTTGAAGGCCACGACACCCCATGTGATAAGCTTTTAATTAGGTTTTATAGTTAGAATTTCTTGCATACAATTGGGAATTATATTTTATCTAGTTAATTATTGATACTATAATAAATTATTATAGGACAATAGTATATAAATGTTTTTAGTAAACTTGTCTTAAATATTACTAGCACTTGCACCTTTTAAGAGTACAAGGATTACACCGATAGTTTTATATATATCAAATAATGTCATAAATTTTTTTCTAATAATATTTTCTATACACAGTAGAACATTAGAAGGATAATTTTAAAATCTTTATTATTTTGGCTTTCTTTCTGAACATGGAATGCACCCTATTAAATCTTTCTTTCGTTGATGTGTATCCTTTCTTTTCAATAATCTATCTTCTATGCAACATTTGTTGGTATCTTTGCACCCTTTTTCATCTCTAACGAGCTTGATAGGATCTTGGTCATTATGGCCTATACTTTGATTATCCTCCTCCAAAAGCATGGGTGCTACATGAGCATTAGCATTGTTATTAATGAAGTACAAACTATTCTAGTTGTTTCTATCATGATATGAGACCTGAAATGTGGATGTTTCTAAGCTATCAATATTGTAGATTTGGGATTCTTGGCCCTTCAAATAGCGCACATGAAAATTAATTTGAGTCACCATGGAGGTTGCATAAATCTCATAATGGTATATCTAAGTTCCATCTCTTACCATTTTTCCATAGTATTCTACAAAATTCATGTCATCTTTCTCAGAAAAGAAATGCTCGCAGTATGAATGATTATCCATAATGTACTCCACTACCATATTACGATACTTTGAGTGTTGCTCTTGGTCACTTTCAAGTTGATCTACTAGGGCTCTAAAAAAATAATTTCTATCAAGCTACATTTGCACCACTCTTATTTCTTCTTGGTTGTCCTCCTTACTTTCTGCTTCATCCAAAATGATGCTTAATTGACATTGTTTGTCTTCTTCTTGGGTGACCATGTCTGACTAAGAAAGAGGTAGTTCTAGTTAAATATTTCTTTGACATATAATTCAAATAGATAATGAAATGTATAATTCAACCTTACATATAATTCTTAAGCATCCTATATCAAAATTGAATAATGTTATGTTCAACTATTTTGTAATGGTCTCAATCTTTGCTTTAATTATCGAATGTATTCATGTGCAATCCTAGAAAATATGAAGACAACCAATTGTAGAATCCATTTAAATGCAACCCTGAATAATACAAATTCAATAAATTCAATTTTATGAACATGTATATGAGAAAATACCTCTCAAGGTGTAGGAGACAAATAGTTACAATCAAAAGTAATGGGAGAGCCAAAGGCAAAGCTGATGCAGGAGCATCTAGAGGTATAAGGGCAATCCTGTGTCATCGAAAAAATGTATTTAGACTTAGTTTTTGTTTCATGTGTTTTCATTTCTAGATACCCATTTGGGTCAAATAAAGGTTCCAACTCTCACAGTTCCACTATCAGTGTTCTAGGTTAGAGTATTTAAGCACCTTGGGATACATGTAAATGTCAAAAAAATAGGAGTATGTAATTGAGCCATAATTATGGTGAATTAGAGGGTGTAAATTGGCCAGATGAATGCAATTATAATTTAGAGCATTCTAGAAAAATAATTATGTCAAAAGGCCCCACAGTTTGAAAGTTATTACAGTTTTCCAGTTTCTGGAGACCTCTTAAGAATGCTTCAAAGTCAAGTTAGGGGTGTTAAATGACCTTGTACAAGACCAAAAAATGGGGGACAAGCAAAGCTGGTCCATAGGGCTATAGAGCGCTTCAAGAGCTTTTTGGAAATGTAAATGGTTTGTCAATCAGAGCTACAGTTCAAAAGTTATGCCTCCTAAAAGTTCGGTTACTATTTCTGGATTCTTCTAATTTTCCACCGACTTCTAACACGGCTTCTAGAGCCTTCTATTTGGTCGGTGGATGCCAACTAGCACTTTCTAGAATGTATTCTTAATCCTTAACCCTTTGGGGTCTATTTAAGGACAGTTTTGGCATTGTAAAAGGTAGTTCAGAGTGGAATTTGAGAGAATGTACTAGGAGAAGAAATTATCTCCAGTTTCATGCTATTGTAAGCCCACAGGGAATGTTTTAGAGTCTATTTTCTCTACACTAAGTGTATTAGCATATTTTCATAGTTAATAAAATTTTCCCTTTCTTGTTGTGTCCATTCTGTGGTTTGGTTGTGTCCCCATCAAGTGGTATCAGAGCTAGTTTTCTTGAGTGTGTAGACAGAGCGTCGACTATGAGGCAGCTTGCACCAGGACTATGTGGTTGTGGGTTTGAATTAAGAAGATGCCTCCATGAAGAGAGCATGGTGGAAGGGCCATAGCTATTAATCCTAAGGAGGTTAGAGCCCTCTAAAGGCAGGTTCAAGAATTGCAAGAGGAGATCCGTACAGGAACAAATGCTACTACAGGTGATGAAAGTGAGGATGACAATGAAGAAGAAGAAATTGGACCAGAAGGGGAAGTTCTAAATCAAGCAGAGGAGAGGATTTTTAGGGCCATTACTAAGTTTGGAAAAAGACCTACAATTGATGTGGGTGTTTTTACAGGAAATCTAAAACCAGATAAGTTGATCAACTGGATTAATGAATTGGAAGAGTACTTTGAGTATGAGGATATCAGGGATCCAGATAGGGTTAAGTTTGCAAAGGCCAAACTAAAACACCATGCCAAAATTTGGTGGCAAGAGGTTCACTTGGAGAGAAATAGAAGAGGAAAGAAGAAGATCACAAGGTGGGATCGCATGGTGGACAAACTAAAGAAGCAGTTCATTCCTATTGACTACGAGCTTGATTTATTTAAGAAGATGCATGGGTTAAAGCAAGCGGGAAAATCAGTCCAAGAATATATAGAGGAGTTTTATCGACTTCTAATTAGAGCAGGGCATGCAGAAGAAAATAAGAAGAAGGTTGCTCGTTATATCAATGGGCTACAACGTAGCATCCAGGAGGAATTAAGTCTGGTAAGAATGACTAGCATTGAAGAGGCATACCAATTTGCCCTATGAGTTGAAGAGAAGCTAAATAAAAGGTTTGAAGGGAGACAAAGAGGGTGCGGTCAAGGAGGAAGGGGCAGTGGTAGGTCATCTGGAGGTCGAAATGAGATCCAAAAGAAAAATGAAGATGTGGGTACTAGCAGGAACCAGAGGAACCGGGATTTCAACCGCTCTCATGATCAAAACTTTGGAGAACAGAGAGGAAGAGGTAGAGGACATGGACAAGGTTTAGGAAGAGGAGGTTTCTATGGTACCTATTTCCATTGCAATGAACAAGGTCATCGTGCCTTTGAATGCCCTCAATGACAAGGAAGGATAGATAGGAGAGCTGAAGGCCAAGCTAGGGTTGCTCATGTGGATGAGGATGCACAGTCATCACATTCAGAGGATGCAGAAAGAGGAGAGACTTTAGTAAATCAAAGGGTCCTACTAAGTGGTGAGATTGAACTAAGACAAAGGAGGAATCTATTCCGTACCCGGTACAAGTGTGAGGATAAATATTGTGATGTGATCATTGATGGTGGTAGCACTGACAACTTGGTATAAAAGGAGATGGTCTGTAAGCTGAAGCTCAAGAGGGAGAAACACCTCCAGCCCTATCGGATCGCTTGGGTGAAGGATGATCATAAGTTACTGGTAAGTGAACAATGTTTATAGTGAAGTTCAAAATTGGGAGTTACCATGATGAAGTTCTCTGTGATATTATTCCAATGGATGTCTACCATCTATTGTTGGGAAGACCGTGGCAGTTTGACAGGCATGCAGTACATGATGGTCATGCAAACACATACTTTCTTACAAAGGATGGAGTTCACCACAAACTGAAGCCCATGGTAAAGGAAGGTGAAAAGGTATGCAGTAGTGCTAGGATCTATCTTGTTGATGGAAAAAAATTTTTAGATGGCATGAAACATCAGCGTATGTGCTATGCTTTGATTCTCAGAAAAGATAAGGAAGGTAGTAGTGAAATGCCACTTGAAGTTTCAGATTTATTAGGTGAATTTGGAGATATCATCTCTGATAATGTTCCAGAAGGATTGCCACCAGTAAGGAAAATCAGTAATAAGATAGATTTAATCCCTAGAGCTAGTTTTCCTAACAAGGCTGCTCATACGATGACTCCTAATAAAATTGAGGAGCTAAACAGACAAGTTTAGGAGCTATTGAAGAAGGGTTTGATTCGAGAGAGCCTGAGTCCATGTGCAGTAACTGTAGTACTAGTGGCAAAGAAGGATGGAGAGTGGAGAATGTGTACGGACTCTCGAGCTATAAATAGGATAACCATCAAGTATCTGTTTCCTTTGCCAAGAATGGATGATCTTATGGACTGCTTGAGTGGAGCTCAGTGTGTCATAAAGATAGATCTCAAGAGTGGGTATCACCAGATATGGACACGAGAAGGAGATGAGTGGAAAATTGTCTTCAAGACCAAGGAGGGTCTTTATGAATGGCTAGTCATGCCCTTTGGATTGACGAATGCCCCAAGCACCCTCATGCGGCTTATGAATGAGGTACTTAAGAAGTTCTTGGGAAAATTTGTTTTGTCTATTTGGATGATATTTTCATTTTCAGCAAGAATTTGGAAGAACATTTATTGTATATTCGTAGTGTCCTTGAAAGGTTAAGGGAAGAGAAACTATTAATTAATCTAAAGAAGTGTATCTTTGCAAAAAGGGAGTTAGTCTACTTGGGGTTTTTTATATCACTTGAAGGTCTGAAAATGGATCCAGAGAAGGTAAAAGCCATCTTGGAATGGCCTACTCCAAGGTCTGCTACTGAGGTAAGATCATTTCATGGTCTGGTTAGTTTTTACAGGAAGTTCATTAAGAATTTCAGTGGCATATGTGCACCCCTGATTGACACAATAAGAGGGGATAGAAAAGAGTTCAAATGGACTGTGGTAGCTGCAAGAAGTTTTGAATTGCTAAAGAAGAAGGTGACAGAACAACCTATGCTGGCACTTCCAGATTTTAGAAAGGTGTTCTAGGTGGATTGTGATGCTAGTGGTAGTGCTATTAGAGCTGTATTGAGCCAAGAAGGTAAGCCTATTGCATATTTTAGTGAAAAATTGAATGATGCGAAGAAGAAGTATTCTGTTTATGATCAAGAGTTCTATGCAATAGTTCAGGCCTTAAAAAAATGGAGACATTATTTATTGCCAAAGGAATTTTTTTTGTAGATTGATCATCAAGCATTACAGTACCTAAATAGCCAAGGTAAATTGAACTAGAGGCATATGAAGTGGGTAGAGTTCTTGCAAAGCTATACATTTGTGTTGAAGCATAGAAGTGGAAAATTTAATAGGGTTGCAGATGCATTAAGCAGGAGGCAGTTGTTGCTTACAGTAATGCAGGTTGAAGTAGTTGGGTTTGATGAACTCAAGAATATGTACCTTAAGAATCCTAATTTTGCTGAAGCATGGAAAGCTTGTAAAGAACCTGTTGTTGTAGACAAAACTAAGTGGTTAAACTATCTGATTTAGGATGGTATGTTGTTCAAAGGCAGTCAATTGTGTATTCCAAAGAATTCCATGAGGGAAAATTTGATTAAGGAGAAACATAGTGGAGGGATGGCAGGACATTTTGGTCAAGATAAGACCATTGCCATTCTTAGAGAACATTATTTTTGGCCTCAGATTTCATGAAGAAGTTTGAATAGAGTTGTCAAGTTTGTCAAGTGGCCAAGGGATTTAGTCACAATACTGGACTTTATCAGCCATTGCCTATTCCATCAAAGCCATGGTAGGACATAAGTATGGATTTTGTTCTTGGATTGCCGAGGACACAAAGGGGTAATGACTCAGTATTTGTGGTGGTTGATAGGTTTTCCAAAATGGCACATATCATTCCATGCCATAAAACTCATGATGATGTCCATATTGCAGACTTGTTTTTCATAGAGGTGGTAAGACTACATGGCCTCCCAAAGAGTATAGTTTCTGATAGAGACACTAAATTTGTGGGGTATTTCTCAAGAACATTGTGGAATAAGTTGAGAACAAACTTGAAGTTCAGTTCTACCCATCACCCACAGACTAACGGACAGACTGAAGTGGTAAATAGAAGTCTGGGCAATTTGCTGAGATGTTTAGTTGCGGATAAGCCCAAGGGATGAGATTTGATTCTACCACAAGCAGAATTTTCTTACAATAACTCTATAAATAGGAGTACTGAAAAATCACCATTCCAAATTATATATGGAAGTAGCCCAAGGACTACACCAGAATTGAGGAAGATGGAGAAAGGGGAGAGGACAAGTGCCAAAGTAGAAGAGTTTTTGGAACATATCAAGCGCCAACATGAGGTGGTTTAGGCACACATTATCAAGATGAATCAATAGTATAAAGCTAGGGCTGATCAGAGGAGAAGACGTAAGGAATTTCAAGTAGGGGATCTAGTCATGGTACACTTAAGAAAGGAGAGATTTCCAGTAGGTACTTACAAAAAGCCGAAGATGAAGAAATTCGGCCCCTGCAAAATTCTGAAGAAACATGACTCAGGAAATGTGTCATGTCCCCTATTCAAATAATTAAAAAAAAATAAACTTTGTTAAGACAGGCAGGCTCCAAAAAGGTGAAATTTCGGAAAAAGGGGTTAATCTTTGGAAACCAATGGACTAATAAATAAAAATTATTATTAAATTATATTTATTAACCCCTCTTGGACGTGAGTTAGGGTTATGCCCTCTTTAAAAGGGGTTTGGAGGCATTTTGGGCTCATTCTACATCTTGATTCTTGCTAATTTTCTTGTTGTTCTTCAGAGGCTGCCAAACCTGTGGAGAAGGAGATCCAAGAACGGGAGTTTGTAGGTTTTCAGGAAGGCTAAGGACGGGAGTTTGAAGCCATTCCATGTGCATGCTCATACAGAGTTTGCCCTTGTGCTGAATAGTGCCGATTTGGGTGTTTTTGGGGTTGTTTTTTGTTTGAATTTGGGTTTTCAGTTGAGTGTTTCATATCAGTTTGGTTTGCTGTTGTATTTCAGACTTTATGATGTTAAAATAGAGCTGAATATATGTATTGGGTCGTGATTAAACTTCTGAGATAATTTATGAGTGTTTTGTGGTGTTTTTCGGGCATTTTTGTGTTAATTTCGGGAGCCCGATTTGACAATAGTTTTGCCCTACATTTGTGATCTGTTGTGTAAGGGCTATACAAATCTGGAAATGTCATTTTGTAGGTTGTTATGTTGCTGAAATTTCTGTAAAAATGTCCATTTTCAGATTTATTAATAATTTGTGAAGTTGTGAAGTTTTTGGCACTAATTTGGACATACCCGATTTGGGTTTTATTGGAGAATTGGCAGATCTTTGTAATATTGGTTGTTTGATTTTAAAGTTCTGATTTGATGCTGGAAATATCATAAAAAATCAGTAAAGGGACATTACAGTGGTATCAGAGCCGTGATCTTGCCAGCCTGAGGGTTTGTAGAAGTTGCATGTCAGTTTTAACAACTACCCAGATCTTGCATGTCAAGTTTTGATAACTACCCAGATCTTGCATGTCAAGTTTTGATAACTACCCAGATCTTGCATGTCATATTTTATGATTGCATGCAACTAAGTGAAAGAGGAAAAAGATATTTGCTGCGAGAAAAGAATAAAGAAATTTTGATCAAACCCCCAGTTGAAAGCAAAAGTACAAAATCCAAGGAAGAAAAAAGTATGGCTGATCCAGATGAGATGGCAAAGAAATTCTTCCAAGACATCCAAAATACTCAGAAGCAAACAGTGGATGGTTTGGCAGAAACTAGAGAGGCTTTGCGAATATTGACAGAAAAATTACAAGGAATTGCATCTATTAATGAGAAAGGGAGCACTTCAGAGGAGCCGAGAAATGGGAGATCCACACCATCTAAATCAACCAAATCTATTTTCTTGCCTGCAGATGAGCCACCAGTACCAAATCCAGCCATTAATCCAGTGGAAGAGGTTACAGGTAATTTGATTACATTAAGAGCTACTTACAATGGCTTAGATGATGACTTTTGTAGTTCAGTTCCTTTTAGAGAATATGTGGATATGATGAACGCTTTGATGCCCAAGAAAGAGAATAGGAGGGAGCATGACACAAGTGGAAGAGAGCTCAAAAATAAAATAAGCAAGTTTATAGCACCTACTTTTGATGGAACAAATAAAATTTCAGCTAGAGCATGGCTACAAAAATTACAAACTTTCTTCACACTTAACCCCATGAAAGAGAGTGATGCTATTCAATTTGCAAGTCTACACTTGGAAGATGCAGCCTATGATTGGTGGTATCATGGAATGACTACTCAAGGTCACGATCAGGTAACTACATTTGAAGATTTCAGTCAAAGGGTGATAGATAGATTTGACCTCAAGGATGATGAAGAGTACTTTAAAGAATTGTCAAAGTTGAAGCAAACCAAATCAGTTAATGAGTATATAGAAGAATTTCAAAAAGTGGCTGTTATGGTACCTGATATGAGTGAAAAGAGGATCGTTTATCTTTTTCTTGATGGTTTAGAAGATTCTGTTAAGGGTTTGGTTAAGGCTTTCTCACCCTCAACCTTACAGGAAGCTATCAAAAGAAGCTTGCAACTTGAAACTTGCGTGCCTATGAAATCAATCACTAATAAAAAACCCCCAAATCTTTGGCAACATAAGGGAAATTTTTAGAAAAAGACTTTCCCAACACTACCACCAAAAGATGTGACAAATGTGGCAAAAAAGAAGGTAGATGAAGAGACTAGGAGTGAATTACGAAGGAAAAAGCTTTGTTTTACTTGTAGAGAACCATGGGTTCCAGGACACGGATGTTTGGGGAAAGGTCAAGTGCACTATATTGAAGTTGCTTCAGAATCTGATTCAGATGAGCATGAGGAATTTCATGATACTAAGGAGGAGGTAGAAGAAGAGAAAGTAAAAGAAATCAGCAAGGATGGCACTTTAGCAGCATTATCAGGAGTCCCAAGATACCATCCCTTCCGAATTCGAGGGGTACTAGCAGGGCAAAGGTTGACTGTTCTTTTTGATAGTGGGGCAACTCACAATTTTATTGATGAGGGATTTGTCATGAAAAGAGGGCTTAAAGCAGAAGATTTTGAGGGATTCAATGTTACTGTAGCTGATGGATTCACTATGCCTTGCACACGGGTGGTGAAACAACTCAAGATGACCTTAGGAGATTATGAGTTATGTGATGACTTCTATGTGGTTGGTATTGGGGAGACAGATCTTGTATTGGGTGTTCAATGGTTGCACTCTATCGGAGGCTATTACATGAACCATCAAACTATGGAGTTTAAATTTCATTCCAGTGGGAAAGAAGTCATATTGAGAGGGTTATCAAATGGAGCACCTAAGGCGGTCTCTACAAAGAGGATGGAGAGGACTTTTCGAAGAGGACAAGTAACATGGGCAATAGGAGTCATAATCCAACCAACAAGCTCTCCCAAGAATCAAGGTAATTTCCATTTTGAAATTCAAAATATTCTTGATAAGCATAGTATAGTTTTCAATGACTTGCCTCCAGGATTACCACCAGATAGAGGTTTTGAGCATGTTATAGAGTTAGAACAGGGTGCCAAACCAGTTATAACAACCCCATACCGCCATCCAAGAGGTTATAAGGAAGAAATTGAAAAAACTATTAAAGAACTCCTGGACATGGGATTCATAAGGCCTAGCTCTAGTCCATTTGCATCATCTGTGGTACTTGTCAAGAAAAAAGATGGTACAATGAGAATGTGTATAGACTACAGGGCTCTAAACAAGAAGACTATAAAAAATAGGTATCCCATACCACGCATAGATGAACTCATTGATGAGTTACATGGTGCCGTATACTTCTCAAAAATTGACTTAAGATCAGGCTACCATCAAATCCGAATGAGGAGTGAAGATGTGGAAAAGACTGCTTTCAGATGTCACTATGGGCACTTTGAATTTCTTGTTATGCCATTTGGACTCACTAATGCACCAGCAACATTCCAATCTTGTATGAATAAGGTATTCAGTCAGCATCTTCGAAAATTTGTTTTGGTATTTTTTGATGATATCTTGATATACAACAAAACATGGGAAGAGCATCTAAAGCACATAGACACTATTTTGGGAATCTTGGAGCAGCAATCCTTCTATGCTAAGCTATCTAAATGTGAGTTTGGTTTGACAGAGATCCTATTTTTGGGACATATTATAAGCTCTAAAGGAGTACAGGTTGATCAACAAAAAATCCAGGCAATTTTGGATTGGCCTCCACCCACTAATCTTACACAGTTGAGAGGTTTCTTCGGGTTGTGTAGCTACTATAGGAGATTTGCCAAGGGATTTTCTCAGCTTGCTGCCCCCTTGACTGATTTGACAAAGAAAGGAGCTTTTGTTTGGACAGAAGAGGCACAAAAAACATTTGATAAGCTTAAGGAGGTAATGAGTTCATGCCCTGTGCTTGCAATTCCAGATTTCTCTTTACCTTTTGTTGTTGAATGTGATGCTTCGGGAGAAGGTATAGGGGCTGTCCTAACTCAAAGGGGACATCCAATAGCATTTGAGAGTCGAAAATTAAATCAATCAGAGAAAGGGTACTCCATCTATGATAATGAAATGTTGGCAATCATGCATGCACTTCATAAGTTTAGACAATATTTGGTATGTGGGAGATTCATTGTAAAGACAGACCATAATAGCCTCAGGTTCTTCTTGACCCAAAGGGATTTGAATGATCGTCAACAAAAATGGGTAAGCAAATTGCAAGCTTATGATTTTGATATTGAATACATGAAAGGAAAGAATAATGTGGTTGCTGATGCTCTCTCAAGAAAGCCCACTTTGTGTTCCTTATCATCTATCTCTGCTGATTGGAAAGTCTCCATAATTTTAGAGTATGCTAAAGATTCATTTGCCACCAAGATTTTGGATAAGTTAGTGGATGATAACAGGTACAAGGTTGTTGATGAATTGATTTATTACAAGAATAGGATCTTCTTAGTGCCAGGGTCAAAAACTAAGGAGAGGATATTGAGGGCCTTTCATGACACACCTTTGGCTGGTCACCAAGGATACTTCAAGACATACAGGCAAATTCGAGAGTGGTTTTCATGGAAGGGTATGAAGGAGGATGTCCTTAAACACATTAAGAAATGTATGGTATGCCAACAAAGCAAGAGTGAGCAAAATTTTCCTACAGGGTTGTTGCAGCCACTTCCTATTCCTGAACAAAAATGGGAAAGTATTTCCATGGATTTCATCACTGGGTTGCCCAAGGTTCAAGGTAAGGATTGCATATATGTGGTGGTAGATAGACTAACTAAGTATGCACATTTCTTTCCTATCACATCTGATTTCAAGGCATCACAAGTGGCCGAATTGTTCTTCAAGGAAATTTTTAGATTACATGGTTTGCCTAGAAACATTGTTAGTGACCGGGACAGTAGATTCCTCAGCTCTTTTTGGAAGGAGCTCTTTCATTTGGCAGGAACTGAACTCACTCCCAGTACTAGCTATCACCCTCAAACAGATGGACAAACAGAGATAGTTAATAAATGGATAGAAGGATATTTGAGGAACTATGTTTCAAATCAACAACATGCTTGGGTGAAATGGTTACACCTAGGGGAGTATTGTTACAATACATCTCATCACATGTCTATTGGTATGCCTCCTTTTCGTGCTCTTTATGGTTACGATGCCCTTTCCTCTGTTGATCTAATACTTTCCGATAGCAGAGTACCCGTAGCAAGTGATTTCATCAAGCAAAGCCAAGACATAATAAGGTCCGTCAAGGATAATCTACAACATGCACAAAACCAACAAAAGATATATGCTGACAGGAAAAGGATTGAAAGATCTTTTGAGGTGAGAGATTTGGTATTTGTTAGGTTGCAGCCATATAAGCAAAGCACCTTGAAGAGAAGTGGGGCAGAGAAACTCAAGCCAAGGTTTTATGGGCCTTATAAAATCATCAAGAAGGTAGGAGAGGTAGCTTATGAATTGGAGCTCCCAACAAACAGCAAAATACATAATATTTTTCATGTATCTTGCTTAAAGAAGGTTCTAGGCCAGCAAACCATAGTATCTACAGAATTACCACCTCTTGATGATGAAGGGAAATTAGTTTTGATACCAGAAGAGATTTTGGATACAAGAGAGAAAAGGTTGAGAAATAGGAGCATCATAGAGCATTTGGTCAAATGGAAAGGATTACCACTAGAGGATGCAACTTGGGAAGGAGAACATATTCTTGAGAATTCCAACCTTCATTGCTTGAGGACAAGCAATATTTGGGAGGGGAGGACTTGTCATGTCCCCTATTCAAATAATTAAAAAAAAATAAACTTTGTTAAGACAGGCAGGCTCCAAAAAGGTGAAATTTCGGAAAAAGGGGTTAATCTTTGGAAACCAATGGACTAATAAATAAAAATTATTATGAAATTATATTTTATTAATCCCTCTTGGACGTGAGTTAGGGTTATGCCCTCTTTAAAAGGGGTTTGGAGGCATTTTGGGCTCATTCTACATCTTGATTCTTGCTAATTTTCTTGTTGTTCTTCAGAGGCTGCCAAACCTGTGGAGAAGGAGACCCAAGAACGGGAGTTTGTAGGTTTCCAGGAAGGCTAAGGATGGGAGTTTGAAGCCATTCCATGTGCATGCTCATACAGAGTTTGCCCTTGTGCTGAATAGTGCCGATTTGGGTGTTTTCGGGGTTGTTTTTGGTTTGAATTTGGGTTTTCAGTTGAGTGTTTCATATCAGTTTGGTTTGCTGTTGTATTTCAAACTTTATGATGTTAAAATAGAGCTGAATATATGTATTGGGTCGTGATTAAACTTCTGAGATAATTTATGAGTGTTTTGTGGTGTTTTTCGGGCATTTTTGTGTTAATTTCGGGAGCCCGATTGAGCATAGTTTTGCCCTACATTTGTGATCTGTTGTGTAAGGGCTATACAAATCTGGAAATGTCATTTTGTAGGTTGTTATGCTGCTGAAATTTCTGTAAAAATGTCCATTTTCAGATTTATTAATAATTTGTGAAGTTGTGAAGTTTTTGGCACTAATTTGGACATACCCGATTTGGGTTTTATTGGAGAATTGGCAGATCTTTGTAATATTGGTTGTTTGATTTTAAAGTTCTGATTTGAGGCTGGAAATATCATAAAAAATCAGTAAAGGGACATTACAAAATGCATATGAGGTGGATTTGCCAGATGGAATTCACATTTCTCCTATCTTCAACATTGTAGACTTGAGAGAGTATCATGATGATGGTGCAGATGAGGAGCTGATGTTAGAGCCATGTCCAATTCCCACTTCTAAGAAGGAGGAGATAGAAAATATTCTGGATCATCGTGTGGGTAGGAGTACCAGAAATAGGCAGTATGAAGAGTATTTGGTTAAATGGAAAGGCCGACCAATCGAGGACTCAACTTGGATATTAGCAGCTGAGGTTTCCCATTTGGGATTTCCTATACCATCCATAAAGTGACAGGGTCACTTTTCAATCTACCCTGGGTGTCTGATGCAGGAGCATTCAGAGGTATAAGGGCAATCCTGTGTCACTGAAAAAAAAAATGTACTTAGACTTAGTTTATGTTTCATGTGTTTTCATTTTTGGATACCCATTTGGGTCAAATAAAGGTTTCAACTCTCACAGTTCCATTATTAGTGTTCTAGGTTAGAGTATTTAAGCACCTTGGGATACGTGTAAATGCCAAAAAAATAGGAGTATGTAAGTGAGCCATAATTTTGGTGAATTAGAGGGTGTAAATTTGTCGGATGAATGCAATTGTAATTTAGAGCATTCCAGAAAAAGAATCAGGTTAAAAGGCCCCACGGTTTGAAAGTTATTGTAGTTTTTCAGTTTGTGGAGACCTCCTAAGAATGCTCCAAAGTTAGGTTAGGGGCATTAAATGACCTCGTATAGGGCCAAAAAAATGGGAGACAAGAAAAGCTGGTCCATAGGGCTATAAAGCGCTTCGAGAGCTTTTCGAAAATGTAAATGGTTCGTCAATCGGAGCTACGGTTCAAAAGTTATGTCTCTCGAAAGTTCAGTTACCATTACTGAATTCTTCTAATTTTGCGCCGACTTCTAACGTGGCTTCTGGAGCCTTCTATTTGGTCAGTGGATGCCAACTAGCACTTTCTAGAATGTATTCCTAATCCTTAACCCTTTGGGGTCTATTTAAGGATATTTCTTGCATTGTAAAAGGCAATTAGGAGTGGAGTTTGAGAGAAGGTACTAGGAGAAGAAATTATCTCCAATTTCATGCTATTATAAGCCCATAGGGCATGTTTTGGCGTCTATTTTCTCTGCACTAAGTGTACTAGCATATTTTTATAGTTAATAAAATTTTTCCTTTCTTGTTGTGTCCATTCTATGCTTGGGTTGCGTCCCCATCAAAAGCTAATACATTTTTCATAAGATGTGAGAATCCAGTACTAATATGTCTTCTATATATAGAAACCACTAAGATGTCCTTGACATATTGTGAGGAGAATGCAATTGCATGTCTATAATATATTGGCATGATTCTACTTGAGGCAGTGATAGATACAATTTTTTAGCTCTACTGTGTTCAGATGCATGTTTAGTAAACTAAGACATTGTCAGATTCATTTCCTTGTAATGATATTTTACCATATGCAATGCCTGTATTTGCATTTTAGAATTCTCCTTCTATTATGATATATGACAGAAAATGAAAGAAATTTCAGGTTTTCACATTAACATTCGGTTGCACGGGCTCATTTATTTCTCCCTCATTCATTTTGGATTACTAATACTAAGTCTAATTCTTTCGAAAAAATTATTGGACTGAAAAAGATAGTGGTATATAATTTATGTGAAATAGATGGGTTGTATGAAGTTACTACTTCAAAATGTGGGTGAAGTCAGCCCAAAAAAAAAATTAAAAAATTTAAATATTAAAAGGAAATTTATCAAGGGAGATCTTTATTAGCTCTCAGACTTAATTTTTTTCTAAGAAATTTTTATTATTGTACTTATGGAAACAATTCTATGGGATTCATTTGTGTTAATCTATGAATTAATTTAAATAAATTAAAACACTTATTTTTTTATTTTGAAAATAGTCATAGTTTTTATAAAATTTCAATTTATATTTTTTATTTATTTTTCAATAAAAAATTTATTTATTTGAAATATGATTCATTCAAACAAATTAATGTTATAACACAGAGACTTTCTCAAAATTGATTTTTTTTCTAAATATTTTAAGATGCACTTTATCGAATTAAAAATTTAAATTAATTATTTTTTGAATAATTTGGTTATATTTGAAAGAAGAGATTTGATCTTTTTGACAATAGATTTATTAAAAATATAAGAAAATTTTATCTATTCTAATTATTCTTTATATTAGGAGAGACTTGCCTTTTATAACTATTCTCTATGTTTGAAGAAATTTTAAACCAAAAACAATGCATTCAAGGTTGATCATTGACAAAACAAAGACTAATCAGTCTTAAACCATCATTTTTTCAGATGGGAAAGAAAAGAGATCATGAATGTTGCACCATATGCTTATCATACTTCTACACCAACCAAATTTGATATCCCACTAATATCTAGTATACTTTGTTCTGTCAAGAAAATGTATATGACTATATTTATAAAGAAAAAAATTCTCTGGGAAATATTTTAAGTGCTTTGATCAATGACAAACATAAAAAGAAACAAAGATCTTAAATTGAATTGTCGAATATAGAGAAACTAAGCTTCGTAATCTTCGTTTCAAACAAATTCTTGTGCCTAAAAACCCAAGAGTTGTAATTCCTAGCATTATTTTTTGACCAACCCAGGAGAACTTCCACTTATTGTAAGATCAAAATGTATGAATACACATCTTTACCCACATAGCAGGGATGGGTGCTCACACCCACACACCAAGGAAGGGACAAAAATCCACCTAGATAAGAGAGGTACATATATGAAATCTATTTAATTGTATTAAGCTTGATCAATCATATTTAAAAACTATATAAAATTGAAATTAGTTTTTTAATTTAAAAATAAATATTCTTAATATTTAAATTAAATAATTTTGTATGCAACAAATCAAAATATAGAATATATTTATTTAAATAAAGAAAAATTTCTTATAAGTAAATTGTCTAGTAATGTATTTTAAATGTATAAGAGAAGGAACTTTCTTATAAATTTTTTTTTGAAGATATATATATATATATATATATAGAGAGAGAGAGAGAGAGAGAGGATGGGGTAGATAGGTACTTACATGAATATATTTACATGAAAATAATTTGGTATACAAATATATATTAATTTTATTCTACTAATATCTTAGATGAATTAAACTAATTATTGACAATATTTTTATCTGAAATTTTCATAAGAAATTTTAAATTTAATTTCAATTTGTAATATTTGATTTAAAAAATAGATATTTAGTTCATTTTTTAAATTGAAAAATATTGTAAAAATATTTTTCAATTAATTGCCTAGTGATATTGGTGTGAGACATATATTATGACCTCCAAGTCCAGCAATAGATCATAATTTTATGGAAGAGTATTTTTATAGTTGTTATATTATTAAATTGAACTACCTTTTAGATACTTTTGCACAGGGATTATTATCATCTTTATTTTTTTATAAAAAAATTCATAGCAATTATTTTATATGATTCTTAATAAATCTCACTGCAAAAAGAATATTTTGTTAGTCTTGTTATCTTTAGCTTTGTGATTGTTTCTTATTATAACTTCATTTTTATTATTGTTAAGAAAAAAATTTATATTTTTAGAAGTAGATATTTTTTTAAGTATAAGTAGTTCTATAAATGTACATCTAGTAATAATGTAAGTTATTTTCATCTAATGTCACTTCCAACTTAAAGACATATTTTGACATGCTTTAATTAATTTTAAAGAATTAACTATTTCAATCCAAAAATAAAAGCCTCTAATACAAGATTAAATTTTATCTTCAATTTTTTTAATAAAGAAATAAAATAACTAACTCCTCTGCGCTGATAAAAACGATTTTTGAGAATTGACACTCTATAGATCAGATAGAACGATTTTTAAAATTTTATACTAATTTGTACATTATCCCAACGTTCACAATTTACTTCCAATCAAACTAGAGACCATGAAATTTTCACACAAAACATAGAACAAAAAGCACAATTTGTACAATGAAAAATGATTTTTAAAATGTTATACAAATCACACAAGGAAAAACACAGTTTGTATACTTCCATTCAAGATACATTGAAGATACAGATCATCCAAAATTATCTCCATAAATTTGGTTATATCATACAAGAAGCGCAATTTAGTACAATTTCTACCATTCACAATCTGCTTCCATCACAATTTTTAATATTTGATACAAACCCCACAGAATGTACACAAATTTTTTAAATCTAAAAAGCCTTTTCTCAATTCGCTGTGATATGAGAGATATCATCGAAATGACCTATAAAGGGTGAGGGCTCAAAAGACAGTAATAGCGCAGGCGCCCTTAACAGAACTAACCACAGCGCTGCCCCCCTCCTCACAGAGCACGCCCTATCATCCTTGCAACTTTGTGCCTTGGGAGCGACCACCTTCAAAACACCATCCTGATAATGCGCCCAAGTTGCGTCAGGGTTAGCGGAGGGAAGCAGCCGGAACCGCCAGGTGTCCAGATCATCAGAGCCACGGGCCGGCTGTTCCTGTACATCTCTCACAACTTTTTCGCCCCAGGGACGATTCCCACAACCTCCACTTCCACTGTATTCAAGACCATAATCTAAAAATCTGCTATTACAAACTTGAAGGCTGCCTCCGTCTCCTCACTTTCAATGGTAGCATCTGCGGCCACAGAGTCGCTTCAATTTCTTCACGCTCGGCTCCTCGAAATTACTGACAATTGCTTTTCACATTGCCCAGATAGCACAGTTCCATTTTTTTTGACATCATTTTTGCGGCGTATAACTGCCGGAAAATCCGAACATTTAGGTGAATGACTCTCTAGGAGTGAAGCCTATCGGCTTAATTAGATGTAATCTATTTTTAAGGTGGTAGAATTTATCTAAAATATAAAAACTAAACAATTTAAGAATTAGGATTAGATTAAGTAATGACAACTTCTGTATTAAAGTAGGATTAAATAATTATAAATTATAAGCTTTTTGATACATACGTTGAGATGAAATTAATTCTTTTCTTAACTAATTATTTTACTATTTTAAATTAAAAATTAAAATTGTCTTCATTGTCTTGAATGAAAATTTAAGACACAAAAGTCATGCAATTTAGTGGAGAGAATTTTTTTAAAAATGCATTTTAATGGTAAAGAAATGACGTGATATTTTAGCATTGTTGGTTTGCTAAATCTTATTGTTTTCATTAGTACTGCAAAGTATTGGTTCTTCCTTCTATTAGGTTGTTGGTCTACAAAAATTCTTCTATTGCATTCCCTAGGTAAGGCTGTACACAACTTTTACTTCTCTTTGAAGGGCTAACAATTTCTATTATGAATCGTTCTTCTTCCTACATCTAGTGGATAGGGGCAATTGATCCAAAGCACTGTAACAATAGGTCCCTTTCATGCCATTGAGGTAGGTACCTATATAATTAGGTAACTTTTCATATATGTTTTACATTTAGAGTTCTTGTATACATTTCAAAATTATAACTTTTTTATTATAAAAAAAAGCAAGAGGGTGTTGGCCCATAGTACAAATAGTAGACACTAGACATTGCTACACAACATATTAACAACACCTCATTCCAGACATCCAAAAAAATCATCAACTAAGGTCTATCTCTATAAAAAAAAAAATCTAAACATGGAAAACCCACCAACCATGGTCTACATTACTAAGAATCAACATGGACAACCCCCACATACAAGCTGCATTCTTAAACCAAAAACAAGAACAAAAGACTTAGGTGAGCCCTTTAAAACTAACAACAACCATCCATCCATAGGAAGAAAAGAAACAAAGAGGGGAAGGCGAACTCATCCTAAGAAGGCCCAGAAACCAACCTCAGGTAACAGGTAGCATGTTCTTATTTCAAAATTATATTTACCTATATAAAAAATGATACTATAATAAAATATCTAACAATAGTAGTATGTAAATGGTGTAGTAAACTCTTGTTTAATATTATCATTTAAAACCTATTTTTTAAGTGATAGAAATTAGGAAAAATATTTAAATAAAATATAAAAAATAAAGAGTTTTAAGTATTAGAGAGTGAGTAATGACAACTTTTTCTATTACATTAGGATTAAATCATTGTAAACTACATTATTTGAAAAATACATGTCACGTAATCTAAAAGTCTTTTGTACTCAATTTAATTTAATTAATCTTTTATGTATTGCATCTAATTTATCATGCATAATGAGCTCATGTTTGAAATGAAGCAATATCAAGAGACGTAATAAAAATTAAATCTTTTTCTTTAAAATGAACTCTACATACAAAGTGATGCCATCAAACACATATCATAAAAACAACAACCAACCAAGAGTTATAAAAATTAAATTACAAATAGAACCAACAAAAAAAAGATAAGCAAAGACTAGACACCTAAATACAATTTTTCAAGGCCCCATAAACATTATTTTACAATTTGGAAATCTTCCAAGTGATCTTTTATGGGTCCTAGAGATGTTGGGTAAGGTGCACAATTGATCTCTTCAAAAATCATCATTTTCTAACATAAGGGCCTTTTTCATCTTGTGTTTGTGCTTCTTCTTTTATATCTAAATCAACAAGTACAGATAGTCAAGCTAGAGACTTTCAAACATATTCACTAATGTAAAATGTTTTTTCGTTTTTTTTTTGTAATCTTGTGGATGAAAGTAACAAGTGTAAAAATATTATCATTAATTATTTTAAATTTTCTCTTCAAGAAAATTAATTTTTCCTCAAAGCCCATACTCATGTAGTTTTAATATCCCTTATCACTATCTTTAGTAACGCAACTAGAAATTTACCCTCATTTTCCTTTGATGATGCAACTAAGAAAAATCCTTTTTCAAATTAAGAGTTAACCCGTTGTATCTATGGGGTCCCAAAGATTAACACATAGGGCATTCCTTTGAGACCAATTGTTCACACCATTGGGTCACCTACTTATTTGCTAGAATCTCACCTTTCCAAATAGAAAGAGGAGGTCATTTCAGAGAGGGGTGGAGAGAGAGAGAGAGAGAGAGAGAGAGAGAGAGAGAGAGAGAGAGAGAGAGAGATGTATATATAGTAAATAGGGGTAAGAAATTGGCGGCGATATGGATAAAAGGTAGAATTTGGAGCATGGAGAGATGATGCAAATAAAGAAAGGGGATAATTAGGGCATGAAGATAATGAAGGGGGGAGGAAGAGTAGAGTAGAGTAAAGAGAGAGATGGGGGTGGGCTAATTTTAGGAGGGGATTTGTGAGAGAGTGATACAAGGGGATGGAGGTGAGACATGAAGAAGAGATATATATATATAAGCTAGTAGTAATTATGTGTGATATGATTATTTTACTTTCTTTAAAAAAATTATTTATTTATGCACATGCATATCCTCTTACCTATACATTATGCTCTTGTTTTATTAGTTCCTACCTACACATTGATTTAATGCCTATAAATAATTAACTCAACCAATAGCAATCAAAACAAATATAAACATAAATATATGTCCTATGTTTATACATTTATCTATATTTTTAAAATATAAAAAAAGTTATTCATCTTTAACTACATTAGTTAAAAGTAAAAAGAATAAGAAGGAAAATTATTTTTATTAGAAATAAGTTCACAAGTTTTAATTATCTTTAGCTTCATTGGTAAGAGTAAAAAGAATCTTTCAATTACTACCAATTTCTTCCCCTTTTTGAGTTGCATCTTCTTCAACATTAACATGTTCTTCCTCAACATCAATGACATTTTTCTAATATATTTTTTTGGACCTTCCATTTTGTTATCACTCTTTTGATCATATTTCCTTTATCTAGTCATTTGATTTCTTATTGTTCAAAGTATTCAAATAGATCACTTTAGTACTCCTTGATAAAAGAATTCTTTCCCAATGCTCTACCCAAAAATGCCAATTTACAAGTCAAATAATCACTTTACAACTAGTCTTTTAATTTTATTTGGTTTTAAAATAAAATAAATAAATCCTCCTTTATATGAGGCATTAGCACCCATGCGACCATGCATGGGGAGGATGACCCATACATGGACACAACTGAGTGGAGTTTGGTCAAGTGAGACTTAGCCAAATCGTACTCATTTGAGCCTTCTAATGTGGCAGTCCATGTAACACCCACATCACCAAAACATGATAAATATAGAACAATGCATTTTACCCCTTGATTTCTTTCTTACAAAATAAAAAATAAAAAATTGTAATCATTTTTAAAAATAAAAAATGTGAGATTACAAAATTATAATTTTTAATTTTGTGAGATTACAACTTTATATTTTTAATTTTGTAATAAAGATCTTGGAATAAAAAATGTGAGATTACAATTTTATATATTTTTATTATAAAAATGATGTTAATTTGTTAAATATTGAACGTGATTGTATTAAATTTTTAAAAGAGGTAGATTGAAACTAAAAGAAAAATAGTAAATCATATCAATAAAATATATAAAATTATATCTTATAGTAGAGGAGAGAGTTCTCTTCATGAGTATATAATATTTTTTTGGTTAGTATAGTTTGGTAGGGAGCAAAGGTCTGATACAAAAACTACCAATTATGGATTAGTTTAACTTTGAAAAGCTACAACTAACAAAATATAGATTGTAAATAATTATTTTTTTCTCCACACTAACTATACATGTCATCTAACACACTTGGATGGAAACAAATTACATATAGTTTTTTGGAGTATGTAGGCCCCTTATTTTTCTGCAACTTTTAGCAATCAATAAATCATCTTCTTAAAATTTAAAAATACACTAATTCTTGTTTTTTAAAAATATTATAGTCATAAACTTCATCCAATTTTACATGTGTTTTCAGTTTATATCATCTTTAAATTTTGAATATAAATATTAATTTTGTGTCATTGAAGTTAAACAATCTTAATGTTGTCAACCTTTTCTTTCATAAAAGTGTGACAATTTGATTGTACTTTTATCGTATTGGGACCCATAAAATTTCTCTAGTACATTTGTATACTGCCTAGGTTGCACCTAGGGGTTGTTGGAGTACATGGTCTTACTAGTTTACTCTTACGTAGCTTTACTTTGGTATACTAAATTACTAGGTAGATGGATATTATTGAGTCATTTTTTAATTCTAACTCATTCTTGAGGATATTATTGAGATTTATCAATACTCTATGTCCTCTAGGTTAATGAACTTGTCTCAACCTTGTCCATTCCTCCTATTTCATCTTTCATTTTTATGAAGAGAATATGTACCTTTGTATTTACCTCATTTTTAATATAATCTTGTGTTTTTGCTTATCTCTCTTGATGAATGTCTAGAGATTGGGTTGTGTTTATAGAATGAATATCATAAAAGATGCTTCAATATCATGTCCTTCTCTAAAGTCATAATTTCATTTTGGTGCGAACAAGGAGGGGCTCTAAAAAATTGTGGAATTTGACTAAAATATACCAATGACAAATGTATTTTTTAGTATATATTTAATCATCAAATTCCATGAAATAACATTTTTTCAAATAGTTCATTTACCTTGTTTATATTCATAAAAATCATTATCATCAAAATGTAAAATTTAATGAAGAAGTTTGTTTGTAAATTTTTTCCAATTTATTGGTAATATTTTTCTATTTATTTTAATGCAATATGAATTAATATTTGGAATCCCTGGATCCTACCAAAGATCAATTTCTTTTGGTGGACAAGTTTACATGGGGCCATCCTCACCATTGATAACCTTTAAAAGAAAGAATTCCTACTGTCCAATTGTTGTGTGCTATGTTATAATGCTATGAAGTCTATCCAAGACCACCTCATACATTGCTCCTTTTTTGTGGAGGCATAGAGGGAGATTCTCTCTAAGTGGGAGATTCAATGGTGCTTCAATGAGGACCTCCACTAGTTTGTTAACTAGAATGGACCCTCCAATCACCTATACCTGAAAACCTTCTTGAGAATCATACCTCTTACGTATCTTGGCATATTTGGAAGGAACAAAATAATTGCTTATTTTGGGACAAGCTTGCTCCATGGTTGGTGGTGGTTAATTAATTGACAAATTTCCTAAAGGAATGTAGTGAGATTTGGCATTAGAAGACCACCCCCACCCATAAAAATTTAAAAAAACCCCGTGGAACCAAGATATTAAATGGGATACTTCTTGGGACTTAGGCTTTAAGGTGGTGAGATTTGACAATTCTAAAGCTGATGCTAGATGTAAAGTGGTATGACACCCCACTAGAAGGATGGTTGTAACTTAACTTTGATGGCTCAACCATTGCTAGAAGGATTGTGACTGGTGGTGTTATTCGGGATAGTACTGGAAACCTGGTGGTTGCCTATATGGTGAATAGTGGAGGGGGTCCAAATAATGAAGCAGAAGCTTGGCCCTTCTATGGGGGATGAGGATTGCGAAAGCTAGAAGAATTGATAGACTTGATATCCAAGGCTATTCTATGTTAATTATCAATGTTGTTAAGGGAGAAGGTTGTTACAGCTAGAAGATTAAGGTGACTATTAAGGAAATCTGCACCTTATTGGATAGGCTTCATGAGGTCCACATGGCCCACATCTATCAAGAAGGTAAAGGTGGTAGATGACCTGGCTAAAATATGTCATAACATTGAAGGAATAATGGAGTGGGATGACGTTATCCAAACTCCACTATCCACACAAACGATGGTGGATAGCAAATGAATTCATTATGACACAATATGAAGAAGTACAACAAGTGTCATATTGATATTGATCCATGAGAGCGGGAAACTCTTTGGGTTGAGTTCTATAAAGTCTTCAAGGTTTGGAAATATTTTGTGATTATTTCTATTTGGGGTTTCTTCACCACAACCATTTATTATGATAGCAAGAGGATGATCTGCGAGGATTATGTCAGAGAGTTAAAGCCACCAAGGATGGGTGTTTCAAATAAATATAATGTCAATTCCCTTGTGATACACTCCATACATATAGATTATAGCTAACAAAGTTTAACAACGATGGATGAATGTTGGAAATTGTGACAACTTGTGATCTTATTATGGGAATTAATTACTTCATTTTATTCATTTTTACCATTATAATTCTAAATGGCCTTAGCTCTCAAGTTCTATCCTACAATAAGGGGATGTTGGTCCAAACTAAGGGGTTGGTGATTGAACTTGGAGAAGACGACATGGGTGCTAGCTCGAATCACATTGAACTAGATGAGATTGAAGGTCATATCAGGGATAGTGAGATGGCATGGGTCTATTTGCATCAAGGTAGAATATTACCATTCATGGAGAGCATTGAAGGGTATGAAAAGCATGTGTCCCTATAATTTTTAAACACTTGGGCTAACTCAGAGGTGACCATCAATGGGGTGGTCTTTAAAGTGATAGATGAGATCATTGCTAAGGCAGGTGGTCTGTCTCTTGAGGGTAGGAGATGGGAAAAATAACCCAAAGTTTTTGATGAAATGAGTCTACACAAATTCTTCTTCCTAAGGAGGAACCTATGTGCATGTGTGGTGGTTTCTCCATGGGAGACCTTCCTAAACCATGGGATATTGTGTGTTATGCCATCATGTGCTACATTACGCTTAAAGACCGGTACTAGGTGTTGTATTATTACCACTTCCCTATTTTAAATCACTTTAGAAACTAGGAGTTGATATCTTTCCCACACCTTATTTTGCATTTGATGGAGGATAGTGTTTTTAATGTTATAGAAAAGAGGGAGGAAGGGAAACCCTTTTATATCCTACATTAGGCCTTCATGTTTAAACTCTATAAATTTTGGCTTGCCCTCAACCCACCTCTTTTTATTAATCCCCTTGCCATTATGACTCCCCAAGTCTCCACTGACCCGAGCCCTAGTTGAACTTCGAAGAAGGTGTAAAAAAGCACCCTATTACCAAAAAAAAAAACATTAGCATTATTAACTCTAATACTAATACTAGATAGAGCAATAAAGTTTCCATGAGATCTAGTAAAAGGCTCAAAATGGAGAAATTTAAGACCCCCCCAAGAAGGAAGTGAGTTCAGAATCCATAGAGACTAAAATGAGATCCACCAGGAGGAGGAAGAAAGCCATTAATCTTGGCTCTAGAAGTAAGGATATTCCTAGCCCATCCCACATTTCAGATGTCATGGAAACTAACTAGTCCTTGGATAAGACCTTAGGAGAAGATATCACCTCTCTTATGAAGGAAGCTTCTAAGTGTGGGGGGAAGAAGGGGTGTCACATCCATGAACATTATCAAAGAAAATCTAGGTTCAATAGGCTGGAGAAGTCCTTGTATGACCTCACTAACAATCAGGATGCCATGTGCAAGAAATTTGGAACCCTTGCTAATTTTTCTACGAAAAATCATGCATTCGATGGCCACCACTTTGTATTTCGAGGGAAAGAAAGTGATACCACCCACTCCCTCTATAGCATTTTAGTGGATGATAGGCTCAAGACACTATTGGAAAAGTTTGTCAATGAGAAGGAAAAGCCGGCTATAGAGGACCAATATGAGAAAGTGGAGAACTAGCCCCTATGCCTTTTTTCTTTTTCTTTTTGTTATGTTATGGTAAACTATGAACTTTGTATCCTATGTGGCAATTTTGATTAACGTGGATCTTAGTTGGTTTAATAGCAACACCTGTAATTTATGTTGTTGGTATACTTTTTGGTATAAAACTTATGGCTTTATGAGAGGTTATGTTTATATTGATACTAAGAAGTACCTAGTTATGTTATTAATCGTTAAGATGTTTTTGATGTCTAGAAAATGTATTGGTTGGATAATTGGGGTTCGACTACCGGTTGTTCTCCAGCCTACTATACTTCTTGGTCAACCTCACCTTTTTTACTATTATCTAATACATAAAAAATATTTATAATATTTATAATATTTATAATATAATAAATTATTGTATTCAAAATACAAAAAGAAAATGATCTCTAACGTACTACAATTATTTAACAAGAATATTTTTCATTTGCTAATTACAAAAATGATGAAAGCATGTATACATATCAAAATATATTATTGTACAGGTTTCTTATGTAATAGATTATTGTCAATGTCAAAATTTAAATAAAAAATGATTCTTTATTTTCTAAAATGTTAAAATTAGTTGAAGAATTTATTTTTATTCATTTATTGAAAACAAGACAAAAGAAAGTAAAAATATTTATTCAAATCAATTATTATGTGGATTGCTAATATAAGAAAAAAATATTATCTTCAAAATTTAAATAGAATGAAAATGAAACTTTTGTTCCCTAAAATGCTTCAATTAGTTGGAGGATTTTTTTTTTCAATTTATTTATTGTAAATAAGATAGAAGTGATTATAAGTAGGTTGTTAATATAAGAAATCATTATCTTTAAAAAATTAAATTAAACAAAGGGAATCAAATTTCTCTAAGATGTTACTGTTAATAAGAAATATTTTTTTTCCTTTTACTTATTGCAAATGAGATAAAACGAAAGGAGAAATATTTAAATATATTATTACATAAGTTTCTAGCATAAAGTCATTATCTTCAAAATGTAAAATAAAATGAAATAATTTTTTTGTTTTTCCCTAAAGTATTTCAATTAGTTGACAAGATTTTCTTATTTATTTTTCTATTGTAGAGAAGATAGAAACCTACATGCATATCTATCAATATCATTGTTTAAGTGTTTAATATAATAAATTATTATCTTTAAAATGTTAAATTAAATGGAAGGGAATCATTTTTTCTCTAAAATATTACAATTAGTTGGCAAAATATTTTTTCATTTATTTATTGCAAATAAAATAAAAGTAAGTATACACATTTAAATAAATTATTATGTAGATTGTTAATGTAAGAAAAACCTCATTATTTTTAAAATGTAAAACAATATGAAAGAGAAACTTTTATTTTCTAAAATGTTTCAACTAATTAAATATGTGTTTAAGTTTTTAATAAAATAGATGCTTCTTTTTAAAAATAATATTATTATATAAGAAACCATTATTTTAAATAGAAGAAATTGATTTTTTAAACTTCTACAATTAACTAAGAATATTTTTTCCTGGGCCTGATGGTCTCCCTATTGAATTTTACAAATCCAATATTGATTGGATTGCCAAGGATCTATTTGACCTATATTCAGAAGCCTATGATCATGGCACCTGGGCCTGATGGTCTCCCTGTTGAATTTTACAAATCCAATATTGATTGGATTGCCAAGGATCTATTTGACCTATATTCAGAAGCCTATGATCATGGCACGCTTGGACATTCTATCAATATGGGGATTATCAAACTTATCCCTAAGGATGGAGATAAGTCCCTTATAAAGAATTGGCGGCCAATTACTTTGCTTAATGTTTCATATAAAATTATGGCCAAAGCCTTGGCTTCTCGGCTTGTTAATGTTCTTCCTAAGTTCATATGTCCCACTCAGACAGGATTTATTAAGGGTCGGTATATTTTAGAGAACCTTGTCACCAGTTGGGAGTCAATGGATTGGGCTAAGACTTCACATCAAAACTCTGCTATGTTTCTTTTAGATTTTGAGAAAGCCTATGACCGCGTTGAATGGGAATTTATCTTCTCTATTCTTCAGGCTTTTGGATTCCCTGATGAATTTGTTCGGTATATTCAAGTCTTGCTTAAGGATTCATCTTCTTGAATTGAAATCAATGGTTTTCTTTCTAATCCTATACCTTTGTCCCAGTCCATTCGACAAGGATGTCCCCTTGCTCCTGCTCTTTTTGTTATCGCTTCTGATGCCTTGTACTATATCCTCAGAGATAACACTATTTCTCCTAAAGTTAATGGGATTTCCCTCCCTGATAATTCTGAGCTTCTTAATATCTAGTTTGCGGATGATACTTCGCTTTTCCTTGAACTATATTGTAGTAATATTCAGCATCTTAATCTTAAACTTGACCTGTTTGAGACCATTTTTGGAGCTCGCATTTCCAAATCCAAATCTATTATGCTTGGTTGGAAAGAGGAGCCTCCTAATTGGTTTCTCCAGTTTGGATATTCATGGGGTGAACCTAATAAGATTGTCAGGTATTTGGGGGTCCCCTTTTCCATTTCCCCGTCTCTCAAAGACATGTGGATTTGGATTAAGGATAAAATTGTTAAGAAGCTCTACAAGTGGGATAATAGGGAGTTGTCACTTGCTGGTAGGGTGCAGGTGTGTCAGAAAATCTTGTCATCCTATAGTATATACTACTCGTCTGTCTGGATGTTTAGTAACTACCAAGTGTTTGAGATTCAGAAAGCCATAAGGAGATTCTTATGGTCTGATGGCAAAGGTCACAAGAAGAAACATGCTGTTAAATGGAGTTGGTGTCATGTTGACAAGAACTCTGGTGGCTTAGGCCTAATTGACCTTAGGATACAAGGCATATCCCTTGCTGCTAAGTGGATTTTTCAGGCTCTTGATGGTCAAGAACCCTGGAAGATTCTTCTTAGAAATAACATTCAATCCGGTTATCCTAAGTAGGCCAAACATTGGAAAAACCTTCCTTTTACTGATCTGGTTGCTAGGTCCTTCCTTGTCTCTGTCCAAGGTTCCCTGGTTTTCAAGTCTATTTGGAAAGCTTGGGAACTTGTGAGGGGTTTCATCTATAATTCCAACTTTGCTAGTAATAACTCTATTCATGGTGAGCGTTCTATATGGTGGAATTTGCATCATAATGGTAAGCCTCTTGCCATGACTCAAGGTTGTTCTGCGAAATTTTGGAACAACCTTGGCATCCAGAGCTTTATTGACATTTTGGAGAATGATAACCTTGTTAGTTGGTAGGATATTAGAATCAAGTTCGATCTTCCTATCTCCGATAAATGTACATATAATATGGTTGCCAATGCCTGCCACACTCTTAATCTTCCTTGCAGGTGTGATGTGGACTCTCATAGATTTCTAAATTTCCATTGGTATGATGGATCTCTCCTACATAAAACTAAAGCTAAAGATATATATAAGTTTCTCAATAATGAAAACTCTGTTATTTCTCACCTTAATACTACTTGGTATATGAACTTGAACTCTCTTGAATGGCAAAAAATTCTTGACAGATTTTGGAAATTTCATATTCCCCCCAAAATCTTACATTTTAAATGGCAGCTTCTTCTCGATAGACTTCCTATTAAAAATCACGTTGGTGATGGTAAACTTTGTACTATTTGTAGGGTTCCTGAAAATTTAAGGCATATGTTTTTTACTTATCAATTTGCTAGGATTATATGGAAGTTTTTTGGAATTTCTATAGCTGATCATGTTCCTGTTTTAGGCACCATTCTTGGCAACTTATTTGGTCTTAAAAAGGATGCTAATTTTTTCTGGAATATTCTATCCTCTCACATTCTTTGGTTTATTTGGAAACGTAGAAATGAGAAAAAATTTCAAGATATTGGTAGATCCCTTACTTTGTTTCATTTGAAATTCATCTGTTTTAAGATTGTCTCGCAGATTTGCTGCATTATGAAGCTCGAGATGGACAAGCTAAAAAGATTCCTCCATGATGGGCTCACTACTATGTTCATTTATGAGATGAGGCATGGGTTGAAATTGGCTAGCATTCTTGATAACCAGACTGCTTTTGGAAAAGCTCTTAAGGAGTTGCTCAAGGAAATACATGCGAACAGAGGCTCCTTTACTGATAGACATGACTCCTTTGCTCAACTTCTCGAGCGAAAGAAAGTCGTGTGGATGGAAGGAGAGCTAGGATGGACAGCTTGGTTCGATGATCATGATGATGTTTTGGAATAGCTTATTTGTCTCCTCTTTTTGTAATCTTGTTACCACTGCTACTTAATGTGTTAGTTGGCTGATTCAGGCTGATTGTTGGACTTTGATCTTGGTGGTTGAGGCTCGCCTCCCCCCCTCTTTTGATACTATACCTCTTTTTGTTCTCTCGATTATTTAATTTTAAAGAAAAAGAATATTTTTTACGTTTATTATGAATAACTTTAAAGAAAGTATAGATATTTACAAAATTCTTAATCGAATTTATATCTTAGTATTTAAATGACATCACGCAAAATTAGGAGAGGAATAAAAAGAAACGAGAAAATAGTTATAATATATCACATGTATGCATTATAATACAATTATATTAGAATTGGTATCCTAGTATATCAACAATAGGACAGAAAATTGAAATGGCCTGCATAATGTCCAAGAGATAAATTAAAGTGTAAATTAAATCATGTTTGCCCAGTGCGTTAAATTCCAGTTGCGAAACCAAGAAAACCAGTGACGAGGACATGCCATATATTTTTCAATCAAGTTAAATTTCAGTTGTGAAACCAAGAAAACCAATGATGAGGACATGCCATATATTTGTCAATCAAGTTAAATTCCAGTTGTGAAACCAAGAGAACCAGTGATGAGGACATGCCATATATTTGTCAATCAATCATCAAAGTATATGATGATAGTATATGAATTCAATGAACAGAAGGATTTGTGAAATGAAATTGAATATTTTTAATGACGTTTATGAGACTGGTTCAAGGGATCAAAAGAAGATCCATTAATCAGTGTACTCAGATTTCTACAAACTATCCCTTTTGTTATAGATCTGCGTTAAGTAAGATAGTCCTCTTGTGAAATCTTGACCATTCAAAACCTTCTTTTATACTGTTCACCATACAATGTCCTTGTACTGGCTGCCTATATCCTCATATATAGTATATATGGTGCACTCTTTCACATAATGTCATTGGGTTTCTACCAATGTCCTGCTAGAACCAAAGATTTTCTCTGCAGCTTTTGAGGGGCATTATGTCTATTTGTGCAAATAGGAGTCCTCGTCCCACACAACTGTGTAGTTTCTCTCATCTTATTTTCTTCGTTTTGTTACTTGTGATGATGGCATTGTGTTTTCCTCTGCTTGCAGGTGAGTACAATCTGACTTCCGGCTGCAATGGACGCATCAAAAACAGAACGGTACCATTTCATGATTACTGTAATAGGCTACTTTACCGACGCGTACAATCTCTTCTGCGTTACCACTGTCACGAGGCTGCTTGGACGAATCTATTATCCCGGAAATTGGGAGCCGGTGATTCCCGAGAGTATATTGTCTGCAGTCACCCGGGTGGCCCTATACGGAACCTTAGCTGGGCAGGTCTTCTTCTGGTCCATGGGCGACAGGCTTAGCCGAAAGAAAGTGTGCGGCGTGACGCTGATGCTCATGATTGTTTGCTCCATCGCCCAAGGTCTCTCCTTGGGCAGATTCAAGGAAGGCGTGATTGCCACCCTCTGTTTCTTCAGGTTCTGGCTGGGTTTCGGCATAGGCGGAGATTATTACTTGTCCGCTACCATGAAGACGAGACGACGATTCCTCGCGGCCTTCCTCACCATGCAAAGCTTGGGCATCCTCACGAGCGGTCTAGTTGCCCTAATCGTCTCTGCCGCATTTAGAAAGTACGAGCGAGGCTTTCCTGCCGACAAAGTAGTCCGTGAAGCAGACTGCATATGGAGAATCATCCTCATGTTCGGCGCACTCCCGGCGGCGCTCACGTTCTACTGTCGAATGAAGATTCCTCATACGGCCCCGGCGGCAGAAAACGAGAGGAGAACTCAGTCGACTGTGTGAAAACTCTAACTATTGCAGCAACTAATTATTAATCTCTTATCATAAATGATTATTAAACTGCTGAAAATAAATTCTCAGCTAATATCGAAAAATAACACAACTGCAACTTCACTTATAAAATACGGAAAGAAATGTGCAACACAATGAACACAATATTTTTGGACAAATTGTCTCTGGAAAAACTCTTAAGGGAATACCAGTTCTACAGATAAAGAATTATATTGAACTTCAGCAAATCAAGAGATACAAAAATTTCTTGCTTCTTACTGACAGAATTTCGACAACTTCCTAATTTCTCATGCTGATATCCCTCACTGCTATCCCCACGCTAACATTGCGCCCTTGCTAATACTGCAAGACTGTTTGCTAACACTGCAAACGTTTCTCCAAAATTTGTATTTCCAAATGACCCAATGACCCCTTTTTATACTACCCTATTGAAAAAATCAACGACCGAGATTAAATCAAACCAACGGCTGAGATTAAGACAACTCAACAGCCAATAATAGAATTGGTTGCAAGGTGTCCAAAAAGGAATCACTAAAATTAGTAAATAATTATTCTTGCAACAACCATTTACTAATTCTCGACAAGTGGACAAACAGCTGTCCAAACTACCCATAACTAATGCTGCTATACATAGATAAGGACGAACAGCTGTCCAAGCTACCCATAAATACTACTGCTATTTTCGGGTCAAAAATAACAGTTGTCTAACTAACAATAATTAACAATCCCTCTTAGCGAGAAAGCTGTTTTGCAGGACACCTAACTTATCTCTGAAGAAGATAAATTTTGCCTTCCCCAATGCCTTAGTCAGAATGTCTGCTACCTGCTCCGTAGGTATGTATTTTAGCTGAACAACTCCCCTTTATACACAATCTCTGATGAAGCGATATCTGATATCTATATGTTTAGACCTATCATGAAACACTGAATTCTCAGACAACTTGATGCAACTCTGATTGTCACAATGTATCACAGTAGTCTCAACCTTTTGACCAAACAAGGCTACTAACAACTTTCGAAATCATATAGCTTCACATGTCGCCATGCTAGTTGCTATGTATTCTGCTTCTGCTAAACTTAGAGCTACAGACTTCTGCTTTCTACTGAACCAAGATACAACTCCTGATCTCAAGCTGAAACAACACCCTGAAGTGCTCCTTTTGTCTGTTGTAATTCCTGCCCAATCTGTATCAGTATAGCCTATCAACCTAAGACCTTCACCTCGAACATATTTGATCCCATACTCGACTGTACCACGCAAGTAATGTAGCACATGCTTAGCCGCTATCCAATGCATTCTCTTTGGTTCAACCATGAATTGACTAAGAGAGTTTACTGCAATTGCTATATCTACTCTAGTGTTGACCAAATACATAAGCGAACCAATAAACTGTCTATATAAAGTGGGATCTACATATTTTTCCTTAGTTGTATCTACCTTCCTCCAATTCGTGATCATGGGTGTAGACATGGCTTTGCAATTCTCCATCCCAAATTTTTTCAAGATTTCAATGCAATATTTTACTTGACCAAGGAAAATCTCTCCATCTGTCTGCCACACTTCCATGCCTAGAAAGTAGTGCATAAGTCCTAAATCCTTCATCTCGAACTCTTCTGCAAGGTTCCTTTTGCAATTCACTATGAGCCCTAGTGAACTTGTAAGAAATAGGTCGTCTACATAAAGAACAAGAATGAGAATCTCACCCCTAACTATCAAGTAGTAGAGGTTAGCATCTGCTTCACTCTTCACAAAGCCCATTTTCTGCAAGTATTTATCAATGCGCTCATACCATGCTCAAGGAGCCTGCTTGAGTTCGTACAATGCTTTATTCAATTTGCACACGTGGGTCTCTTTGCTGTGTGCTACAAAGCCTGCTGGTTGTTCTATGTATACCTCCTCCTTCAACTCACCATTAAGGAATGCTGTCTTGACATCTATTTGATGAACTTTTCATCCCATCTGTGCTGCGAGTGAGATTATAGCTTGTATAGAAGTATACCTAGCAACAGGAGCAAATGTCTCCTCATAGTCTATTTTCTCCTTCTGAGAGAACCCCTTTGTCACAAACCTCGCCTTGTATTTTCCAATGCTACCATATGCACCATGCTTTATCTTATAGATCTAGCGTGATACAACTACAACCCTATCTGTTGGTCTAGGTACTACCTCCCACACATTATTCTGCATTATTGAAGAATATTCTTCAACCATAGCATCTCGCCATACCTGATGTTTTGCAGCTTCTTGATAGCTAGAAGGTTCACTATCTACCAACTGACTAACTAATGCCACATAGTCATTGAACTTGGTTGGTTGTCTTCGCTGTCTAGTACTCTTCCTAGGAGCTCCCACAAACTCCTGAGTATCCCTTTGTGTATCTGGAACCACATGGTTCCCGCTACCAACTATAGAGGATGAAATGTCAACCTCTACGTCTTCTAGATGCATTTCCTGTTGCACCTGTTGCTCCATACTCTGTGAATCTTCACTAACTAAGTCTACACTTGTATGGGTAACTGTACTTGAGCTTTGTTGCTCTTGACTTGGTCTTGGAGCTTCTGTTGGCTGCTCACTTTGATCATCTGCTGGCAAATCTCTGGATCTCTTGAATGCCTTGTCCTCCATGAACTTGACATCCCGTCTGACAATAATTCTTTTAGTCCCTGGAATGAAAATCCTATATGCCTTTAAAGTCTCACTATACCCAACAAAGTACCCCCTCTCTGCAGTCTGATCTAACTTTGTATGTGTATCTCCAAGAATATGGCAATATGCCAAACTCTCGAATGTCCTGAAGTGACTAACCTCTGGCTTCTTCCCTATGAAAGCCTCCTCTGGTGTCATATTAAATGCCTCTGCCCATAAGTAACGAGGCATGTCTTGATCATGTAGCATAGCTCTTGCTGCCTCTGAAATAGAACAGTTCTTCCTCTCAGCAACTCCATTCTGTTGTGGATTGTAAGGAACAATCCATTCTCTCTTGATTCCTTCTTTGGTGCAGAACTCTTGGAAGACATTTCCTTTGTACTTGCCTCTATTGTCTGACCAAAGAACCTTTATCTTCTTTCCTGTCGAGTTCTCCACAAGAGCCTTGAACTCTTGAAATCGACTAAAAACCTCATCCCTAGTCTTCAAGAAGTATATCCAAGTCTTTCTAGAGAAATCATCAATAAAAGTAACGTAGTACTCATATCCTCTAAGAGATTTCATCGACATCGGTCCACAAACATCTGAATGTACTAGATCAAGAACACCCTTAGATCTGGTGTCACTCCTTGGAAAAGATGCTTTCACAAACTTCCCCAACACACATCCCTTACATACATTGTCATGCTCTGTGCTCACCTCTGGAACACCTGTCACCGTCTCACGAAGCAATCTAAGTTCTCCATGATGATTATGACCCATCCTCCTATGCCATAGCTCTCCAAGATCTCTAGGATTAATGTTGCTCATTAGTGCCTTAGGAGTATCAAACTGCAATCTATAAAGGCGACCACTCTAACTCCAATAGTTATGGGTGATTTTCAATCCTTGTGCTTAATCAACACATTTGTCCCTCTAAAGAGTACATTATACCCCCTATCCTGAAGAACAGATACAGAAATCAAATTCATACCTAAGCCTAGCACATATAACACATCATGAAGTAGAATTATCTTTCCATTCTCCCTCTGAAACTGAATAGTCCCTTTCCCAACAAGGTTAAGTTTGGACAAATTTTTCATAGAAATCTGGATGTTGGTGTCCTCCTCCTTATAACTGGAGAAGTACTCTCTAACTCCTGTCATATGAAATGACGCCCCACTATCTATATACCAAACACACTGTGAGGTTGAGCTAACCATACAAGCTATGAGTGCAAACTCACATTCCATTTTACTGAAGAGTTCTTCCGCACTTGCTGAAGCTGCCACCTGCTTTTTACCCTTCTTCCTCTCTGGGCAATCACTGACATAGTGGCCAAACTCGTGACATCCAAAGCACTTGACCGTAGAAAGGTCCTTCTTTTCACTTTATGAATTTGATCCTTTGTTAGATCCCTTCTTTGCTTTCCCTTTACCTGCTAGGGCAACGTTCTCGTGTTTCACTTCATTTTTTTGACTCTTGTTGGCCCCATTGACAAGACTTAGTATAAACTCCTTTTGAGTGAAATCAGTCCATAGTCGATCCCAACTCGATAAAGTATCTTGTCCACTGACAACTTGAACAAAGACACTCTATTGTTTAGTAAACCCATTTAGGGCTATTCTCACTAGCTCATCATCACTAGGGCTAGCTCCAACAGCTGCTAACTCTTCCTTGACAAGTCTGAGCCTAGTGAGGTAACTTGTGACGTCTTCTCCTTGATTCATCTGGGTATTCTTTAGCTTCTCTATGAGAATCAACTTCCTGTTGGTGGTAGCATTTTGGTATAGATTCATAATGGCGTCCCACATCTTCTTCGTCGTATCTAGCTCTGCGATATGTGGAACAATATGATCCTTGACACCATCAAGGATAATCCTCCTTGCTTTGGCATCATCCTTCCTATATGCTGCAAGCTGTGTTGCATCCATTTGTACAGGTACAACACTGGTAGCATAATCTTTGATACCATTCTCTTCCAACAATAAAGAAATTTTGGCCTTCCAGACACCAAAATTTGAGGCACCATCCAATCTATCCTGATCTCTCAAACCAGCTGAAGCCATCTCAAGGGTTTAAAGCAATAATCTAAAGAGATCAAAATTTCTTTCCTAGGGAAAAACTCTTCTACCCTTAACAACGCTCTGATACTATGTGAAAAATCTAACTATTGCAGTCACTGATTATTAATCTCTTATCTTAAATGATTATTAAACTGCCAAAAATAAATTCTCAACTAATATCAAAAAATAACACAACTGCAACTTCACTTATAAAATATGGAAAGAAATGTGCAACACAATGAACACAATATTTTTGGACAAATTGTTCCTGGAAAAACCCCTAAGGGAAAACCAGTTCTACAGATGAAGGATTATATTAAACTTCAGCAAATCAAGAGATACAAAAATTTCTTGCCTCTTACTGGCAGAATTCTGACAACCTCCTGATTTCTCCCGCTGATATCCTCCACTGCTATCCTCACTCTAACATTGTGCCCTTGCTAACACTGCAAGACTGTTTGCTAAGACTGCAAACGTTTCTCCAAAACTTGTATCTCCAAATGACCCAATGACCCATTTTTATACTACCCTATTAGAAAAACCAACGACCGAGATTAAATCAAACCAACGGCTGAGATTAAGACAACTTGACAGCCAATAATAGAATTGGTTGCAAGGTGTCCAAAAGAGAATCACTAAAATTAGTAAATAATTATCTTGCAACAACCATTTACTAATTCTCGGCAAGTGGACAAACAGCTGTCCAAACTACCCATAACTAATGCTGCTATACATAAATAAGGACGAACAGCTGTCCAAGCTGCCCATAAATACTACTGCTATTTTCGAGTAAAAAATAACAGCTGTCCAACTAACAATAATTAACAGACCGAGCAGCCGGAAGTCGGGTTGTTTTCAGTGGAGTCCATGAGACGCCATGGGCTGCATTTGCTTGGCACAACGTCCACCTTCTTTCTTCTTGCCTTTGCCTTCGCTTTGTACGGCCAAAAGATTTTCTTTCGGAAGTCATATCGTAATCTGGGCGTCGGTTGGATCGATTTTTCCGGAGGCCTGGGAGCCATAGAACAAGTAGAGACGAGCGCATGGGAGCACGTGGAAATCGCGAGGGTTTCAATAGTGGCGGCGTACTGGCTCACTGTATTCCTGGTGGATCGCACAGGCCACTGTCATTCAGCTCGCGGGCGTCCACGAGAATCTGAGGCATAGTAATGGGATAGGGTTCCTGGCTTGTTTTGAATAAGTTCACCTTTCTGTTTGCTACCTTGGGCCCCAACAGCACCAGATTTGATTTCCCCTCAGGATTTCGATCGTTGGCCATCTCTGGCGCTGTCGGCGCTGCGTATTATGTTTATTTCTTCAGATATCTGTCGGTGCTGGGTATTTTGTTCGAAAGGGCGCTGAGGCAGTCGGTGCTGGCGATACTCGCTTTTACGAATGCTCTGGGTTTCATGGTCTCTATTATAGTGCGTGACACAAACGGCAGACCCCAGGAAGAAATCTCTGGGGAAAATGACGAGGGAGAAGAGGAGTAGGACGACCCCACGTTTCTACCCGCTCATGTCCTACGTACTGTAGGAAAATTCTACATTCCATTTCCGAAGAAATACTTGTACATATGTAGACATCTGATGCTTCGAAGATCTTTCGAATTAAATTTCACTGATATATGCACCTCAGTGAAAACTCCTGGTTGGATCATGCGACCCAATCAAGTTTAGTTTGCAATAACAATTAGATCTTTAGTTTTATTTATCATATTTCACTGCCGTACATTTCCACGTTTATAGTTGTTCAAAAAATGCATGTAATGTATACCCTAGTTATGCGCGGATTGCATATGGATAATTTTTGAGGCTGTAACCTCTGGAAAAACTACTTGATATAACCTCAAAACATGACCCGCAATATGTAATCACTGGTGGGAGATCAGTAAAGGTTAATTTTTGTGTTTATGTTGAATTTTTTCTATTTTCATTAAAAGTGAAATTTGAAGATCCCAGTGTGAGGAAAGGAGTAGGCTCATGGAAGTATTGAAGGGCAGACTAATAAAAAAAAGCTGCAGTATTAAAAATTTGTGTGAAATTGAAGCCTCGATACTTTAGAGAAAGAAGATAATTGTTTGAATGAAGTCAATCAAAGGGGGAAAGAAGCATGTGATTGCTGAAGGTAGATCGCAACTGTTAGAAGAAGAGATAAAGGACTGCAAAAGTTTGTAGGAAGGAGAGGAGAAGTAATTTAGATATAGAAAAGAGCCAGATCGTATCAAGGAAGAGATTGGAGATAGGACAGAACCAACTGTAGCTGAAATTTTTGTGAAAGAATTGAATAAGATTATAGTCAAGCCCGCTGAGTTTAAATTTGTAGGAAAAAACGGATCATGGGCATAAAGCTCTAGCAGAACGAAAATTAAAATAACAGATTGCAGATTTTGGAAAGAGATTAGAGAAGATATTACAACAGGACGAAAGAAAGTGTTCACTAAATGCTTTTTTGCTGAACATGCAATAAACTTTTATATCCTCCTCTTAATAAACAGAAATTAGACTGATCAAACCGCAGAAGACAAAGTTGTTGATCATGCAATGAAGAACACACATATATAAAAAGATACCATTTGTTAGGAAGTTTAATATTGTCTAGAAGAATTCAGAGATGTTAGGTAGGACAGATTTTCTATAGTCTTTGATTGGACATTTCAGCTTTTGAGTCGAACATTCTAGGATGTAGAGTATTGTAGAGGAGGAATTTTCAGTTTTAGGTTTTGATAGTTGTATGTAAGTTAGATCGATATATTATTGTTTTGTTCTACATATCTTTGTTTATGTTTTGTTTTTGTCTCATTTTTCTAATATTTCTAACAGTTGTTTCATTGGTTCTTACATTATTTTGGAGTTTTTTTTGAAATGATATCAAAGCCAAGTTCAACTAGAAATAGGCTATTGAAATGATTTGTTTATACAACTTCCATATTAATAGAGTAGTGTGTGTATATATATGTATGGTCTCTACAAATGAAGTCATGTTGATATTTGATGGAATTGATTTTGGAGATTGGAAGATTGTAGAGAAGAATGCTTTGAGGGAAAAGACTTTAAGGAGGATAGTTAATAGGAAGGTTGGAGAATCCCAAAGTGATAGAAAGAACTTTGGAAATGCAATTTGGAGCAAGGTAGAGATATCCTTGGTAAAGCTTTAAGCTCCAATTTCAATAGAAGATTTTTTGACATTGATAATCCAATATAGTTATGGAAGAATTTAGAAAAAAAATATTATAAAGATGCAGATATTACTAGCACATTTATTATAGAGGAAATTTTGGTCAACTTAGATCCATCTTATTTTAAAAATATGACCAATGACTTCAATGAAGTTGCCTATTTAAATGCTCAGTTGAAGAAAATAGATGTTGAATATGAAAGAAAGACTTTTAGTTGATCAAGAAATGGTTGAAAGTGAGCTTCATCAGTCATACATGATATTTTAAGGAATCGAGGGTAAAGGGTTATTTAACTAAATCTTAATAATCCATAACAAAAAATTTATTAATTTTTCAATTAGATGAAGAAGATCATCTTATTAAAGAGGACATATTAAGAAGAATCATGCATATGCAATTAAAAGTAAACATTTTAGAAATGATTGAAATAAGAATTCAAAAGAATAAAATAAATTTCAAAATAATGAATAATGAAGGTTCTAACTATTTTTTTAAAGAAATGATGCTGTGAAACAATGAGTTTGAACAAGCCCCATTCTATAAAGGTATTGTGGTGTTGAAAATCCCATATAGAAATTTTGTTTAAAAAAGAAGGATAATGATAGGCAACAATACAATCCAAAGAAGGAATGGCTTTAGGATGGAGACAAGGATGAAAAAAGCTCCATTTCCATCTCCCAAAAAAGGCAAGAGGAAACAAGTAAGGAGGTAATTGCTATACCTAAAAGTAAATATAACATTAAAGAAGGATACTTGACTAAGATTCTTTTAAACAATGGATTTTAGATTCTAGGACATCATTTCGCATGACTAGAGATAAATCTCTTCTTACTGATTTTTATGAAGGGGAGAATTTAGATCAAGAAGTTACTATTGGCAATAAAATGAAACTTTCAATTTTAGGATATGAAAACATTACTAACTCGAGGATTAAGGGTGAATCTTATTTCAAAATAAAAAATAATACAAGATAGATATGAGTTTATTGTCACTACTAATCAAGGAGATAGGAAAAACCCAAGTAATCTAATTGTTATTAATAGAGTTGATCATGATGAAAGTCTATTTAAATTTGTGGGATTTAGTGATGATAAATCTACACACTCTCAAGCTTTTAATCTTCAAGCTGATTACATGTTAAAATTTTGGCATGCTAGACTTGGATATCTAAATTATACGAAATTTCAAGGTATGGTTAGAATAGATATGATTAAAGGGTTACCAAAAATTTCACCTTTTTAAAGGATTTGATGAAGGACGTGTGCTAGGGAAACATCATTGAAATCCTTTTGATTCAAGAAAAGCATGGAGATAAAATCTTCCATTACAACTCATTCATAGTGATGATGAAGAATATATTTTTCCAACCAAAAACAAGCCATGGAGTGTTGAAGAAATCTATAAGGAAGGCTCAAAGATCCAACCAAGGAGTTATTCTACTCTCATGGCCAAAACATTACAAGTAAATGACCAAAATCATATTCAAGGAAGCTAGCAGGGAGAAAGAATGATAAAAAGCTATGAAATAATAATATAATGCATTGATGAATAAAAAACTTGAGAAGTTGTGCCCTAACACCAAGGTAAAAAAATTATTAGCTATGAGAGGGTTTACAAAAGAAAATTTAGATCAAATGTTGCAATATAAAAATTCAAGGCTAGATTGGTTGCTAAAGTATTTAATCAAAAAGGGTGTGTTGATTATGAAGAAACATTTTCTCCTATCATTAAAATAAATATAGTTAGAGTTATTCTTTATTTAGCTACAAATTTGGGGTGACATGTTCATCAAATTAATGCAGAAAATAGTATATTAAATGGAGATAGATATATATATATATATATATATATATATATATATATATATATATATATATATATATATATATATATATATATATATATATATATATATATATATATATATATATATATATATATATGGATCAACTACAAGGTTTTGTAGATCAAAAACATCATAATAATGTTTTGTGGATTAAAGAAGTCACTTTATGGAATAAAGAAAGCACCAAGAGCATGGCATGAGAAGATTGATATGTATTTTTAGCTTCATGGGTTTGAAAAATGTAAATCAGATCCAAATCTTTATGTGAAGGAAGTTCAAAATGAAATTAACATTGTTTCTGTTTATGCATATGACTTTCTCATAGCTGGACCAAATATTGGGTTAGTTAATGATTTAAAATAAGATCTCAATGGGGCATTCTTTATTAGTGATTTGAGTTAACTAAGTTATCTTCTTATCTTGCAAATTAGTTAGCTTTATGTTGGGTTGCTTATCTCTCAAGAAAAATATGCTTTGGATCTTTTTAGAGAAATTTAAAATTCTTGAATGCAAGCCAACCCCCATTATTTGGAATTAAGCTTACTAAGGAATGCAATTCCAAAAAGGTAGATCCAACTTTATATAGACAACTTGTTGGTATCTTGGTTTATCTAGCTCATTGTAGACTAGAAATTTGTTTTCTAGTTAATATGCTATCTAGATTTATCCACGGAACAAAGAATATCAATGGATGGATTCCAAAAGGATTTGCAATATTTTTTTTGAATCATTCACTATGAATACATTATAGTTATAAGTCCTTAGTTTCTATGATTGACTTTGCAAATCCAAACTCAAGACATGATATTGATAACAAAAAATCTATCGAGTGCTATATTTTTAAAGTGTAGACCATGTCCAATTATATAGAGTGAAAAAAAAGAAACTACATCACTATATTCATGTGAATTAGAATATAGAGTAGCAAAGGGAGTAAGAAAGTAAGTAGTTTGGATTGAAATTCCTTTATTTGACCTTAGTTTTGCACAAAGTTCAACTACTATAATGTATTGAGACAATAAGCATAATATACAAGTTACATAAATTCTTATTTTCCATGTTCAAAATAAAGCATATTAAGATTGATGTTAACTATATTAGGGATCTTGTTCAATAAATTATTGTTAATCTATATTTTTTCCAAGTGAAGATAAAGTGGCAGATATATTTTCTAAGAGTATGACTGATGCTAAAAAAATTAAGCTATGATATATGTTGGCAAGATTGAGGTAAACATTAAGGGGGGATAGTAATATAATGTTCCCCTCTCTTTTGTATTTTTTTTGTTTTCATTTATTCATCTAGCCACTATTAGGGGGGGTGTTAGAAAGATTAATACTGTCTAGAAGAACCTAGAGATGTTAGGTTGGAGAGAATTTCTAAATTCTTCCATGGAGAACTCCATATTTGGAGTAAAACATTCTAGAATATATAATATTTCAAAAGAAAAATTTCTAGATTTATGTATTACATTTATAAATATGTAATATGCATAGCCAAACTATACATTATTAGAAAATACTTTGAATGTTATTAATGGTTTTATGCAAGTTATATCAATTTATTAATTTTTCATATACATATATTTTCTTATGTTCTATTTTTACTCATTTTTCCTATTTTCTAATATTTCCAACAATGTTCCATTAATTTTTACATCGTTTTTGGGTCTATGTCAACACCATTTTGGATATTGGAGATTGCAGAAAAGAGTTTCTATAGAATTTCATTAGTGTTCACAATCAAACAAAGTGAAGGGTTTTTGGTCACTCTAAGAAGAAGATACAAGTCTTGATATTGTAAAGGAATCATAACTTGCAGCATTGGGTAAATTTAGTTTATTTCAATAGGAAAGATCAAGAAAAGGGAAGGAAATAGAATAAAATTTTATTATGTAAGAAGAATCATTTGAAAGATAATATGATGAAATTGAAACAATAAAATTCAAAATTGATAGAAAATCTTAGGAGTTGAGAAATAATTTTTATGAGAAAGTTTGTGAAAATGATAAACTTGAGAGGGCATTAGAGAAAGTTAAGAAGTTGGATTCAGATTTAGAAGAGAATCTAAAAAGGTTGGGAAAGGAAAATTATTTTTTCAAATCAAAGAAATCAATTTGTAATACCATATGCAATACAAGTGATTTGTGTCAATCTGTTGAAGATAACATAGCTAATTTCTTCATAGAAAGAGATTGAAGATTAAGGTAAGGATGTGTCTATAGGTATAGATGCAATTTTTCAAGATGATAATTATTGGTAAATAGATTTTTCATTGCAATACTATTTTTAAAACTAACCTATTTGCCCAAGAGACAGTGAAAATCATGCTAATAGTTGGAGAGATCATGATCAAATACCAATATTGATCCTCTACATTTGGGAGGGTCAACTTGCTCATATGATGGAGGCTAAAAAAACTCTCTACATATGATAAGGAAAGTTATCTTAGAATATTCATATCAAGGTACTTGGATATGAGCCTGTTTCATTAAATCAAAAACACAGATTACTAGTTCTTTAAACGTGTGCATATAAAAGGGTTACCAAATTGACATACATGAAGTTGTCACTAATAATAGGAAATATTTAGAACATATAGAATAAATTACATACTTGATTATATTTTGAAATTATTCAATCCCAAAATCCTTCTTGTACATTTGAACAAAAACTACTTCACAATATCTCTAAAAGTTTCTCTAGTGTTGTCCCTTTGTAAGTTTTTCCCACTTTACAATACCATAGAATTGTAACTATTTTATAGCCATACCTTTTTGAAATACAAAATAAATAAACTTATTAAATTATCCTTGATATCAATTTATAAAAACAAGATTTTTTTTTCCTCTACATGTATTAAGTGACATAAGTCACTTTTATAATAACTATAAATTTAACAGTCATTAATTTGAACAAAAAACATTATTGATTTCACTAGGAAAGTTTCCAACATTGTCTAGTTTATTCTAATAACTTTTGGAGTCAATATTAGCATTTAGAATTATTTCTACTAAATTCCTATTTGCATAGTGATGAAGTGAGGAAATTTGCAAACAAATGATGTGGCATTAGACAAGAGCTTGCTTTTGACATATCTAGGAAGGTTGTGGAAAGAATAATACCACATATTTTTTATCCGATATGTGTGCCTTATTTGCATTTTTTTCTTGCTAGATGGATAGAATGGGATGGATACCTATCTTTGAGCATTCTCTACTATGAATAATATCTCAACTTGGGAACCCGCACAGAAACTACAGAATGATTTCTATGGCTTGGTTTTCATGTCACGAGCTTCTCTGATACCCAACATTTTTTATTGTAATACATCACCTCATGAGGAACACATGGTTACATACTCCATCTCTTTCAATAATAATTTGACATTTGTAATGGATTTTAAGACTATCACCTGAAATTTTGGTTTTTTTTCAACAAACCCATGGGTACTATTCCAATTTAAAAACAATGACAACACATTGGGGAAACTAGGGTGATGAAGAGATCGTGAAGATTTAAATGTCAAAAACATACTTGTAGGAACTTTGTGTTGGGGATTGGAGGTTTTTCACTCTACTAGGGTTTCATGTGATCTTTGAGTTTTCTTAATTATGGCTCTCTATCTAAGCTTCCCTTCTATTGTTTCTGCTTGTCAAACCACATTTAATATAGGAGTTTTTAGGCTAGTTTATAGTGGCCTCGGCCAGTGGTGACTCAGTTGTTGATACTGGTGTGAACACACTGTGCTTGGAAAGCCATGGCGCCTCCATTGAATAAACATCCTCGCAAATTCATTCTGAAGGTTTTCACAAGGTAATTCTGATATTATCCTTCCTTTGCAAGAATTTGATGCTGCTTGTGATTAGTTAGAACAACATAGCTTAATAAGGTATTTTGTGGGTAGGACTCCTCCTAAAGCTATGCTCTGAAAATGGGTTAACAAGAGTTGGACTCCTCATGGAGTCTTCCTTGACATTGTGTAAAACCTTAGCAAAGGTTTTTTCTAATTTTGCTTTGCCAACCCATTGTAGATAGACGTGATTTTTAGCAATGGTCCTTCGTCTGTGCATTCTTCCTTGCTTGTTTTTCAAAGATGGTCAAGAGACTTCACTTTCTCTAATGACAAAAAGTTTAGGGTTCCTATGTGGGTAGAGTTCCCAGGTTTACCCTTGCCATGTTGGTCTTTTATTGAGTCCATTACCAATACTCTTGGAAAAGTCATCACAAAGGAACATGAGAAATTTTTCAATGCTCACCATCAGAAACACTTTGAATTGAGGTTGATCTTTCCAAGGATCTTAAGGATTTTGTGGAAATATAGATTGGTTCTCAAACCTTCTCTCAGAAGGTGCTTTTTTGAACCTACCTAACACCTGCTATAGGTGCCAGTTAGTGGAGCACAAGATTAGGGATTGCCCTTTGGCTATGCCTAGGGTTAAACCCCCACCTAAAGAGGTTCTTGCCAAACCAATAGAAAGGAAAAAAGAAGAATAGAATACTATTGGGCGCAAGGGCAAGGCTCCCTTGGATCCTAAATAGTCATATGCAACTAGCATTTTGGTTCCTCCTATCTCAACAGTAGTGCAAACCCCAGCCAGTTTAGGGATGCAAGTGGTTTTTTCAGAACCAAACCTTGGTGTTTCATAGGTTCCAAGCCCTGGCTCATAGGGGATTAAGACGGCTGCTAGGGATAACACCTTGGTTGTGATTCACACCCCTCTTTCTACTTCTTCCATAGTGACCCAAAATGTGTGGCATTCTTGTAGTCCTCCTAGACGTGCTAAGAAACCAAAGGAGAAATGATAGGCCATCAGTCCATAGGATTTTCCTTTTGGCTTTAACTAGGTTTCAACTTTTTTGCAAAATAGTTACTCCTTTCTTGACCTGATGAAGAAGATATGGAAGAATTTTCATGAATTTTTTTATCATGGAATGTGTGAGGTCTTACAGACCTCTTTAGAAAGTACTATGTTAGGGATACCCATCATAGACTTGGAAATTTAGATTTTCTTTGTATGCAAGAAGTTAAGATCTCTAGTTTCATGATTTCATCTGCATGTCACGTCATTTGGCCAGATGGCATTATGTTTTCCTCTCAACACGATACTGGCAGAGGTGGTGTAGTTACTCTCTTGTCACCTCGTCTTCATTCTACTATTATTTCACACGGTTCTAACCCCATGCACAAAATCATTTGGCTTTTTATTTCCATCAACAATCATTATTTTGGAGTCATTAATGTTTATGCTCCCAATGATGCTATGGAAAGATATCAATTGTGGGGTTGGCTAGCTAACAACTTGCCTCTAGCTACTTAGGTTGTGTGGTGACTTCAATATGGTTGAGTTGGCCTCAAAAAAAGATGGCATTTTCTCTTTTCACTAAAGAATTAAGGAAAGGGAAGCTTGGTACCACATGCGTAATAAATTGGGCCTTTTTGATCCCAATACTAACTACCACCAACATAGTGGGGTTTGGCACACTTGGTCCAACTATTGAGTTGGCCCTGACTACATTTTAAAATGTCTCGATTGTGCCATGATTACTACACAATATTTTTTCTCCTTTTTTGAGGATTGAGATTTTCCTGTCATTCCCTTGCCAGATGTGACATTATCTGACCACTATCCCATTTATTTTTTCATTTCATGGCAAACAGTTGTCCAAAGAGTTGTCAAGTTGCACTTTTTCCTCAACACATCTGTGTTGATGCATGCTTCCACTATTTCTCATATCCTACATGTCTAGAATTTGGAGCCACGTCTGCATTCCCAGATAGAGTGGATTAAGTGGTGGAATGATGCCATTTCCAAAACTAGTGGCTTTTTGCACATCTATGGACGGAAATTGGTGGTTTTCAAAAGGCTATCTTATAAATCCACTACCACTACACTCAAAAAAACTTTGGAGGCTCTCACCCTTAATCCATTTAATGTTGATTTGCAAATTCAACTTGCTAAACTTCACCATGATGAACAGGTTACAAATAATTATGCCACTCGAGGGGCCCAAATCAAATCTCGTCTCCATTGGTTGGAGGTTGGTGATAAAGCTTTGAAGGAGTTCTTTTAGACTCTTCAAGGCCGTCATACCAATTTTGGGAATTAAAAAATCAAACAAGGCACTTCTATTATCTCTAGTCTCCTTGAGATCCTACAAGAATTTGTTCATCACTATGAGAACATTTTTGCTTCACAGGGAAATTTAGTTTCTCACGAGGAAGCTCTTAGAAAGTGTATATTTTTTACTCCAAACTCCCTAGCACTTGAGCAACATGCTTTCTATGAGCAACTTCTTACCCTCTCAGACCTTAAAGAGGCAATTTTCTCCATGGCAAATGATAAGTCCCCCAGGTGTGATGGGTTTCCTTGTGAATTTTACAAGCACTTCTAGGAGTATATTGGTCTCGATCTGAATAATGTTTATCTTGAAGCCTATCATTCTAAAAGCCTAAGAGCTATTATCAACAAAGGAAACATTAAATTCATATGTAAAGCTAGAGATTCTGAGGATATTTGCAATTGGTAGCCCATTACCCTTCTTAACGTGTCAAATTAGATTATTGCTAAGGCAATTTCTCTTAAAATTTGCCACCTTCTGCCTTTAATTGTGTGGCCTGAGTAGACTAGCTTTATCAAGTCTAGATATATTCTTGACAACATCATTGTTGTCTTAGAAGGTATGGAGTGGGCTCGCAAGTCCAAGGAGCCAACTTTTTTTTGAAAATTAATTTTTCAAAAGCCTATGAATGGATTGAATGGCCTTTCATTTTGGCTATGCTCCAGGCTCTTGGTTTTGTGTCCAATTTTCTATAGTCCATGGAGATGCTCTTTGGAGATGCTAATTCTTGCATTACCATCAATAACTCCCAATCTGACACCTTTGGGATTTTTCATTCCATCAAGCAAGGTTGCCCTATTGGGATTTTTTGCTCCATTAGGCAAGGTTGCCCTCTAGCTCTGGTGCCTTATGTTCTTGCGCCTGAAGGGTTTGGCTATTTGCTAGCCCACTCCATGTCTTCAAGTTTGGTTTGTGGCATCTCTTTACTAGAATCCTCTTCCTAGTTGGTCAATGGTCATTTTGTTGATGATTATTTTCTCACTCTTCTAGAGGATGAAGAAAACATCAATAATGCCTTAAATTACCTTGACACCTTTTGTCAAGCCTCTGGCTCTGCTATTTAATGGAATAAAATTCTCTATTATCATCAGTCTTTTTTGCCAGCGCTACCTTGGCTTAACCAGTTTGAATAGAAATGGGTCACTCATAGGGAGATTTTCTATTTTCTAGGCATTCCTTTTGCTTTTCTCACTAGTGGATCTATGGAACGTTGTGCTTGCCAAGATTACTAATAAGTTGGATTATTGGCTTACAAAACCACTTTCTCTTGCAGGAAAATTCCAAATTTTCTCTAAAGTTCTTGCAGCAATGCATGCCTATTATTCTTCTTGTTGGGCTCCTTCAAAAGCCTCCTATTAGAAATTAGAGGGATTGCTTTGTGATTTTCTTTGGGCTTTTGGTTTCGATCATCATGGCTTTCACAGAGTTGCTTGGGACTTTTGCTATCTCCCCAAAGAATTTGGAGGCCTTGGCCTTCTCTCCACACAGAAGCAAGGCCTTGCTCTATGTGCAAATGGATTATTTGTTCCATCATTGGAGATGAAGCTTGGAAGATTCTGGTTCAGCATAGCATTTTTTTTGGGTTCCTATTAATAGGCCTACATAAAAGGTGAATGGATTTCAAGCCCATGCTCATACAGGGCTCTTTTGTTATCAATATATGGAAAGCTTGGGAAGCTGTTAAGCCTTGGCTTCACTGTTTTGGTAACAAGTTTTATTATGGGCTCTCTTTGAACCAACAAAATATTTGGTGGTCTCCCCTATTTTCCATCCAGTGTATTCCCCTTGCCAAGACTCAAGGTGCTAGTGCTTTGCATCTTTTTAAATGAGGCATCAAGACTCCTAAAGATCTTTTCTCTAGGGCCTCCATGAGTCTTAGATCTTAGGAAGATATGCAAGTCTAGTACCATCTTTCCCATTCATATTGACATACTTTTGACTTATTTCTTTCTGCAATTCCAAGTCACTTAATTCATAAAGTGGTTATTCAATCTGTTAGACCTTGGTGGACTGATTGGAAGTGGTATCCTACCACTCCTTTCACCAGTTACAAACCAAGTCTGGGTTATAAATGGATTTTTCCCCATCTTTCGATGGTGTATATGCTCAATTAGAGATGACATTTACAATCTTCTCTTTCTTAATGGAGAATGTGCTTTGACACTATTTGTAGTGCCATTACAGAACCCAAGATTGCTAATTTTTCTTTATGCCTAGCTTTTCAAGGTCTTCCCCTTGGGCCTCGACTCAAGGATATTTGGGTTTTGGATCCTAGGTGTCCATTCAGTGGCCAAATAGAGTCTTTCCTACATATTTTTTGGTTTTGTAAACATGCTCAAAATTATTGGCACTAGATTCATGATTTTTAAGTTGTTTTAGCCTCAACCCTTTTCTTAGCACATGGTTATTTTGGGTGATTCCCCTAGGATCCCTAGAAAATTTACCTAGATTTGGCATACCTTTAGGATGGAGATTTTGTTCACTCTGTGGAAAGATAGAAATGTTGTTCTTTTCACTTGTAGTTTTCTTGATATAAATATTTCTATGTACACTAAGTTGTGCATTTGTAATAATGTAATGATGCAAATTCAAGTACAAGAAAATAAGGTGGCCTTGGAGGCGGCCCACCTTCAAGAGCTTCTTAATCACTAGGGAAATGCCCCTTGTACTATTTCTAGGGTATCTCTAGATGCCTTAGTTGATACCTTGACGCCTAGAGGTCACCACTAGAGGTGCAATTCTTCAAGCTGCCACTCGTATGCACCGTATTCACAGGTTTCCTGCCACTACTCTCCCAACAGTGGTGATGGTAGATGGAGGCACCACTCAGTTTCCCCACCCCATGGTGGCATTGGCTGGTCCTTGGCTCCTCCTCTTGGCCCTTAGCGAGTGGTTTCTGGGAAGTGGCCTTTTCACCTGGAATTAGCTATCTCACCTCTACGACCTGATATGAAGGATGCTCACTAGGCCCCTGATGCTACTGCTAATGGCTGGACTATTCCCAGCCCACCTACCAATCCCAAGGATGATTGGGGATTTCATGATCGTGATGAATCACCCTCGTCAACTGACACTACTTTAGCTGCCTGAGGGTTGCTTTATATATTTTCTTTTTTATGAATAGTTGTTGATTCTGGCTTCCATTGTGTGAACTCTCGTAGGGTGATCTTATATTTGCCAGCCCTTTTTTTGTGAATTGTAATCTTAGTATATTATTTATTAATAGAAAAGGACTATTCATTAAAAAAAATCATACTCATAGCTTTTTCAAGTTTTTCAAACTAACTAGAAATTTGTCTATTTGACCATTTTAATTATTATTAGAAATATCATTACAAAAGTAGACAATTTTGGAATAATTTGAAGTATTTAGAGAGTAAGAAAACATTTAAATATTTAATATCATACTAATCTACCAAATTTAATATTAACATTGATAAAATTGTTTAGTATAACTCTAAAAGATTACCACCAAGAAATGTTGGACTTATTACATTAATTAGGTTAGTTTCTATATTTAGATTAAATAAATAAATAAGTTAGATATTTAGTTCCTGGGAAGTTATTCCTGTAAGTAGTTTTTGTAAGGGACAATAAGGCTATATAAAGTTTTTCAGATATCAATATGAATCATTCTATATCTATCCGAATGTATCTAATGAAAATTTGAATCAATAAAATTAGTCATTTTATATTTTAGCACTTTCATTTGGTATTAGAGAAGGTTGATCAATGGGGAGAAGATTTCTTTTAGTGGATTTTGGATGACCAAACCCTAAATTTTATTAAAGAGAGGTTTGAGATTTATTATAAAGATGTTATATTTTCTAGCCTAAGAGTCTATGAATATGTTGTGATTTATTTTTTTATCAAGAATAAAATAGGGATCAGTTGTAGATGATGATGATGCCAAAGAAATCCTATTTAGTAGCATGCCTTCAAGCTTTGATCATGTTTTTTTGAATTAAATGAATCCTAGCCTAGAAATAGTAATTTCTTCTTTAATTGATGAAGGAAGCAGGGTTTGTAAGAGTTATCATATTACTAAAGGATGCATTTTATTTTCTAGAAATAAATATAGTGTTCTTCCCAGAAGAGAATTAAAAAAAAATTATTGTCAAAAAAATAGACATGTATAGATGAATTGTATTTAGCGGGCCAAGGATCTCATTAATGAGAAGTTGAAGAAAAATACATCTTTTTTTGTAATTGAAGGTGAGACACACTTTTGTGATTTTGCAATACATATAAAATAATGATGAGTATGATAGTCCACCTAGAAATGATACAAGATTTATGCTTTAAAGAATAACAAAGAAATTATAGGAGGTTGGAGGCAATGGAGGCTTGAGAATTTTTATCATCTCAAGTTTGCTTCTCACTTAGAGATGATTATTGGATGAGAAGAACCCTTTTGTGTCTCTAAAGAGAAGAAGGGGATTAACAACATGATAGTCCTTCTAGGGAGAGAGGAGGAAAGACATGTCATGTGTAGTCATATTAGTGACTATTGTTCCTATTGCACTGGAGGAGATATTAGACACACTCCATGGAGATGTAAAATTTTGGAGGAACTATGTGTCATTGTGTAGGGGAGGTTGGAACAGCCATATTATGAGGACAACTTCAAGATTTGCAATCTAAAGTTGTAGACATGAAATCTGCTTCAATAAGTGAATATTGGTGAAAGTATTTTATGAAAGTTTTCGAAGGAAGAATGTTGGTGAAGGAGCTTCATCAAAGTTTCCAAGGTTGGGTTAAAACCTTTACAACTTTCTCTCAACTTTCGCTTTTGTAGGGTTAATGTAATAAGGGGGGAATGTTGGACTTATTACATTAATTAGGTTAGTTTCTATGTTTAGATTAAATAAATAAATAAGTTAGATATTATGTTGTTGGGAAGTTATTCCTACAAGTAGTTTTTGTAAGGGAAAATAAGGCTATATAAAGTTGTTCATATATCAATGTGAATCATTATATATGTATCCTAATGTATCTAATGGAAATCAGAACCAATAAAATCAGCCATTTTATATTTTATTGCTTTCAAGAAAGGAGTAACAATTTCTCCATTACAAAATATTAAAAGACATCACGTGTGGTTAGTTATATGCTATATTTGGTATTAAAACAATTATATTTTTCAATTTAAAGGGTTATTGGTTTAAATTAAATTTATAATTTAAGAAATAATATTAAGTCATCTATAAATAATATTTGATTGACAAGTTTGAATTTTGATGAAAAATCATGATTTAAGGTTGTTTTATGTTGGATGCATTGTTCTCATAAGAAGTAAAAGGTGCTAATATGGATAAGTTTTATTTAGGAGATTGATAATTAAAATAAATATTTTAGTAGAACTTCTTATTTATTTTTAAGCTTGCACAAAAAATAGAATAAACTTAATTTATATAAAAAAAGATTCGTAATACACACACACACATTTTTAACTCATTAGAATAACTTATAAAAAAGATTGTACAAAAGTAATATCCTATCTGATTCTACTATTAGGAATTCACATTATTAATATTAGAGTTAAGGTGAGTATTATAGTTAGATTTATGTATATTATATTATGGTAAATCTTCTTATATTAGCACCTCATCATCATGACTTCATATATATTTTACACTCTTTGGTAATCCTTGTAACTTTCAAAGATGCAAGTGTTATAAAAATATATTAAATAATTTAGTTATTCAATTATTATTAATTTACATATTTTTAATAATTATATAGATGGATTTAATTTAAAGTTGAATTATAATTAAACTAAACTAAGAATTAAGTATTATTTTAATCGAGGAGAAATCTTAAATTATAATAATTAGTATTAGAACTAACTTTATGGAATATTTTTTATTTTAATTATTTTAAAAACATCTCCACATTTTGTAAATGATAGAATAATAGCTGAAATTTCATATATATATTTTTCTTTTCAAAATATATATTTTAAACTTTTATCAAACTAATTTATTTTATTTTATTTGAAATAAGAATTTAGATTTTAATTTTTTTAATGTAAACTAATTCATTTTAGCACCTAAATAAAAATTCATAATAATTATTATGATATAGCTTTTGAAGTATATAGATAGTAGTCAAAATAGATGGGGGGTTGACCCTGAGTACAAAAAGGCTGAAAAATCAGCCAGTGGTTCCCTCCCTATCATCTAACCAATACTAGTTTTATACTTAAAAAAACAAACATGATCCAGGACAAAAAAACCAACATTAGTCCTACTGGAATAAAGCAAATAACCAGGAAAAGTATTCCAATATTAATAAAAACATACTAGTACTATCAATCTAGCAATTAAACTTATACAAATAACATAAAACCATGTAGGGCATCAAGTTCAAATTAAATGAAATTATAACAACAAAAGGAAAAACAACCAACAGGGCTAATTGCCCTCCTTCTTGTCTAGTTCCTCAACATCCTTCACCTCATGCCCATCCCTATCCATGACCCCCCTCCCTTAACAGGTTTGTCCAAGAGGGTCTTCATCTAGTCCTCCACTAGAAAGCCATATATGGAGTGGGAAGTCTCGCTCTCCTTGCCCAGATCCTTCATATCCTTGTTCACGTACAAAAAAAAGGGTGGTAGCTGTGAAATGCATCACTTTAGTGGATAACTTGGCTAAGGTTTCAAACCTTTGGTAGATGCCAGTGTACTTATCTACCAAATCCTTCATCAACTGTTCAAGTTTGTCAAGCCAAGCTTTGTAATGACTCCGGTATGACAATGATTTCCTTTTCTACCCTCCACTTTAGGACTGTCCTTCATGGGGGAGGTGATGTCCTCACCACCGCTTCTAGTCGAGGAAGGGTTAGCCTCAAGGGTGTCAGAGACATGGGTGGGGCTAGCAGGAGTGGAGCCAGACTTCTTTCCAATGTCTTGGTGGGATTTCTTTCTCTTAGGAGGTTTAATATCACTTTTAGTAGACTCTGAGCTAAAATCCTACTTCCGGGAGGATTTAAACTTCTCCAATTGGAGACATTTTTTGGTTCTGCAAGCACTCTATTTTCTCTTCCTAGTTTTTGTGTCAGAATCAATGAAATTAATTTTAACCTCAGGAATGGGGGTTTTCTTCATTTTTTTTTGGCTAGGGCTAGGGCCAAGGTCAAGAGACACTTTGGGGAAAGTAGTAGTTGGAGGGTTAACTAGGAGCGACAGGTTTTGTGCAAGCTAATGGGTATACAATTTATTCATGAGGCCTTGGTGAATGAGGTAAAAGGGTTTTCCCTCCTCCTTTCTCCTAGCCTTGAAGATGCTACCCTCCATAGAATTCAGCAAAATAAATGAGAAGGAAATTTGATCCTGATTTCTAAAATGGTTGAGGATGGGGAAATGGTAGAAATTAGGTACTTGAAATCGATCCTCAAGGGTAATGTATCTCATAATAGCATAGTAGATGACATCCCAAGGCTTGGGAAGGTACTCTTTAGAAAACCCACCACGCATTCGAACCGGTTCTTCTTGAAACTTGAAGAATTTTCACAGACTAGTTTCATCATTCACATGAGCTTGTTTGCACTAATTCTTGCCACCCATGGGAAAACCATGGATCCTAGCAATAAGATCCTTAGTGATTTCAAAACTCATCCCATTGATGGACACTCTTCTGTCATTCCATGAATTGAAGAATTACATCGATATGTTCTCCTCATGTTTTATCATCCCTTCCATAAAGGGTAACAAGCTACCCTCCCATAGAAAAACAATCGTTGCTTCACTCTTGTGAATGCATTCCTCCACTCCCACAAGTTCAATATGATCACTAGTGCCCATACCTCCACCTAACTCAACCACCAACTCTTCATATTTTTCTACCAACTCCTCTGAATTTTTCGACATCACCATGTTGCAGGTAAAGCAGTCTTCGTAAGTTAAATAAAAAACACTCAAGATGAAAATGTAGAGGTAGTAAAAGACCATCATAAGGATGCAAGGTTTCTCGAAGACCAAAAAACCTCTTTCCTCCACACGAGTGAATTATCCCTTTCCTTTCGCAATCACCCAATGCCAGCTATATTTGGAGTGGGGAATGAGCGAGGTGTCTTTATTATCTTTTTCAGTTAGTTTTTTGAATCTAAACAAATCCATAACCTTAGTCCTTTTGCAGAAATAATAATAATTCACAGCAAGGAGATCATAAAAGTGTATCAACATATAATCTTGCCAAACGTAAACTTTATGAGGCAATTTGCTTTCCCACCCAAGCGAAAAATTGAAGATGTGCCACTTGGTGTGATGGTTAGTATGTCAGTGTTAGTAGTACACTCATGTTCCATCAACACTTTAGTTGATGATGAAATTAGGTTGATGTCCTCCCATTCTATTAGCCTCATGACACTATGTCCGAATTTAGCCAACTCATCAGTCACAACATTGCCTTCAAGGTAAATATGATCCACCTAGATTTCCTGGCATTCCTCCATCAACTTACAAACTTCTTCAATTATCACCTTGATCGCCCATCTACTCTGACTTTCTCCTTTAATGGCTTTAATAATTAACATCGAGTCCCCCTTGACTACCAGCTTGTTAATTCCACATTTCCTCGTGAATCTCATTCCCCATAGAAGAGCTAAGGCTTCAGCTTCATTGTTTAAGCCACCTCCATAGTTTCTAGAATAAGCCATAAACATTCTCCCCATAGAAATGTGTAAGACACCCCCAGCTGCAGTACTTCCCATCATGGTAGAGCCATCAAAATTAAGCTTTATGCATGTCTTAGGAGGTGGGTTCCACATTGTTTTCTTCCTAGTCAGAACTTTAGAGTTGTCAAATTGTACCACCATATGTCTCACTTCCTAGGCCGAAGCCCACTACATATTATAATATAGTTGAATACTTTCTTTATAATATTTATTTATGAACATTCATTTTCTCTAAATGTTCTACATTTTATCTTTTACAAGTGACCAAAAATGAAGACTCAAGTTATGTCACAGCTCTTGTTTTATTTAAAAAACAAAAAAAATCTTATTCTTAAATAATATATGATGTATGCTATTTAAACCGACCAAAATTTGGTTGTATACATACGCTGTCCAACCCTAAACAAAACGCGGACATATCGAGGAAATCGGGCGGTTGAATCGAGCGCTACAGCTGCTGATACTTATTATTGTAACATTATCCACCAAGGATAAAGTTTTAAATAAATTAATAAATGAAAAGCCCTTTGCAATCATCTATATTTTCGAATCGAAGCTATAGCGCTTCCTCAATCCAAAGCAATCCCATTTCTCTGGAAAACCCCAGTTGAAGGGTTTCTTCTGTTTTTCCTTGCGAGATGCCATCTACAGCCCCCGTTCAGACCCATTTTAATGTTGTTGAGAAACTCCTGTCAAATGGATTCAATCATCTCCGTGTTGACGACAATTACATACTTCCTCCCAATGAACGCCCCCAAATGGATGAGGTTTCCGATTCTTATAGAATTTCAGTAATAGACCTCAAAGATTTGGATGGTTCTACCAGAAAATCGGTGGTGAATGAGATCAAGCGTGCTTGTGAGGAGGATGGTTTCTTCCAGGTAAAGTATTTATTTGTTTTCCTCTTACCCCTTAATAAAAAACTTATTTGGTTCTGATTCAATTTCCTGAATGCATGTTATGACAAATCTAGATTGTGAATCACGGGGTGGGAGAGGATCTGATGAAAAGCATGATGGATGTTGCCAACGATTTTTTCGAAATGCCCATAGAAGACAAAGCGTGTCTCTGTTCAGAGGACCCGAGGCTACCGGTGAGGCTTACTACCAGCTTCAATGCCACCAAAGACAAATTCCTCAACTGGATGGATGTTCTAACACAACAATGCCATCCTCTGGAGGAATACATCTATCAGTGGCCCGAAAAACCTTTAGCCTACAGGTACTTAGTAAACAGAATACCAAAAATGAACAAAATTTTCAGTAAGAATTTTCAAACTAGCAGAAATGAGTTTCTTTAACGTTGGTAGTACAGAGACATTGCGGGGGAGTATGCTAAGGAAATAAGAGCCCTCACGTTGAGGCTCTTGGCTGCTATTTCTGAGGCTATGGAGCAGGATTCCGATTATTTGAATAGAGTATTTAAGAATCATAGGCAAACGATGAACATAAACTATTATCCTCCATGCCCTGATCCAAATCTCACCCTTGGCTTAGTACCTCATTCAGATCCAGGAGGTATCACTGTTCTGATGCAAGGAGATGTTAGCGGTCTGCAAGTGCTCCAAGATGGGAAATGGTTCGCAGTGGAACCCACACCCAATGCCCTTGTGGTCAATTTGGGCGACCAGTTGCAGGTTTATCACAATTCATATGATTACAATGTAGAGATTAATATGTTTCTCCAATCCATAATACTATTTGAAATTGAGTTGGGTATAAATGACTTGATGATTGATGTTTGGAATGGAAGTCTCTGTTTCTTGTACAGATAATTGATCTCTTTCATTAAGATTTATAATCTATGTGTGATGTGTTTTTCTTATGGTCTCAGACAATGAGTAGCATATTTAGTTTGAAACTATTCTCAGAATTCCCGTGTTGTGAACTTCCTTTTGATGATGTGAATTGTTTATATTAGGTATTGAGCAATGGGAGATTCCAGAGCGTTGAGCATAGGGCTGTAACAAACAGTGGTATTGCTCGTATAACCATTCCTACATTCTATAGCCCTTCGATGGATGCACTCATTGCTCCTGCAGAATCAATGGTGGATGAGGAGTATCCGGCTCAGTACAGAGGATTCACGTATGGGGAATTCTTTGAGGCATTCCGGAGCCAGGGATTGAAGAGCAAGAGCATTTTGGATAGCTTCAAGACTGAAACTGGATAATGATGTTGCTGATTGATGATTTATCTATTCCAATGAGGATCTGGAACATGTTTATCTATTCCTCTATAATTGACTGTTGTAGATATCAAATATGTTTTTGTTGATGTCCAGAAATTCTCTCTTTTAGAGGTTTGCTTTTGTATTCTTTCTGCAATAGATTGGAGATGGAATGTGTGGCCAACTATTTATATTCTACACATTCCATACATTCCATTCATTGCGGCAGCGGATGGCTTAAACATCACACTAAGGCTTGAAATTAGAATAAAAGTGTTGAATAGTCAATTTTTTTTTTTTCCCAAACTTCAATTTTCCATTAGTGTGTGATGTTTAAGGGTGACCTTTTGACGGAACCTAAGTGACGTATTTGATAATTGTAATTTGTGTATATGAATGTGATTATATCTCTTTGTAGAGCTCTAGAGTAAGGGGTTGTGTAGTAGTGTATGTAATTGTGAATATTTACAAGTGTAGATGATTATAGTGTCTGATATTTTGAATAGTCAACTATGTCAATAGTTTAGAAGATACATTATGTTTCAGTTCAACTAACATATTTGCTCATAAACAAATCATATTCTACCTTCTACTGAAGAATTCATGTTTCATTTGTAAGCTCTTTGCATCTTGCACTATGGTTATTTGGCTTATCCTACAAGTCCATTTAGAGCATTGAGCTTCGTGGTAGTGAGTTTAAATCAAGAGTCGTGAGCTTCCTTGGCCTAAATCCTAAAACTATTGTAATCAATTTTCATAGAATGAAATATTTCTCATTTTGATTTTCTCCACATTGGGTTTTCCAAATAGAAATCTTGGTGCCTTTTTGTGTTGTACTTTTTGTTTCTATTATTTCCTTCTACACATGTTAAATGAAATGACTGGATAATAAGAGGTTATTTTTCAATATACCTTGATTTAATATATGTTAATTCACCCCCTCACCTCACCATCTAAAAGTGTTCAACAATTGGCATCAGAGAAAGGTTCCTAAAGTAGAAATTTAACAACCAAGGTAGATCCAAGATTTGAGTACAATGTTTGAGCCAGATTTTTTTTAGAAGTTCGAGAACTACAAGGATGAGATGATAGGGTTATATATCTTGAGAAATAATTAAGACTTTCTCTTGTTGATCTAGAAGATGCCCAATATGTATGAAAGAAATATAAAGAAAAACTGAAGAAGGTGACAAATAACATTGCCCATTTGAAGATTCAAGTTGAAGAAGGAAAGAAAACTATTGATACTTTTATTGTTACATGTCAAATACAAAGAGTTCACTATTCTTTAAGAAATTGTGACCTTAAGAAAGAAATTGGAGGGTGCAAAGAACAAGTTGGCAAGGCGTTGAAGCTCAAAAGTGATAGTGATCTATTGGATGAAATGTTAAGCTTCTATAAACCATCAAAGAACAAAGATGGTATTGGTTTTGATATTCCTAAAAGTTCTAAGGCTCCTAGAAAAGATGAAAATGATAAGGAAGAGATGAAGGATGAATCCAAGAATACAAATGATGATCAAAAGTGTTTCACTAAAATTTGGAATAGGAAAAATATACTAATTTCCAATCCTACTTAAATCATGTATTCTCGACTTTTCAATTATAATTATTTTTCATGCAACAATTTTGGACTTAGAGATAGTAAATGTAGAATTTGTAGTGGATCTCAACCATTTGATATTCCTCTAAGACAATAAAAGAATATTTGATAATATTTCCTTATGTGAGTGTGTAGCTTCACACACATCCTTTTCATAGTTGTAGATACTCTTTTGGTCCCATATGCATAACACAGTGACACACTTTTTCAATGGATATGTCTTACATTTTTTTTTTGAGAAACTATTAGATTAATTTTGGACCATTGCACCTACATTTTAACCATGGTTGAGAAGCAAGACAATGGTATCATGCAAACAACTTCATTGGACGTGTAGTGAAACTCACTCATGTAGATGGATACGAGTTGTCTACATCTTTGATCGATAATGCTATTTCTATTATTTGTGTATGATCATTGCTTGAGAAATCCCAAATAGAGAACTCATATAGATTGTTGTCTTCCTGATCATCATCCTTTTAGAGAATGTTTTTCTAGATATTGCACCATTTATAATAATTTACATATTCTTTATGCTTCAATGATTCTCATGTTCATAATACTTAAGTTTACTTAGGTAAACTCATTTATTAGGTAGGTGGATATTATTGAGTCCTATTTGGACTCTTAACTCATCCTTGAGGATATTATTATTGATGGGAAGATTCCTTGTAAAGCCACTTCTAGGCTTCTCACTCAGACCTTATCTAAGTGTTTCCTAGGACCACCTTCTAGGCCCTAGAGGATTCCCTCTAGACCCCTTCTACCTTAGGATAATTCACTCTATTACCCTAACCCAAAGAATCTCTCCACTAAATTTCCACTTCAAAAATCTTGTTGGTTTTATACACACAAAACCATTCCAAGAGTATCCAACACCATGAGAAACACTATCATGGATGGATGGGCTCCAATACATCTTATTTTCCACAATCTATACTCCATTTTTTCATTCAACCCTTTATTTTTGCTTGATCTCTTGAAATCCTAGAAAATAAGGCTAATAGGCTAATAGTCCCAATTAGGCCTCCTAATGCATTTCTTTCCTAATAAATTAGAAACTTCCTTAAGGACCCAAGAAGCTAACCCATGATGTTGATACCATTTTGGGAGAATCCTAATATTTACCTAGTTTTAGTTTCCCTAAGTGTCAATACAATATTATTGTCAATTGATCCTGAAACTTTGAGGGTTTAAGTAATATCAACTTTCCAAACTTGTTCTTGCTTAATATGGGTTCTTCAAATACTAGTTTCTTTTTCCACATTTCCTTACATTCCCAACTGACATTTCCCTTTCACTCCCACACTTTTATCAATCCATCCACCCATGTTTCATTCAACTTTTGTGTTACTTGCTCCTAGTCAGGTTCTTGTTGACTTGCCTATGGAAAGAACCTTTAAAAATAAAACTCTATTCATAGGCCTCCAAAATTGGTATATACACTATACATCAAGTTCCCTTCCATGTTTAATAGGCTATGATCTTCCCACAATTGAATTTTATGGAAAACGCATTTTAGCTTCTCTCACTCTGAGTAAACCAATAAACTGGTCATAGAGGAAAGATTTTACAAACCAATGCTAATAAAATCCAATAAACCTAGCTAAGCATACAAAGAAAAGAAATGAATTGAACTATCTATCCATAATAGAGATTTGGTTCAACCTGTATATGAGGATTAGTAATGCAAAGAACACTAAATATCAAATCAAAAGTATTCACAAAACTAAATAAACGTAACTTTAAGATAGACTAAGATGAGCTCTCAATTGAGAATATGAGCCATTAATGGGCTCTCTCAATGAGAAGCTCTCTTGTTGAGTAGCTTTGTCTAATTGGATAAGATGTATGGTTGATTCTCCAAAGGCTTCAAATGTGTTCTTGATGGATTTTGGCTTGGGTGAATGGATTTGATGTAAAATGGCTTCTCAAAAATGGCATTATGGCTTTACTTCATGATCAAAATGGCATTACTTTGTTACTATGGGTGATTGTGTTAAAATGGCTTCGGAGAGGATTCCTTAAATAGGCAAAGGGCTTAAGGGATCAAGGGCTAGGATGCAAGGATGATAGAAAGCTTATGGAAGGTTTAGATTGAATAAGAGGAGAGCACATGGATTGTGCTTCCTTACAGCCAATCAAGGAGTGACACATGTCACAGGGTGATTGGTTAGAGCAAGAGGGGTTGAGGGGTCAACAAAGGAGGCTCAAAGCTCATAAAGACCCTTATAATGGCTTGTAAGAGCAATGAATGGGCTTGTAAGAGTCATTTATGGCTTTGTGGGCTTCATAAAGTTTTATGGTTGGGATATTTGTGAGAGAGTTGAGATATTTTGACTTGGGTTGCATTAAGAAAGTCTTAAGCTTGACTTAGGAATGTGCAAATGATTAAGGCTTGGATTAGGCTTTGGTTAAGATTAGATTAGGCTTGTTAGAGATGGGCAAGTGGATGGCATTTAATGAGGGTGGGTGAAGGAGGAGATATTTGTTGGCTTTGGCTTGGGTTAGCAAGTCTTAACCCATGTTTATGGAATTTGACAAGGTTAGGGGGGGGGATTAGGATTAGGGTCAAAGATAAGGATTGACATCTTCTAGAAGAGTCTAGGCTTTGGATGAGGATGAAGACTTTCTAGAAGAGTCTAGAACTTCCTAGGATGAGGATAAATAAGGTTTTTAGGAAATAAATAAAGTTTTATTTATTTCAAGGGTTTGGGTTGAGGAGATATTTATTAAAGTATTTTTCATAAACATGAGGATTAATATTTAATCTTAATTAAATATTTTGAGTTGGGATTAGGGGTAGGAAATGATGGGATTAGCCTTTAATTGAAATTAAAGAAGGATTAGAAGATTTTGGAAGAGGTTAGTGGTCTTAAGAAAATTGGCCAAGTTTTGGGCAAAAAAAAAAAAAAAAATTATTTTGAGATTTTTGGTCAATTTATTAATTAAATAATTAATAAATAAGAAAATAATGTTTACATAAGATTTAAACATTTTTGGGAGGGATTCCTTAATTAAATATTTTTTATTAAGATAAAGGGATTTAAAGGCATAAAAATAAATAAATAAAATAAATAAATAATTAATTAATAAATGATGATGTCATCAGGGACTTTTTTAGAAAATAAAAATACTTTATTTTCTAAAGGATTTAGGTGTCTACACAACCCATTTATGATGAAATTTTGAGTTGCAATCAAATGTGATAAAATATAACATGATTTCACTTTGTTTGCTATCCAAAATCATCAAAACGATCAACCAACCCTTTGATTAGGATTTGTATGACCTTATATACTCAAATCTATTGAGTTCCAATTGCTAGAACTTATCCATAACTACTTTTGGGTGATTTTCAACTTATTGTTAGCATGTTGTCATGACCACATTGCAACTTTGCAATGTTGTCAATGACAACTTTGCAACTTTGCAATGTTGTCAATGACAACTTTGCACCTTTATGCACTTTTGCCTATTTCCAAGACTTGGACCATCCAAATTTATGCATCTTGGATCGATTATTCCATCTAACACTTCCCTACATTTTTTCCACTTTTCCTCATCAATTTTGAGTCCCAAGGCCTATTTTCCCATGTTGTGCAACTTTGCAACTTTTTGACAATTTTGGCAATTATATGTCAACACTTGGCAACTTGTACCAACACATCCTAGTTGACACTTTAAACCCCTAGACACACCTACATGACTCTAGATAGCCCCTTATTCCCTAGTGACTTGTCTAGAGTCACTTACAAGCTAAAAATACTTAGGAGACTTAGGGTTTACTAGCCCAACCCTTGTTGCTCCTGTACCATTCTCCCCTACTATAAAGAAGTTAATCCACATCTAAAGCTAAGAGGTCCTCACTAATTCCACTATTATTGAAGTCACTCTCATCTATTCAGGTGGACTATGACTTAGGTAGATGTTCCCATTTAACAAGATGCTCCATGTAGACACCATGTCTACTCTTCTTCTTCACTCTCGAATCTATGACTTTATTGAATTTTGAGTGCTTCTTTGGTGGTATGGAAACCTTTCTATGGTCATTATCTACCTATCCACCATCATCTTTCTCTAGCCCATTTGGTCCTTTGTATTTGATTAGGTATTTTATATTGAAGATTGGTGAAATGGCTAACTCTGTGGGTAGCTCCACTTTATAGACATTATGCCCATACTTTACTAGTATCTTGTATGGTCCTACTCTTCTCATCTACAACTTTCTTGGGATTTTGTTGTGTAATCTAGCCTTGTTGATATGGATCATCACTAAATATCCACCCTCAAAGTGTAAGTCCTTTTTCTCATCTACCTTGGTTTTGAGCTTCTAATTGGCCTCCCTCGAGGTCTTCTTAACCTCTTCATGTATGCCTTTCATGGAATGCAAAAAGTACTAAGTGTCTCCACTCCTTCCTTTTATTTTTCCAATTTCTCTAAGCTCACACACTCCCCATGGCTGTATTCCATGAACTATCTCAAAAGGCCTCTTCCCAATAGTCTTGTTTATACTATCATCATATGAAGATTTAGCTTGGGGTAACACTTGATCCCACATCTATCCATATTCCTTTGTCAAGAACCTTAAGAGGTTTCCTAACACTTTGTTAATGACCTTTGTTTGGCCATATATTTTTGGATGGTAGGCTAAACCAAATGAAATATTTGTGTCCAATTTCTTCCACAAGGATTTCTAAAAGTGCCCCATAAATTTCATGTCCCTATAAGAAACAATACTCAATGGAAACAATACTCAATGGAAAACCATGCATCCTTACTACCTCTTTAAAGAAGAGATAAGAAATATAACAAGTATTGTGAGCTATTTTGAATAGTATGAAATGACTCATTTTGTTGAATCTATCTACAACCACAAAAATACTATCAAATCCAGAGTTGGTCCTAGGTAAGCCACTAATGAAATCCATACTAATGCATTCCCATGGTTTTTTTGGAACATGGTGTGGTTGAGACAACCCTACATTAATAGCAATCTCTTTTTCTTTTTGACAAATCGTACATTTGTCTACATACTTTCTTAAATCTTTCTACATTTTAGGCCAATAATAGAACCTTTGGACCAACTCTAAGGTCTTTTTAAGGAAAAAATACTACTAAGACGCTCATTATGTTTCTATTGCATCAAATTCCCCCTCATGGATCCTCTAGGAACACATAATTTTTGACCTTTAAATAGTAATCCATTTTGTAATGTATAATCTTCTTATTGAATGTGAAAGTGATTATTAAACTCCATACATATCTTGTAGGCCTCTGAGAATTCCTCATCATCCTTGTATAGGTCCTTGAGGCTATCCACTCCAAGGCTTTGTAACTACACTTCACTACTAGTAAGAAACTGCTTGCTAAGTGTAGCAACTGCCTTATTTGTTTTTCACTATTTATGTTTGATAGTGAAGGTGCAAGCTTGGAGAAACTCCACTCACTTGATGTGTCTATGACTAAATTTATCTTGTGTGTTGATGAAGCTTAGGGCCTGGTTATCTATAAAGACCACAAATTCCTTGGGTAATAGGTAATGCCTCCACTTTTTGAGGGCTTGCACCAATGCATATGACTCTAAGTAATATGAAAAGTACTTATTCTTTTCCTCATTCATCTTCTTACTTAAAAATATCATAGGTCTTTCTTCTTGACTAAGTATTGACACATTACCTACATCACATTCCATAGTGAATAAATTCTCAAAACTTAGAAGAATTATGATGGGCTGAGTTGTCACCTTTTGTTTTAACAATTCAAACCCCTTGTTAGTCTCATTATTCAATTTTAACTTGGCTTTTAGCTCTCCTTCAATTTTTTTTAGGATAGGTGCACAAATCAAACTAAACCACCTTATGAACTTCCTATAAAGTTGAGCCAACCCATGAAAAATCCTCACCTTTAATCATGACTTTGGAGTAGGCCAATTCAAAACAGCTTCTACTTTTCTTGGATCCATCTTTAGACTTCCTTGTGAAATCAAAAACCTTAGACACATCAACTCTTGTTTCATGAACTCACACTTCTCTAATTTTATGGACAATTTTTATTCATGCAACATCCTTAGTAGAGTCTCCAAATTCCTCAAGTGTTCCTCTTTTATCTTGCTAAAATATGATTATACCATCTAATTACACCTCTATAAACCTACTTCTATAGTCCTTGATCACTTCATTCATTAATCTCATGAAGGTATTGTTACCATGAATGATGATGATGGTATTCATATGGGAGAGTATCATAACATTACTAGAGAGATGATACATTGATCATAGATTGCATTCATGGAATTGTTTATCATTGATGTCAACATACATGTTACTTTGTAGATATTGATAGAGAAACAAACATACATTGAGGTCATGCAATTCAAGGATTGAAGATACAACAATGCGTAGTCGAGGATGTGTTTTGCATAGTGTCTTGGTGATGTAGTTAAGTGTGCATGTGGAAAGATGAAGATAGTTGATAGTTATTCAATATTTATTGAAGAAAATATTTAGACAAAGTTCCTAAGAAGTAGTTATCATTGTTTTGATTATATCTCCTAATAGAGATAGAATTTGATTAAGAAAGGTTAGACAATGGTAGATGTTAATTTAGGATATTTGCAAATGTAATAACATTGTTGTAATTCTATGTGTTTCAATTATAGATTTCCAAGATATATAAATATATCTTCAAGAGGCATGTCTTGTGAAGGGACATGTCTCTATGGTTATATATATTAATTAATCATTAATTAAAACATTATTAATTATAACATATCTATATTATATATAAATATATAATATATAATATATAGCATACAATATATATATATATATATATATATATATATATATATATATATATATATATATATATATATATATATATATATATATTAGAGTATGTATAATTAATGATTAACAATAACCATAGAAGGATTAACTCTAGGGTAGTTCAATCCGAAAGAAGCTACAATTTAACAGTAGATGCCATATTGAAGATGGTGTGATTGATTGTGCTAAGTTATGTGTTGCACATGTGAAGAGTTATGAAGACTATGAGGCAACATTTTGGTTGTAATTAAGAATTTTTTTAATATTCAATGTAATGTGTATTGTGATATCTTAATGTAGTCCTATATTATATTTGTAAATTAGGAAAGGCTCAATGTCGACTCAATAATTAGTTTGAGGACTTGGTATAAAGGACAGTTATTTTCCTTATGGTAAAAAAGAGGTTTTATGTAATGTAAGTGTGTGAACTTGCAGGGTGTAAGATCCAATGAACTTGATAATGAATATCTTGAAAATAGAGAAGTTTTTAGTGTGGTTAAGGCATGACAAGCTGAGAGAAAGATTGTATTTGGGAAAGAGTTTTCTATGGATATTTTCTTATTGGTATTATTTTGTGAAGGATAGTTATAAGGCTAGTTGGAAAGTAAATTTGGTGGTCTTGTCCTTGAAGTTGTTTTGATAGTCGGTTAGTCAGCCTTTGACAACTCCTAACAGTGTTAGAATCTCCTCATAGGAATTCAAAGTCTCCTAACATGGATTGAAATGTATTGAATGTAATTCATTAACTCCTAATAGGGTCCATCCTCTTACAAAAAACTTATATATCAACACATCATTTTGTGGGTACCATTCCCACTAGGATTTTCCCTCTAATCAAGGGTTTCCCTAATTAACAAATTTGGTGTTATTGTGAATAGTGATCATGTTGTGGTTATTGCACTTATTGATTACATGTTTCAGATTTAATAAGGTCTATAGATTTATTTTTGATATGATAATTGAGTCACCCTTACTCATTTATTTGGTTGACTTTAATTTCTAACAATCGGTGTCAGAGTATCAAGTTCTTGAAGGAAAAGTTTAACAACTTTAGGAGATCCATGGCGATTAATTTTATTTTGTAAAAGTGCATATATTAGCTAAAAAGTGAGTTTATTATCACTTCTCACTTTTTGATTTGGTCATGGAAGAAATTCATCAAATCCCTCTTGTGATAAATCAGTGTTCTGCTTGTTGCATTAGTTTGGTTTGGTGGATCATCATGATTAGTCTCATTAAATTCGTATAAGAATTTCTTCACTATACCGATGGTTTCATTTGATTTGCAGCCCTGTTATTTTATGATGGTAATTCTCATTTTCCCCTTTTGGTTGTAAGGTAGGGATTTCTACGTTAATGGTTTTTAGTTCTTCTTTCTTTTGTTTTTAATTTCTAAATATTAGGGAGTGGAGAACTTGTGTTCCCCTCCATTTTTATGCATTTCTATCACTGATTTGGATGGGGACGAGAATTTCTATTTTGTAGGAATTTAGAAATGCAAATTTAGGCATTGCTATGCTACCAATTTTTACATGGCTACTTGGGAGTCAAATTTTATTTGATTTTCATTAGTTTGGGCATGTTTCTCAATGGGTTTTTGATTTCATCAAGTTCCAAAATGCTTTAATTTTGGCATCAACTCATTTTCATACCATCTAGTTTTTAATTATTGTCCTAGTTGGCTTAATTAGAGGATTGATTGTGTAGTCTTTGCCTCAACAATTAGGACCATGAAATTGTAATAATTATAGGATGGTTTTAAGTATTTTATTTCCACATATGAAGTCATGTCTTGATATTGGTTTTGGTGGACTTATGAATTTTTTCACATTGTGAATCAGAATTTTTGTTTTCAAATTTTATTGGACCTTTGGTCTTGTTACCATATCCTTGAGATGGGGTTTCAATTTTGTTTCTATCTAAGAAGTTTGAATTTTGGGCTTTTTATATTCTTGCCTTATTTTGCATGCTACCCATATTTGGTTGGGGTTTTGGCAACACCTTATTGGATTATGGAAATGAATTATATCTCATGTCTCCTTTCTTGTTGTGCTTCTACCTCATGAACATTGGTATTCATGTAGAGTCCATACTCCCATATTTAGGTTGGTTGAGTGAGCTCATGATACATTGTCATTTATTGCACTATTGAAATTCACGACGAATCCATAATCTCAAATATAAGCTACTTGAGTTAGCTTATTATGTACTTGCTTCATTTTTGAATTTCTCATATCCAACCCTTGCATTGTTATTATGTGATTAAATTCATGAAGTTGGTTGTGCCTATACATGAGCATGTGCACGTGTATATGACAAGATTTTATGACACCCAAACTCTCAAATATAGGTTGATTTATAGATTGATCATTTGGGGTTGGGATGAGAACTTGTATTTCCTACAGTTACTCATCATGTAATGAGAATGGGTACATAGGTTAGACATGTGGAGTGGCTTCTATCATGTACCTTGGAACTAAAGGGTTGACAAGGTAAAGTGTAGAAGAAGTTATAATAAGTGATAACCAAATTAACTATTAGGTAATAAAACTTAACAAGATAAGAGGAAGCCTATGTTGTCAAGAATCTCGAGGGAACTAGTTTGAGGTTGTAGTACCTGTATGGTTGCTAGTCTTCTACAGAAGTTAGTTTGAGGTCATGGTGTTCTAGCCACTGAGGGAGATGATTCTACACCACATGTAGGTTAGGATTTCTAATGCCAAGTGACTACACTCCACTAGAGTCTCTAAATAGCTATTTTATAGTGGGTTTGATTGGTGATCTGATATACTTATCCATTTTCATAATCCAAAAGGACACTACATTATCTTCATGATCATATAGATGTTGGTAGCATATTTTTCTTAGTATGCTTGTTAGTCGTGAGTGACTATCTTATGTGATTGTGTTTGGGTCATTATCTCCATCACCAGAGAAGGAGTAGGCCTACATGAATCATGTGGTTTGGAGGCATAGCTACCTATACCACTACTAGGGACCAATAGATAGAGATAATCTACTTCTAGTCTTGAGGCTAGAGCTGATGTTCATTTGGATTTTTTTATGTATCATGAGTATGTTCCCTTGTAATTTATGTTTCTCTCTAGATGCATTCATATCATATTTTAGATGATGCTTATCATGTTTACTTCTTGCATTCCTTTATTGTGATATTAGATATTATGACTTTGTTCATGTTACTTACCACTGTTATGGATTAGTGACGTGATTGATATATTAGCATGTTGGATGTTCAATATTTCTTTGATGTCATATATTTAGTTATTAGTAAGTTGGAACTGATAAGGTGACAACATAAATCTTATTTTCATATTGAGGTTTCATACTTTGGGGTATAGTTACGATCCTTGAGGTCTCATGGTGCCATTATTGTGGGGAGAAAATGAGCACAATTATTTTAGTTTGCTTCCTTCTTTTCTTCTGCTTTCCCTTTATTGTGATGTTTCTTATGTGCGTGTTGTTTGATGAGGACCTTTATTATCATGGATCAAAGTAATATGATGTTATGTGAGGTTTTTTCATCCTCTTTATGCCTATGGATTAATTACAGTTTATGTTTCATGATTTGCATGTTGCACTTGGTGCCTTTGCTTGATTATGATGTTGCATATTGTCTTAGAGTAGGAATATTCTTATGAACTAGTAAGTTATGATATTTAATTCATTTCTATGTTTTCAAGTGTTCTCTCCTAAATTTTTCTAGTTCCACTATTTAGCAACGTGGAGGTTCTAACCCTTTCACCCCTTTTGTTAGCACTTTTAGCTCATCTTTCAAATCTTTGGAAAAATTGAGATAACATTGGACAATACTGGTGAAGCATCCTACCTAGTGCAGTGAAAGATTGTACGATATTAGAAATATATTGTATGCAATAAAGAGAAAGTTGGTATGATACTGGTAGAATATCATACTTGCTTATTATAGAGTATCATCCGATAGTTATCATGTGGTAGTATTGTAAAGTATCACATGGGGTCTTTGGAAAACTACTCAGCCAAACAACAGACACTTCCCAACTTGTTGAGAAAATGCCAATATGTGATTTGGATACCCTTTTGGGAGTTTGTGATCCCTGGACTTTAACAATTCATCCATGAGATGTGCTAGATTTAGATGTTAGTTTGGTTATTATCTTGTCATTGTTAATGATAAATTGAAGTTGTATGGATTAATCACTTGGGAACTTTGGGTTTAGGCTTTAAAATAAACCTAGATTTTGATGTTAGATTATATCTTGGGATAAATCTTGTATGATTAATTCTTATAAATTATTTTGGTTGTGCTTGTTAGTCATGAACACTTGGGGATCTTTGGTGGTTTGCATATTTTTCTCTTGTTGCAATCTCCTTTATGTTTGTTGTTGCATGTATCTATTTTTTATCTCTAAAAACATTGTTTGTCTTTGTTTATCCTTGTTTCTAAGGATATTCATGAAATGCATTAAAAAAGGCCCAAATAATAGAACATGGTATGTGCAAGATCATGGTATGCCAAAAAATGGCGATGTGAAAATAATGTAGTGTTGAAATGTCTAAGAGCATTTCAAAATATGCTCTGACTTTTTTCCCACCTATCCTGACAGCAAACCAAAAATATAATACCTTACCTTATCAGGTACTTGATTTGAGAATGGGTATCTAATTTGAGAATGGGTACCCAATTTCATAATGGTTGCCCAATCTATGCACCCAAATCATGGTGCTAAATTCAAATATAAAGGGAGTGGGGACCAATTTTTAAGTTATAGTTACTAAAATTTATTATATAGTATTAAATAATTATAATTGTTATTTATTATATAATTATATATCATATATATTATTATTATATTATATATATATATATATATATATATTAGTAACCTAAGTTTATAAACTATATGACGATGTATGTTCCTAGGGGTATTCCTGGGGACATACATGTGTTCCAATGAGTCCAACGGTGTCATGGGATATCCTATGACCCCTTGCAACCCATTAGATGACACCATATATTCTTAGGGGTCATAGGATGCCTAGGGACATACATCTTGTGTTTCAATGGGTAGAAAGGGGTTAAAGAGTATCCTATGACACCTTTTGACCTATTACATGATATCATATGTTCTTAGGGGTCCTAGAATCCCTATAGAAATACATGTGTTTCAGTGAGTCGAAAGGTGTCATAGAGTATCCTATGACCCTTTCGACCCATTACATGACAACATATGTTCCTCAAGGTCATATGTCCCCTAGGAACATATGTTGTCATGTAATGGGCTAAAAGGGGTCATAGGGTATCTGATGACCCCTTTTGACCCATTGGAACACAACATGTATGGCCCTAGAGGTCCTAAGACCCATAGGAACATATGGAATGTGTAATGGGTCAAAAGAGTCATAGAATATTGACCCATTGGAACATAACACATATCATGACAAGGGTCTAAAGACTCCTAGGAACATATGTTCTTGTGTAATGGGTTGAAAGGGGTCATAAGATACCCTATGATCCCTTTCTACCCATTGGAATATATCCTATGACCCCTTTCTACCCATTGGAATATAAGAGGTATGTCCTTAGAAGTCATTGCAACCCTAGGAACATTAGTCTTCATATAATGGGTCCAAAGGGGTCATAAGATACCGTAGGGCCCCTTTCTACCCATTGGAACACAACATGTATGTCTCTAGGGGGCCTGGGACCCCTAGGAATATATGTTGTCATGTATTTGATTGAAAGCAGTCATAGGTTATCCTATGACCACTTTCAACCCATTTGAACACAACATGTTTTTCCCTAGTGGTCTTATGGCCCACAATAACATATTCAATCGGGTAATGGGTTGAAAGGGGTCATAGGATATCCTTTAACCCATTTGATCCTTTGGAATAAAACATGTATGTCCCTAGGGGTCCTAAGAACAGTATGAACATATTTCATCATCTAATGGGCTGAAATGTGTCTTGGCATGGCCTATGACCCCTTACTAAAAATTTAAACACAACATGTATGGCCCTAGGGGTCATTGGGCATGTCATGACACATTTTGACCCAATACAACACATCATTTATTTCCCTATGACCCTTAGGAACATATGTTTTCATGTAATGAGTTGAAAGGGATTATAGAGTATCCTTTGACCTATTACAACACATTGTGTATTTCCCTTAGGGTCTTAAGATCCCTAGGAACATACATCATGTGTTTGAATGGATCAAGAGGAGTCATAGAGTTCTCTATGACACCTTTTGACTCATTAAATGATGACAAATGCCCATAGGGGTCCTAGGACCCTAGGAAAATATATCATGTGTTCAAATGAGTCAAAAGTGATCATAGAATACCCAATGACCCCTTTCAATACATTATATGACAACATATGTTCCTAGGGGTGGGGACATAAATCATGTGTTTGAATGGGTCGAAATGGGTCATAGGGTAACCTATGACCCCTTTTGACCCATTAAATGATATCATATGTTCCTAAGGGTCCTGGGGCCCCTAGGAACATATATAATGTATTTGAATGAGTCAAAAGGGTTCATGTAGCACCCTATGTCCCTTTCAACACATCTCATTACAACATATGTCTTTAGGGGTCCCAAGAGCCCTAGGAACAGGTCATAGGATAACCTATGACCTTTTTTGATGCATTTTATGACTACATATGTCCTTAGGGGTCATAGGACCTATAGGGACGTATTCCATTTGTTTGAATGGGTCAGAAGGGGTCATAGGATAACTTATGACCCCTTTTGATGCATTTCATTACAACATATGTCCCTAGGGGTCGTAGGTCACCTAAGGACCTATTAAATTTGTTCAAATGGGTCAAAAAGGGTCATAGAATAGCCTATGACCGCTTTAGACATATTTCATGACAACATTTGTCCCTATGGGTCCTAGCACTAGTACATTTGGGATCAAATTATTTCAAAATTTTTTGACAACGGTGTAATTGTGCTCATTTTCATATTTCTTTTTCAATTGTCCTTGAAATTGTCACAATATCGACCTTGACATTGAATAATTGTGATGCCCACATGAGCATAAACAAAAAAAGAAGAAAACATGACATAAATCATTCCCCATTTGTTTTGACTATGGAGAGCTATGCGTGAAAGAGGTAGAGAGTTTCAAACGAGGGTCAAGAGCTATAAACATTGTTCTACCCTTGTGATTGGTGCATTTCATTGCTATGCCCTTGTGATCTCTAAATTTTATTGCCATACCCTTGTAGCTCTATGATTTCAATGTCATGCCATGCCCTTGTATGACATAAATCATTTCCCATTTTTTTAAATTGTGGAGATTTGCACATGAAAGAGGTGGAGACCCTTGAACGAGGGTGGAGAGTTGTGAACATTTTCATGCCCTTATAATTAGTGCATTTCATTGTTGTGCCCTTGTGATCTCTATATTTCACTCCAATGCCCTTGCGACTCTGCAATTTTATTGATGTTTCATGCCCTTGCTCTATGATTTTCTTCAAGGGTGAGAAGAGGTACCTATATAAATGTTCTTTTATTTTCCTTCTAAACATGTATGTCTTTATATTTCCTTGTAAAAATGTATCTCTTTATATATTTAGAGAGATCTTTTCTAAGGTTCTTATTACATATTAGCTCACAATAGAAAAATTGATCTAGTTGCAAAGATATTCCAGAATCTAAATAATAAAACAATAAAAATCACTCAACTCATGCTAAATGACTTACCTCAAGATCCTGCACAAAAATAATGTAGACCACAAAAAATGGGTAGAGTTCGCAATAACTTTTACAAAAAAAATATTATAGTAGATATTTTTAGAAAGAAACAAGCCATAACCTAGTATTTATATATAGAGAGAGATGTTTTCAAAGGTGCTTATTACATATTAGTATAATAGAAAAATTGATCCAGCTGTATACATATTCCAAAATTCAAAAAATAAAACAATAAAACTCACTCTTGACCCATGCTAAATGACCTAGCTCAAGATCCTACACAAAAATAATGTAGACCACAAAAAATAGGCACAGTTCACAATAAATTTTACAAAAACATATCATAGAATATATTTTTAGAAAGAAACAAGCCATAACCTAGTTAAATTGGTCTAGTTTCTAATTATCTAGGTTGATTACAAATTCCTATAGAACTGTCATCAGATTAGGTACAATAAAATGAACAATTAGCTATTCCCAACTAGCAGGATCAAATACAATTTTTCAAGATAGTAAAGTAGCATATGCATCTGCATCTCTTGCATGTCAAGCATGAAGTGCATTCCCCAACTTATAACAAATGGTTGGATATAAAGGCTCCATACACTAGCCCAACAATGTAGGCCAAGGATGTAACTATGCGTGTATTGGCACACTCTCCCTGCTAGGATCCCAAGTATCTATTGCTGCTATTAGTTGTGGCATCCTATATGATCCAAAATGTTATAAAGTATTGGATCCAATAGTAACTTCTCCCATGTCTCATGAATTTGTTCAAGATAGTAAAATAGCATATGCATATGCATCTCTAGCATGCTAGGTATGAAGTGCATTCCCCAACTTATAATAAATGGTTGGACATAAAGGGTTCATACGTTGGCCCAACAATGGAAGCCAAGGATCCCAAGTATCCATTGCTACTATTAATTTGGGCATCCTATATGATCCAAAATGTTATGAAGTATTGAATCTAATAGTAACTTCTCCCATGTCTCCAAAAAATGTAACATAGGTTTAGTGTCCCTTGGCTCCTAGGAATTTGTAACAACTATTCTCACTATTGGAAGAATAACTTCATTGAAGAGTTGAGTGAAAGGAGTTGAAGAAGCAAGTTTTGCTTATGTCTAAATGGGCCAGCCTTAAAGACCACACACTAAGTGTTGACGCTTAGTGGGGCCCTCCAAAATTTATGCTGATTTTTATTTCTTCCATTTCCATTTGTTCCATTTCCATTTCATCAATTTCGAGGACCATAAAATCCATCAATGAACATGAGTGGGAGAAACTAATGAGGACCATAAAATCAATCAGAAAACATGAGTGGGAGAAACCGACATAATTTTAAGATTTAATTCCCTCTATATCATAAAAACTTAGAACTTGAGGTCTAGAAAAATGTTTGAGTTAGAATTTTTCTCTCTGCTAATTTATTATTCAAGTAGAGAGTGGATTTTTTAATTTTGTAAAGGTTGATATAATTTTTTTAATTTTATGTTAGTTTTATTTTTTATTTTTAATCAATTTATATCATTTAATATTTTTACCTTTCCTAATATTTTTCTCTACCGATTTATTATTTAAGTAGAGAGTGAAATTTTTTATTTTGTCAAGGTCGATATAATTTTTATATATTTTATGTTAGTTTTATTTTTAATTTTTAATCAATTTATATTATTTAATATTTTTACCTTTGCTAATTTTTTTATATAAATAATATTTTTTATTAAAACTAAGTTGTGAATTAATATTCACATATATTTTTGATTTAATTTTATAAAATAATAATTTTTTGAAAATTAAGAGTTGGTGGAAACACAATTATTAGGATTCTCCTTATAATCAATTATTTATATTATGATGTATGACTCTCTATCTAAGCTTTTGTTATGTTTTGTCCACCTATCAAACCACATTTACTATGGGAGTTTTTAGGCTAGTTTATAATGGCCTCGGCCAATGGTGACCTAGTTGTTGATACTAGTGTTCACGTTGCTTCTTCAGAAAGCTATGGTGCTTCCATTGAACAAACATCCTCGCAAATTTGTTGAGAAGGTCTTTCATGAGGTAATCTTGATATTATCCTTCCTTTGCAATAATTTGATGTTGCTTGTGATTGGTTGGTTCAACATAACTTAATAGGGTATTTTGTGGGTAGGACTCCTCCTGAAGCTATGCTCTGAGAATGGGTTAACAAGAGTTGGACTCCTCGTGGAGTCTACCTTGACACTGTGCAAATCCTTAACAAAGCTTCTTTTTTTTTTCTTTTCCAACCCATCTCAGGAAGACGCGGTTTTTACCAGTGGTCCTTGGTCAATGCATTCCTCCCTGCTAGTTTTTCAAAGATGGTTGAGAGATTTCACTATCTCTGATGACAAAAAGCTTAGGATTCCTATGTGGATTGAGTTTTTGGGTTTACCCTTGCCATGTTGGCCTTTTATTGAGTCCATTACCAATACTCTTGGAAAATTTATTTCAAAGGAACATGAAATTTTTTTCAATGCTCATCCTTAGAAATGCATTTGCATTCAGGTTGATCTCTCCAAGGATCTCAAGAATTTTGTGGGGATACAGATTGGTTTTCAAACCTTCCCTTAGAAGGTGCATTATTTCAACCTACCCAACACATCTTATCAGTGCCAGTGAGTGGAACACAAGATTAGGGATTGCCATTTGGCTATGCCTAGGGTTATACCCCTACCAAAAAAGGTCCATGTCAAACCTGTAGAAGGGAAGCAAAAAAAAGAATGGACCACTACTGGGAGCAAGGGAAAGGCTTCCTCGGCTCCTAAATAGTCATATGTGACTGTCGTTTTAGTTTTTGCTATTTCAATAGTAGCACAAACCTCAGCCATTGTAGGAACACAAGTGGTTTTTCTAGAACCAAACCCTAGTGTTTCATAGGTTTTAAACCCTAGTAGTTTCTAAGGGATGAAGGTAACTGCAAGGGCTAATACCTTGGTTGTGATTCAAACTCCTCTTGCTAATTCCTCCATTACAACTCAGAATGTGCAGAATTCTCACAATCCTTCCAGACATGCTAAGAAACTAGAGGAGAAATGATAGGTTATTAGTCCAAAGAATTTTCCTTCTAGCTTTAACCAAGTCTCAAATTTCCTATAGAATAGTTGCTCCTCTCATAAGGATGAGGAAGACATGGAAGAATTTTCATGAATTTGTTATCATGGAATGTGTGAGGTCTTACCGACCTCTCTAGAAAATACTATGTTAGGGAAATCCATCATAGACTTGGTAATTTATATTTTTTCTGCATGCAAGAAGTTAAAATCTCTAGTTTCATGCTTTCTTCTGCATGTCATGTCATTTGGTCAGATGACATTCTGTTTTCCTCTTAGCATGATTCTGGTAGGGGTAGCATAGGTACTCTTCTATCACCTCACCTTCATTTTGCTATTATTTCACATGGTTTTGACCCCACACACAAAAGAATTTGGCTTTTTCTTTCTATCAAATATCATTCTTTTGGAGTAGTTAATGTGTATGCTTCTAATGATGCTATGGAAAGATCTTAATTATGGGGCTGAATGGCTGACAACTTGCCTCTAGCTACTTGAATTATGTGTGGAAACTTCAATATGGTTGAGTTGGCCTTTGACAAAGATGACATTTTGCCTTTTCGTTGGATAGCTAGGGAAAGGGTAGCCTGGTACTACATGCATAAAAAATTGGGCCTTTTTTATCCTAATACTAACCATCGCCATCATAGTGGGGTTTGGCACACTTGGTCCAAATTTTGAGCTGGCTTTGACCACATTTTAAAACATCTCAATCATGCCATGATTACTGCTCAATCTTTTTTCTCCTTTTTTGAGGATCAATATTTACCTATCATTCCTTTTCCAGATGTGATGTTATTAGACCACTATCCCATTTATTTTTCTATTTCATGGCACGCAACTATCCAGCAGGTTGTTAGGACTCATTTTTTCCTCAATACGTCAATGTTGATGCATGCTTCCATTATTGCTCATATCCTACATGTCTGGAATTTGGAGCCATGTCCGCTTTCTTAGACAAGGTGGATTTAGTAATAAAATGATGCCATTACCAAAATTGTTCAATTTCTATGCATCTATGGGTGAAAGTTGGAAGTTTTTAGAAGGTAGTCATATAAGTCCACTACCTTAGCTCTCAAGAAATCTTCTGAGGCTCTCACCTTTAACCTTTTGATGTTGATTTGCAAATTCAACATGTAAAAATTTGTCATGATAAGAAAGTTATAGATAATTATGCTGCTCTAGGGGGCCAAATCAAAGCTTTCCTCCATTGGTTGGAGGTTGGCAATAAGGCTTTGAAGGAGTTCTTCTAGGCTCTTTAAGCCCGTCATACCAATTTTGGGATTTAAAAAATCAAACAAGGCACTTCTGTTCTCTCTAGTCTCCCTAACACCCTGCAAGCTTTTGTTCACCATTAAAGTAATGTGTTTGCTTCATAGGGAAATTTAGTTGCTTGGGAGGAAGCCCTCAAAAATTATATTTCTATTACTCCAAACCACCTAGCAGTTGAGCAACGTGCTTTCTGTGAGTAGCTGCTCACCTTTTGAGACCTCAAGGAGGTGATTTTTTCCATGGCTAATGACAAGTCCCCCAGGTATGATGGGTTTCCTTGTGAATTTTATAAACACCTCTAGGAGTCTATTGGTCTTGACCTACACAAAGTTTATCTTGAATCCTATCATTCTAAAAGCTTAGGACCTTTTATCAACAAAGGAAACATCAAATTCATACCTAAAGGTGGCGATCCTAAGGATATTTGTAACTAGTGACCCATTACCCTGCTTAATGTGTCCTATAAGATCATTGCTAAGGAAATTTCACTTAAAATTCACCATCTCCTTCCTTTAGTTGTGCGGCCATGTAAAACTAGCTTTATCAAGTCCAAGTATATTCTTGACAACATCATTTCTATATGGGAAGGCATGGAGTGGGCTTGCAAGTCCAATTAGCCATATGTTTTTTTGAAAATTGCTTTCACCAAACCTTATGAATAGATTGAATAGCATTTCATTTTGGCTATGCTCCAAGCTCTTGGTTTTGGTCCCAATTTTCTTCAGTCTGTGGAGATTCTTTTTGGTGATGCTAATGCTTGTATTACTATCAATAGATCCCAATCTGAAGCCTTTGGGCTCTTTCATTCCATAAGGCAGGGTTGCCCTCTAGCTCTGGCATTATATGTTCTTGTTGCTGAAGGGTTTGGTTACTTGCTAGCCCACTCTATTTCTTTTGGCTTTGTTTGTGGCATTTCCTTGCCTAACTCCTCTTCCCAGTTGGTCAATGGACATTTTACTAATGATTCCTTTCTCACTCTTTTGGAGAATGAGGAAAACATCATTAATGCATTGAAATGCTTGGACACTTTTTTTCAAGCCTCTAGTTTTTCTTTTCAATGGCACAAAATGCCCTATTATTGCTAGTCTTTTTACCAGCTTCGCCATGCTTGACTAGTTTGAATGGAAACAGGTCATGCATGGGGAGATTTTTCACTTTCTAGGTATTCCTTTTGCCTTTCAAGCTTTTCCATTCGATTTGTCAAATGTTGTGCTTGTCAAGATTGCAAAGAAGTTGGATTATTGGCTTACTAAATCCCTTTCTCTTGCATGGAAGTTTTAGATTTTCTCTAAATTTTTGGTAGCTACACATGTTTATTATTTATCCTGTTGGGCTCTATCCAAAGCCTCCTATTTGAAATTAGAGCGATTTCTTTGGGATTTTCTTTGGGCTTCTAGTTTCAACCATCATGGTTTTCATAGAGTTTCTTGGGATTTTTGTTGTAACCCCAAAGAGTTTGGAGGCCTTGGTCTTCTCTCCACTTAGAAGTAAGGCCTCACTCTTTGTGAAAAATGTATTATAGGTGCCATTACTAGATATGAAGCTTGGAAGATTATGGTTCGGCATTGCATTTCTTCTGGGTTCCTTATTAACAGGCCTACATGGAAGGGTATTGGATTTCAAACCCTTCTCATTATGCAAGAACCTATGCACATATAGAGCTCTTTTGTTATCAAGAGCATATGGTAAGCTTGGGAATCTTTCAAACCTTGGTTTCACTAGTCTAGTGATGGGTTCTCTAATGGGCTCTCTTTGAACTAGTAGAACATTTGGTGGTCTCTTCTGTTTGCCATCTACAGTATTCCACTAGCTAAGACTCAAGGTGCTAGTGCTCTTCTTTTTTTTAAATGTGGCATCAAGACTCCTAAGGAAATTTTCTCTAAGGTCTCCATGAGTCTCAGATTTGGGGAAGATATGCAAGTCTAGTTTCATCTTACCCATTCAAATTGGCATACTTTTGATTTGTTGCTCTCTGCAATTCCAGATCACTTAATTCATAAGGTGGGTATTCAGTCTGTTCAACCTTGGTGGATGGATTGGAAGTGGTATCTTGCCACTCCCTTCACTAGCTACAAGCCCATTTTGGGGTATCAATGGCTTTTTCCCCATCTACCGATGGTGGATACCCTCAACCAATGTTGGTATTTGCGGTCTTCCCTTTCTCAGTGGACAAAGTGCTTTGACACTATTTCAAGTGCCATTATAGAACCCACAATTTCTCATTTTGCTTGGTGCTTAGCTATTCAAGGTCTTCCCCTTGGGCCTTGGCTCAAGCATATTGGGGTTTCAAATCCTTGGTGTCCATTTTGTGTGCAACCAAAGTCGATTTTGTATAATTTTGTTGTTTTGTAGACATGCTCAAAACTATTGGCACTAGATTCATGATTTCTTTAAGTCATTTTGGCCTAAACATTTTTCTTGGCATATGGTTATTTTGGGTGATTCTCATAGGTTCCCTAGAAAATTTACCCAGATTTGGCATACTTTCAGGATGGAGATTTTGTTATCTTTGTGAAAAGATAGAAATGTTGTTATTTTTACTCAGTTTTCTTAACATAAATGTTGCTATGTGCACTAAAGCATGCATACGTAATAATGTAATGATGCAAATTTAAGTGCAAGCCAACAAGGTGGCTCTGGAGGTAGCCCACCTTTAGGAGCTTCTCAATCATTGGGGTAATTCCCCCTATATGGTTTCTAGAGTGCCTCCTGATGCTTTAGTTGATACTATGTCACCCAGGGGCTGCTGCCAGGGGTGCAACTCTTATGGCCGCTGCTCACATACCCCATGCTCATAGGCTTCTTGCCAACACTCTCCCAGTGATGGTGATGGTGGTCAGTGTTGTTGCTCTACTTCCTTGCCCCACGGTGGCACAGGCTAGTCCCTAAGCCCTGTGGCTCCTCCTAGTGCTCAATGTGTTGTTTCTAATAAATGGCCCTTTCACCTAGAATTGGCTATTTCATCTCCACAACCAAATACCAAAGATGCTGACTAGGTCCCCAACAATGTTGTTGACAGTTGGACTGTTCCTAGCTCGCCTACCAATCCCAGGGATGATTGGAGATTTCATGATCAGGATGAACCACCCCCCTCAGTTGGCACTACTTTAGCTACCTAAGGGTTGCTCCTTTTATGCTTTTTTTGATGAGTAGTTGTTGATTATGGCTTGGTAGTGTGAACTTTCACGGGGTGATCTTGTATCCCCCGACCCTTTTTTGTGAATTGTAACTTAGTATATTATTTATTAATAGAAAAGGACTATTCATCAAAAAAGTTATTTATATTATAAAACAACATTTAAATATCAATAAATATATAATAAAAAATATTTTGATTTATTAATAATTATTTTCAAAGTTATTAATTTTATTATAACTTATTATTATTATAAGTATCATTAACAAAAAATCTTGCTAAATAATGTATAATATTTTTAATTTTATTTAAAAATAATAATTATAAGTTGATGAAAAACATAATTTTTATTATCATTTAGCAAAAAATTGTATATGACAAAGATTATGATTTGTTACCTAAAAGTTGGTATTATTTAAGTTATAGAAAATATTGTAAAATATTTTTCCTTAGATACAATTATTTTTCATACTAACAAATTATTACTATTAATACTACCACTAATACAATTATATTATAGAGAAAATTTTGTAATAAATATTACACTGTAAGTTATTATCCAATACCTAATTTTTAAAAAGTTATCATTACAAATTTATAATTATTCAATGTGTGAGAATTAAACTCTTGAATACAAATTAACTAAAATAAGAAAATAGTTATATATATATATATATATAATTAAATATAAATATAAATGTTAGAAATTTTTTGAAAAATATATTAGAAATGAAATTTATATAAGAAAATAATTTTTTTAAGATCATATATATATGATCTTTAAAATAAAATAATGATATTTATAATTGATTAGAATTTAAAAAATTAGAAAAGAAACAATTGTTTTAAAAGATCAATCTTTACTTCTGTAGATAAATATAGATTCTAATTAGTCCTAGTAAGTATGCTTCTTTTTTAAATAGCAAATTCATCTGCAATTTCTGCACCTATGTTGAACAAATCTCTACTCCTAATAGAAGCAAAGGAGGCAACATAGTTGTAAATTTTTAGGGGACCACACTAAAGGTCAATCGTTAGTGTGTGATCTTTAAGCCACATTGTGTAAATGCCATAATCATGAGGCTCATTCCCTTGTAGAAGCTACAACACAAATCTGTATGTAAGAAAAATGGAGAGATCTTATGGAGTTTTTCAAGAAGATGAAACTTCATCAGATAGTAGAGAGTTAAAAAGAGAAATAAGAGAAAATTAGATTACAAAATTGCCTAATCTACTTTAGGCATAAATATTATATATTGTCAATATTTGATAGGACAATTGACAAATGACTTGTGGAAGAGAACTTTGCATTTGATTTGAGTACATTAACAATAAATATTATGAAACAACGATTTCATTATTCTTGACCAAGGACTAATGTTTTTTAAATTTTTGTACCTAGTTACTGCATTGATCTATAAATATTTATGATCAATAAATATTTTTATTGTATTGGGTGTTCTATTATCAAAATAATCTACAAATGAAAAATATTGATTTAAAGAAATAGGAAATAGGAAGGATAAGTATTATAGATTGTAAATATTTTGTATTCTTATATTGGGTGATTGACCAACTACTAGTGTGATAGTTCTTTGTTTTCTTTTTTGACCTTAAGTGATCTATCATTAGGATAATAGAGTGCTATAAGAAATGAAAAAAGATTTAGATCACATGAAATAGAATAATAAAGAATTGAAGGAAAGAAAAAAGGTTTTGATTCACACTTAATGAGAAAAGAAAAATGGATCACTAATGATAATGGGAATCTATCATTATACTTCATTATCAATTATCATGACAATATAGAGCGAAAAGAGACAATAAAGAATTCTGAATCATATTTGATAATCCATCATCTGATAATAAAAAGTGAAAAAAACCTATAAAGAACTTTGAATAAAGAAAATAAAATATAATCCAAGAAGAAGCTGCAATGCAAGCTATAACACAAAATCATGAGGCTCATTTTCTTGTAAAACATTAATTTTGTTGAACAATTATAAACTCTTAGAAAATGCATTCTTGTTTTCTATTACCATTGATGGGCTTCTCTTGAAGAAAATGAAAATGTAGAGGCATAAATACACCAAATTTTTCTTTCAAAACCATATGTGTAGATATAAACATTAAGTACAACATGTCCAATATTTTTCTAGATATATGCATTAATTACGCCAAATTTTTCTTTCAAAACCATTTGTGCAGATATAAATATTAAGTACAACATGTCCAATATTTTTGTAGATATATACATTAATTACACCAATTTTTTTTTCAAAACCATATGTGGAGATATAAACATTAAGTACAACATGTCCAATATTTTTGTAGATATAAACATTAATTACACCAAAATTTTCTTTCAAAACTATATGCGAAGATATAAACATTAAGTATAATATGTCCAATACTTTTGTACATATACACATTAATTACAATATTTTTTCTTTCAAAACCATGTGTAGATATAAATATTAAATACCTATCTAATAATTTTGTAGATATACACAACCAACTCAATAAGGGTACAAGAATGAGTTATTCCCATGAAGAAGGATCATGTCAGATAATACAAGGGAATTTGATTAAAATAGGGAGACAATCACTAGATTGTTGTCTAACTTTCAAAGAGAAGGCAATGAAAATTTTTATTGCCCTTGTAAGAGTTGCAATGACTTAAAGACACGAAGAATCAAAATCAAAACATCTAAGAGACATTGTATGAAGAATGGTCTCACTGAAGGGGGGTTCGATTATTATCCATTGGTAATTTGTATGTTATATTGTTTTCATAATTAATATACATATGAACCACATAACAAGGGTTTTATTATCATCATTTTTATATAGGTTTATCTCGGCAGGGTAGTACGTGATATGGACCAAAACATCTCGGAGGAACATGGAGGTGTTAGTATTGAAGGAGAAGATCGTAATCCCATGTAAGATGATGATCGTGTGCTAGAAAACACATTTGAAGATAATGGGATGAATGCATTGATCCATAACACATTTGGTTCTTGTGTTGTAGTTGCTGATGATGATAATTATGATGAGGATGATATTGAGATTGTCCATGATATACCTCTACTTGAGAAGGCAAATACGACCCTTTATGAAGGATCTCAATCAACTCTTCTCTCTATTGTATCAAGTTGTTGGTGAATTTGAAGGTTATGAATGGTTTATCCAACATAACAATATTACATATGATAAGGTTTGTGATATACATCATTATAGTATATAAAATGTGAAATATGTACCATTAATATTGTTTATACTAATAACTTACTTTTTTGTTGTAGATTGATAGGTGACTATTTTTAAACACCATCAAATGTTCTTCATCACTCATACTAAGATTTATGTGCCACTATGAAACATATTGGAATGGAATATCAATTAATAGATGCTTTTCCTGAAGATCATATAATTTATCATAAAGAACACCAAAATGCAACAGAATGCCTCAAATGCCATATCAGAAGATATCAAGATGATCAACTGACAAAAAAGGTGCCTCGCAAGGTTCTTTGTTACATCCCCATTATTCCACATCTTAAACAATTATTGAGGTGCAATAGCTTGGCACAATTTATGGATTACCATGCACACAATAGAAGTCAAGATGACATTATTTGAATGTCTATGGATATTTCAGCATTTATGGAAATAATAGAAAAGTGGCCACACTTTAAAGAAGAACCTCAAAATCTCAGGCTTTCTTTGGCAACTGACAGTGTCAATCCATTTGAAGAGATGAGATTCATTTACTTGGTGTGGCCTATTTTTGTTATAAAAAATAACCTTCCTCCATGGATGTCAATAAAGAGCAAGCACATTATGTTGACAATGATTTTTCTAGGTATTTTATTATTTTATTGTTACCTACATATAATTATAAATCTTGGAGTGAAATGACCACAATAATTAATTGATGTTGGTCATTCAACTAGGTAAGTACAAATTGAAAGATATGAATGTATATATTGCAACTCTTATCAACACATTGTTGGTGTTATGTAATGGTTTCACTATGTATGATATCTCTAGACCAATTGGACAAAAACAATTTCAATTCCATGCAATTCTTGTGTGGATAATTCATGATACCCTAGGGTTGACACGCTTTTGTGGTATGTTATGATGAAATCTAGTTGTACGCAATAATACTAATTCCAAAAATGAACATATTTTATCCAATTGTATCATTATCTTGTAGGTCTTCAAACAAAGGGAAAATTTGCATGTTCAATGTGTGGTCCAAAGATGAAATCTTATCATTCTAAAATTTTAAGAAAGCATGTGTTTGATGAGAATAGGCATTTCCTCCACATAAATAATAAGGATCGAAGTGCTGAAAAACATATTTTTAATGGGAAAGAAGACATTGCATCAAAGCCACAAAGAATGACACCTCACCTATGGCAGTTGGAATATAATAGAATTCAAGGTCATCAAGGCATGAATACTAACCACCTTCCAAAGGGACAAAAATGTTATCCTAGAGAATTTAGTAGGCTTCCCTATTATGAGAAACTATAAATTGTGCATTTGTTTGATAGTATGCATATTGGAAAGAATGAAATAGAGAAACTATGGAAAATATTGGATGGAAGCTGCGACAAAGGAAAAATTTCCGAAATTTGTAGTGACTTTCATGATTCCAATCATGGAATGAAAAATATCATTGAATAAAAAAGAAATAGAGACTAGATTAATGCAAGTGCCCTTCCTTGGTTATTAATGGAGCAACAAAGTAATGCCATAAAAGAAGTCATAAAAAATATGAATTTTCTACAAGATTTGCTATGAATATAAGTAATCTCAAATTAAAAAAAAAAGTGAATATGGCCCAAGACTGAAAACACATGATTGGTATACCTTCATCAAGGTAAGTCGCAGTCTTTTCTATTTATAATATATTTGTGAAACTGAATTCAATTTTCATTGTACTAAATTAAAAAAGAATGAAATGATTAGTTTATAATTGTTGCAATATGCACTACCCCTACCGCTCCCAGACAATTTTAACAATAATATCAAACAACTAATATATGATCGTGGAAAATATACGAGGTAAGCAGTGATATTTGTTCAATATATCAAACAAGTAATATATTTTAAAGTCTTTTATTTATATATTTTTGTGTCTTAAATCCCTTGTAGGTGTTTGTTATCTAAATAAATCCATAAATAAGATATAAAATGTTGGAAGAAAAGAATTTTTCTACTAATGTATGAAATGAAAAAGTGTTTATGTTCAACTTTTTTCAATGCACAAGAACACTACCTCATACACTTAGTTGAGGAGATTGAATTGTGTGGACCTCTAAAACCTAGGTCAATGTGGATGGTTTAAAGACACTTGAAATTTTTGAAGGGTTTGGTTTGACAAAGAGCATGTCCTGAGGGTTCTATGATTGAGGGATATATGGTATACCAGATGATGGTGTGCATTACTCAATATCTTTGTAATCTTGTAGCAAAGACCCATATAGATTGCATTTGGGATCTTGACTCCATTAAAAAATTTGAAGGAGAATACTTGTTGGGGAACAATAGATTTAGGAAAGTGAAAGGTAATAAATTATGAGATGTTATTGTAGTTAATTAATTCTCAATCTTCAAAATAAATCTATTGTAAGCCATCTATTTACTTTTGTACAGCTACTAAAAGTGGGATGCAATACATTTGTTTATTGTAAATAATTAAGATTTGATGATAGTATGGATTAAACGATGCCAACATTCTAGTCATAGATTAAAATGGGAATCCATGTCTTCATTGGTTAAAGAAGCATATTGTAATGGAGATCCCAATATTACACAACAGGAAATAAATTTAGAATATGGTTTAAGAGATCTCTAGGTACTTATAAGTTTGTTAATTAATCATATGTTTTTGAACTTGTGATGCAATAATTTGTACATGTTTTAAATTATCGTAGGTGAAACACCACAAGTCTATGTTGTGCAATGGTTATAAATTTTGCATCAAATATTTAGATGAAATGAAGAGAACTTGTGATTCTGGGATAAGTGCAGTCTTCTAGGTGACCAATATTTCATCTAGAAATGACTTACATCCTCGAAATCTCAAAATTGATACTATGGAATTTTGGTTGATATACTTGACTATGACTTTAATTCCTTAAAATTAGTTCTCTTTGTCATCAAATGGTATGGACTATGACTCAATCAAAATGATCCTGATAGAACTATTATTAAGCATGAGAATGGATTTCCAATGATTAATACAATGTTGTTTGAGCTAGTTGGGGATGAGCCCTATGCTTGTCCAAGCCAATGTGATAAATTATTTTACTCAGAGGTTCTACATAAACCAAGTTGATCATTTTTTCTTAGACATGATCCGAGGGGAAGGCTAATAAAGTATAATGTGATAGAAGAAGAAGATACCAAGGAAAAGTGGATAATGATTGAGGGTTAGTTGATGATGCTTCTAATGTAAATGATGTTGGTACTAAGCGCAATGATGAGGAGAAGGATGATGATGATGACAATGACAACGACAACGACAACGACGACGACGATAATGATGATGACGATGATGAGGATGACCAAGATAGTGGTGGTGACAATGTTGATGATGATGATGATCCTAATGATGAGATGGATAATGGGGTGTGTGTTTGATTAGCTAGCAAGGTAAAGAGTGCTACAATGTTCTTTAAAATTTTTAAAGTCTCAACTTTTTAAAATTTAACCCTTTTATTTGTTATTGTAGAAGATTTTCCTTTGCAAAGGACAATGAGTTTACATCCATGGGTGAGAAAAAATATTGACGATGACATGGATATACCTCTGCAACAATATAGGGAAGGAAAAAAAAAATGATTCATGTGAACTTATGTAACTTATTTGAAACTAACTAATGTTTATGTCTAGATGTTTTATTTATGTTCTATTGAATGTTTATGTGATTTTTCTAATGAATCTTATGTTATAATGTTAATGTGAATATTCTAATGAAACTTATGTGTTAATGAATGTTATCATGTGATAATTCATGAATGTTAGCAATTTATTAATAGAATGAATGAATTTTAGATGTTGGGGGCATGGGGGTGTTGTCAAATGAGCTACTACCTTTACATGGTTGGCCCTAATTAGTACAGAATATTAAACTATTCTCAAAGCCAAGTGAATCTCAACATCATGCAATGTAGAAGGATGCCATACTCAAACTCATTGATTTATGAAATTTAGTTGTAGTGTATGAAGTATTTGAAAGAATGGCTTTCTATGGGATTGCCTCAAATTATTCCTCTCATAAGGTATTCTATTGTTGAGATTATATTTACTAATTAAAATATGTTTTATCATGAGTACAAGGCCTGATTTTGAATTTGATTTGTGTTGATCATATATTATGATGAAATTATGATTGATGAGTGAAGGTTTGATTTTGAATCTTTTGAATGTGATTTGTGGGGATTATAAATGCATATTTGTAGATGCATATGTGGGGGCATAGATCACCGTATAGACAAGGGTTAGATTAGATGTTACTGTTGCACAGAGGGCTCTCATGGTCGATAGCTCTCCCACTTAAGCTTGGCAGAGTGGTCAAATGCCTCAAGATAAAAAATGATAATGCTTATAGTGCTAATTTTCTTTCACTTATGAGGTAATCCACAATCTTCTTGTTTTGAGAAGGTTCATGTCCTTGTTTGAAGTAGCTTTGAAAAACACTGTATGACATGCTCCATGAGATGAAACAATAATAAGAATGAAATGTGATCAATGTGAAAAAATAACTACTAGTTTTTTATTTTTTGTCTAAACTTTTATGTTTAGTACATGTTTATTCCTGTAGTTTATGTTCAAATTTGAATATATTTAAATTAGATTATGTGATTTTTTCTTTTATCAACATTTTTTATCATATTTTTAACTATCTATAATAGACTACTAGATAGATTATTATGGAATTGAATCATAGTTTTTGGTCCTAAATTCATTTCTTTATTGGATAGCTCATGATGACATAAAATTGTAGAATTTCATTCTATAACTCATGATGACAATGAATTACAAAATTTGATTCAAATCTTCCTAAAAGAAAAAAAATCACATAATATATTTCAATATGCTCAAAAAAAAAATTATGATTTGCTAACATGAACATATATAGATGGTCTTATTTTTCCAGTGATATAAAATGTTCTTGTTTACATTATATATGGACCTTCCAGTTTAGGATATATAGAATGGATTGAATTTCTTCAAGATCCATATAGTTTACATGTATCTAGAACTAATTTATCTTGCCTCATCGATTTACCTACTGTTTACACCAATTTAGACATGGTTTTCCTTTGATTGATTTATGAAATATTATGACTCATTTAGTGACTTGTTTCGTATTTATGGGGTCCCAATTTTGGCATTGGATACACAACCATTTATTTTTTTAAATTCAAAAAAATTGTTGAACTTCTTTTGCAATGACGACCAACACAACTTTAACATTGTAAGATTCAAGCAAGATTTAATTGATTTAGTGCTTTTACTATTGCAAATGTATAACACATTATTTTTTTCAAACAATCCTTGTGCCATTGTTATATACACAATTTCAAAACAAACAAAAAATTGTTTAAGAAAAAAATCTCTTTATGGTAATCTACAACGAATGTATTTCTTTTTGAGTTTGTGAACCAATTGTAATTACCATCATCACCAAGTTGTTTTGTTGTTTAAATTTCACATTGAGTTGTGAACCAATTTTAAATATCATCACCATGTAGCAAGTTTCACCTTTTGCGTTTACTTATCCATAGCACTTTTGACCGTAATATTTGGAACTTGATTGTAACCATATTTTTCTATCTTTTGGTGTTCCTTTATTTTTTGGCTAGTTCAGTGAGTGTGACCCCAAATGTTGATTAAAAATAAAGATTTTAGAAATATATAAGAACATCCTAAATATTTTATTAGTTAAAGTAACTTTTCATCCTAATTTTATTATTTTGTGTGAAGTTTAAAGATACTATTGATCTCTTCTTATGATGAAAAATAAAAGGAAAAAGTCTGAGTTGTTTGTCTTTACACAGAAATTCTGACCACGACCTAGTTCATAATGTTTCTTATCATATTATAAGACCTATTATCATAATGTAAGAGAGCATAAGGAAGACAAAATGATTGAAAACATCCCAACAATCATCTTTTCATTCTTGTTTCCCTCAAGATCAATCGAAAGTCCAAAAATTTCATCATACACAACAACAACAACAACAACAACAACAACAATAACAACAACAATAATAATGACAATAACTACAATTATAGAAGAACAACTAGCTATCAGCTCATGGATGTCCTACTCAGATCGACAAATATTCAGCTACCAGTAACTTCATTAGTGACTGGTTACAAGCAACTTTAAAAAAAATCTAAAATGTTAACTACAAAATGCCAACACATCCATCCATGATTGGAAATGATGCCCTTGTTGTGCAAGCTAGTCAAACATGATTATTCAAAATAGCAAAAGAAAGACAAAAAAATGAAACCATAAAAAATTGAGTGTAAATAATTCTACTTGCTCTTAGTGCACAATTAAGGGCCTTCAAACAATCGAGACTGACACTATAGTGAGAAACATGATCTGTAAAGTAGTGCAAATTGAGCAAATAAAAACTTGAAATCCTTATATTTCATAGTTTCTTTATTTTATTTTATTTTGAATTTCAGTTCAAGTCAAGTAAAAATTTAGCCAAATAATCCAAAGTTAAATCCAACTCTTGTAATCATGCATCATGCTAAAATTTAGAAAGAAGTACCCCCTGAAGCTCTAAAGGAGTGAGAGTAAAACTCAAATTATGAACAAAAGGATGAGAACTTGAGAATGATATGGACATGGTAAATGTATCTAAATCTATTTGGGTGTGAGTTGTATGAATCGTATGGGCTAGTATGACTTAAGAACTAATAAATTCTTCTCCAGGAAGGAGAAGCTAGAGCCACATTTATGGTATGAGAAGTTAGAGTCAGCGATACATTTAGCAAACCTAGAGATAGCTACAACGGCTCCAACTTAGCCTTCTTTTGTCTTTTTCTTTCATTGGATTGTTCTAACCTACCTTCTTCTACTTTTCAACAATTTTATATGGCCATTGATGATTTTTAATTATAATTTTTTTCCTACAAGTTATGTCTAATAACGATTTCGATGTTGAGAATTAACAAGTTGAATGGTTTCCATTTTAATGTTGAATTGCTATGTTTTAATAGGTTTTCATGTGAGTGTTATGGGTTGAGTAAAGGAGAAGCTCTAAAGGAGTGCTTCTTTTCATAGTGAGTGGGCTTCAATTATTTTTTCAATGTTTCCAAGGAAGTGATGTCTAGCCGAGCTACTGAAAAAGGAGAATGGGAAATTGATTTTGGAGGCTAATTGGATGAGTGTTGCAAGAAAGAGAAGATATGGGAGCTTCAATCATATTGGAAGGTATGTATCAAATACTTATGACCAATTTTCATTTGTAGTGATTTATTTACATCCACTATTAAATTCAAATATACCCGATTAGGAAGATGGGTTTATACAAATAAATACACTACTTTAAGGCTTTATTCTTGAAATTGATACCCTATTTTTCTATTGAATTTATTTTAAGATTATTGATAGGACATTTCAAAGATATAGGACCATCTTAATTGTTATTTTTTTGATAGTGCAAAAATCCATCACAATTGTGACAATTTGTCCAATGGGAAGTCATCGATTGGATGGCATTGTTGTTGCATTCAGTCTCAATTGCTTTGGAAACTATCGATGGATGGTCATCACTTCAATGGTGTTGTCATCAGATGCTATCACCATTGTGATGTCCATTCTGGTGGCCACCTATCAGGCTTACAAAAATGTCATCAACACTATAACAACCTTCTAAAAATGTACACCATCGTAGTTATGATGGTAAATCGTCTCACATACAACAGCATAAAGAGGAACTCTTCACACTTCTTTTTTCCAAATTGTAACAACTTTATCCATCACAATTGTGATAGAAACTATTGTCATCACAATTTGCGATGGAAAAAGTCAAACTCTCATCTAACAAGAGTAGATTTTTGTTACTATTTCTCGGGTGATGGGTGGTAATCACAACTACGATAGCCTGCCATCACAATTTGATCCTAAATGTATTAGTATAGGACCCTCAGGGACTTAATTCATTTTTTTGAATGGGTCAAAAGGGGTCATAAGATAACATATAACCCCTTCCAACACATTTCTTGACAACATATGTCTATTTTATTTGTTTGCATGGTTCGAAAGGGGTCATTGGATAACTTATGACCCCTTTCAACATGTTTCATGACAACATATGTCCCTAGTGACATATTATAATCATTTATATGGTTTGAAAGAGGGCATAGGATAACCTATGACCCCTTTCAACATATTTCATGACAACATATGTTCCTAGGTGTCCTAGGACCATTACAGACCTATTTTATTTGTTGAAATGGATTGAAAGGGGTCATAGGATAACCTATGACCCTTTTCAACACATTTCATTACAACATATGTCCCTAGGGGTCCTAGGACAACTAGGGACATATTACAATTGTTCATATGTGTTGAAAGGGGTCATAAGATAATCTATGACCACTTTCAACATATTTCATGATAACATATGGACCCCTAGGGACCTATTTTATTTGTTTCAATGGGTCAAAAGGGGTCATAGATTAACCTACAATCCCTTTTGATACATTTCATGATAACCTAGGACCCTTGGACCCCTACGGATATATTATAATTGTTAATACGTGTTGAAAGGGGTTATAGGATAACATATGACCCCTATTGACATATTTCATGACAACATATATCCCTAGGGGTCCTAGGGCCACTAGGAACTTATTTAATTTGTTCGAATGGGTCAAAAGGGGTCATAGGTTATCATATGACCCCTTTTGATATTTTTCATGACAACATGTATCTCTAGGGGTTCTAAGACCCCTTAGGACCTAATTCATTTGTTTGAATGGGTCAAAAGGGGTGATAGGATAACTTATGGCCCTATTCGACATATTTCATGACAACATATGTTCTAATGGGTCAACAGAGGTTATAGGGTAACTTATGACCCCTTTCAACATATTTTGTGATAACATATAATCCTAGGGGTCATAGGACACCTATGGACATATTAGAATTGTTCATATGAGTTGAAAGGGGTCATAGAGTACTCTAGGACCTCTTTTGATCCATTAAATGAGAATAAGAGCCTTAGGAACATATATCATGTGTTCAAATGAGTCAAAACATATCATAAAGTACTTTAGGACCCCTTTTGACCCATTATATGGAAACATATGTTCCTAGGGGTACTAGGATCCCTAGAGACATGCATGATGTGTTTGAATGGACTAAAAGGGGTCATCAAGGACACTATGACCTCTCTTGACTCATTATATGATAACATATGTTCTTAGGGGTCTTAGGATCCCTATAGACATACATCATGTATTTGAATGGGTCAAATGGAATCATAGGATTCCCTATGACCTCGTTCGACCTGTTGTGTGAGAGTATATGTTCCTAAGGGTCCTAGGACACCTTATAATATATATCATGTCTTAAAATGAGTTGAAAGGGCTCAAAAACTACCCTATAACTTGTTTCAACTGATTATATGACAACATATGTTTGTAGGGCTCCTAGGACCCCTAAGGACATGCACCATGTGTTTGAATGGATTGAATCAGGTTGTCCTATGACCCCTTTTGACCCATTAAATGAGAACATATGTTTCTAGGGCTCCTAGGACCCCTAGGGACATATATCATGTGTTAAAATGTGTTGAAAAGGGTCACCTAGAGTACCCTATGACTCCTTTTGAGGCATTATATGATAACACATGTTCCTATGGGTACTAGGACCCCTAGGGACATAGATACTATGTTTGAGTGGATACAAAGGGGTCATATCATATGCTTTGACCCCTCTTGTCTCATTCTATGATAACATATCTTCCTAGGGGTCATAGGATACCTAAGGACATACTTCATGTGTTTGAATGGACATACCCATTTTGACCCCATTAAATGAGAACATATGTTCCTAGGGGTCCTAGGACCCTTAGGAAGATATTGTGTTTGAATTAGTTAAAAGGGGTCATAGAGTACACTATAACCCGTTTGAACCCATTGTATGATAACATATGTTCCTAGGGCTCCTAGGACCCTTAGGAAGATATTGTGCTTGAATTAGTTAAAAGGGGTCATAGAGCACACTATAACCCGTTTGAACCCATTGTATGATAACATATGTTCCTAGGGGTCCTAGGACCTCTAGGGACATACATTATGGGTTTGAATGGGTCAAAAGGGGTAATATGGTACCTTATGACCCCTTTTGACCCATTAAATAAGAACATATATTTCTAGGGGTCCTATGATGTCAAAGAACATATATCATATTTTTTAATGAGTCAAAAGGGATTAGAGGTTACCCTATGACATGTTTCAACCCATTATATCATAGAATATGTTCATAAGTGTACTAGAACCCCTATAGACATACATCATGTGTTTGAATGGATTCAAAGGGGTCATGAGGTACTCTATGATCCCTTTTAACCCATTATATGAAAACATATATTCCTATGCATACTAGGAGCCCTAGGGACATCATCATGTGTTTGAATGGATAAAAATGGGTCATAGTATATACTCTAATCCTTCTCAACCTATTATGTGATAATGTATGCTTCTAGGGGTCCTAGAATCCCCCAGAGAGATACATCATGCATTTGAATGGTCAAATGTGGTCATAGGGTGCTATATGACCCCTTTTGGCCCATTAAATGATATTATATGTTCCTAGGACCCTAGGGACATATATCATATTTTTGAATGAGTAGAAAGGGGTCATAGAATAACCTATGACCTCTTTTGATGCATTATGTGTCAACATATATTCCTAGTGGTACTAGGACCCTTAGTGACATATATCATGTGTCTAAAGTGCTCTCATGGGGTCATAGGGTGCCCTATGACCTGTTTTGACCCATTAAATTAGAACATATGTTCCTAGGGGCCCTACGAACCTTCTAAACATATATCATGTCTTTGAATGAGTCGAATGGGGTCATAGCGTACCCTTTTGACATATTATATGGAAACATATGTTCCTAGTGGTCCTAGGATCTCTAGGGACATACATTATGTGTTTTAATGACTTGAATGGGGTCATAAAGTTCCCTATGATCCCTTTTCATCCATTAAACAAGAAAACACATTCCTAAGGGCCCTATGAACATATATCATGTGTTTGAATGAGTCAAAAGGGGTGATAAAGTACCCTATGAGCCTTAAGCACACTTAATCTCATCAAATGGGTCAAAATGGGTTGAGTATTCTAGGACCCCTTTTGAGCTATTAGATTACATCATTTATGTGGTTAGGGGTCGTAGGACCCATATGCACACATATTGTAATTGAATGGGTCAAAGAGTGTTAAAGGGTACCCTATGACCCATTTTGATCCTTCAGAACCATTATATGTATGGTTAAGGGTACTAAAGCTTTGGGTTTAACTATGGAGGAAACTCCGTAGTTAAGCGGGCTTAGGCATGAGTAGTACTTGGATAGGTGACCTCCCAGGAAGTCTCGATGCTTAATTCCTGTGAGCATCACCTAGATCTAATGAGTGCTAAGTGTTCCATTTATTCTCTTGAGAGATGGATTCATGTTGAATCACTACTCATGAAACATGGGTCAATGAGTTTGACTCAAAATCACATAGTTAAATCCTAATAGCAATATCACAATTTAACTTATCATGGAAATTATCTCCTACTTATGAAGGAGTTGTAAAAGGTTGATTAGAAAAAAAATGGTATTATTTATGAATAAATTTGTGTAGTATGATAATATGAGTAGATAGGCCATATAGAAAATTATTTTTCTTATAAAACAATGGTCTTAATGTAACTATGAACCATAGATTGGAATTCAAAACTAATAAGGGAAAAATTATTAATTCAGAAGATAAGTGGAAACCTTGGATAAATTAACAATAGGATAGGGAGGGTGAAGAGGGAGTGGGAGAGAGGAAGGAGAGGAAAAGGGATAACAAGATGGAGACTGAGATACATATGTGGATGAAGATATATAAATATATGAAATTAAGGGGAGGGAGAAATAGAGACAGAGTATTTGTTAGCTTTTGCTCTATCAAAATTGGATTACTTGTGTGTGTGTGTGTGTGTGTGTGTGTGTCTATATATATAATACATCTATCTAAAAAAGTATACTGATAGAGTATGCTAATATGTAGGAATCATGTTTGGAACCCTCTAGAAGTTCTAGATCACATAGTAATCATTGTAAGATGGCTAGTGATGACAAAGTGATGAAGACATACCACTACATCCTTTGATACTACATGGTCTAGGAGGAGACTATACCTTGTGTTTTATTACAAGAAGCTACAATAACACAAGCCAACCCCTAGCCAAAGAATTATTTTATTTTAGAAACATTTTTAACCAATATTATTAATGATAGTTTATACACATTGAAGAGTTACTTTACAGTTTTGATTTCTTTTAAATACATGTATAAATAGACATTCAATATAGTGAGACATGATACAATGGTAGGGTGGAGCATAATTTTGGGAGCATTTTAATGGTAAAAGAAATTGAGTTTTTAAATTAAATTTGACTGTAATTAATGTCAAAATATTGATATTAATTATTATCTTCAAAATAAAAAATCACAAAAAGAATATAGACCCTTGTCAAAATACATACATAAATACACAAATACACACACCATTTAAAAATTAATATTTTGATTTAAAAAAAAAGAAAAATAGAAATTAAAAAAACTTTTAGAACTACACATAGAACCCTTCAAATAGAAACATTAAAAAAATAGTAATATGATTATTATTGTCAACTTTAATTATAGTGTCACATGATTCCTTTATAGATCAGAACTTGAAAGAATGGAGTTTTCAACCTTTTCTCTTCTTACACTAGATACAACTATTTCAAATGGAATATATGGATTCTTCTTAAGCCTGCAAGTAGAGGTTTGTATTGACCAATCATGGTAATAAAGGTTTAACCAAATGTTGCATCACAAATAGGCCAAGGTCATGTTACCACATGGGCCTTGTCTTCATTTCCTCTTTAGTGACACCATGGACTAGCAAACCTATCATGCCTCTCTTTCCAAAAATATTGAGGGGTTTCTATTATTCATTTTTATGTTCTTTCATTTCCATAATTGATTAGTTTTATAGACATTGACACCTATTTTTTCAATTGGTAATTTTTTATTGTGTGGTTTAGCAGTGTTGTTAAGGTTGCTTATAAAAATTTATGTGTCATCTATATACTTGACTAGTAGGTATTATTCCTTTTTTCTCCATCTATTCATTGATCAAGGGGGCTTATGGAGATCATTGTCTTTTGTATTGTTGATAGAGAGATTATTTTCATTTGTTTTTCATAATTTTTTTGTTCAAGTAGTGTCATTGAGGGCACTCCTGCAGATTGCTTTTGATCTTCATCTTGGTTTCAGAAGGGTCTCTTCATTCAACACAATGACATGTATCATTCAATAGATGTCCACAACTTTCTTGTCAAAAATTAATTTGTTTCATCTATGTTCACATGTATTTTGTGGGATGAGGTTTGTTCCCACTCATATTTCTCTCTTTCCACTTTCCTTTCATTATCCCCCCCCAATTAGCACATTTGACATGTGTGATCAATCTAAAATTTGATTCCCACCACCTTTAATTTTTCTTGGTCAACTCTACAAGGTCCTATAGAACTACATATTTTCAAAATATATAGAATTAATGTCTTCTTACATTTCTTGCACCCAAAGTTTGATAGTAGATGTATCTTCATAAAATCATAGCACAAAATGGTCTTGTGAATATAATTCAAAATGCAATATCCTCTCTAGGATTTATTTTATGAGCTTGAGATGCACTTCTTTCATAAATAAAAGCTAAGGTTCTAACCTTTTTATTTCAACTTCAACTTGATGTTGGGCTTGCACTTGAAATTGAAGAACTAGTAGAGGGGTTATTTTGTAATGTGTTACACTTAGAATTGAAATATTGGTTGGATTCCAACGATCAATATCAGCAATACTACCATCATTTAAAATATATTTTGACTTCTCAATATGGTCTTTTCGATGATATTAAACTCCACATTCAAAACTCACATCTCTTGAGACAAGAATAGTATTAGTAAGTTAGGGTTATACAATTTGTAAGCTTTACTATATTCACTATACCCAATCAAAATAGAAGACTCACTCTTAGGATCCAAGTTTTTCTATTTTGATTAGAAACATGTACATAGGGTAAACAACAAAAAACCTCTAAGATGAGTATTGTTCGGCTTTTAGCAGACCATGTTTCATAAGGAGTCATTGTTGAAAGTGCTAGTGGGACTCTAGTTGAGAACACATACATAGTTGTAGCAATTGCATCTTGACCTTAAAAATATTTTTTAACCCTTTGTTGTATATCATACTCTTTGTCATTTCAACAATAGTGTGATATTTACTTTTAGCTACAACATTCTATTAAGGTATATATGCAATGATGAGTTCTCTTTTGATGTCATGAAAATCACAAAACCTCTTAAATTCTTTAGAGTAAAACTCAACTCCAAAATCAATCATTAAATGTTTAATGTTACAACCTTTCTCATTTTCCACAAGAGCATTAAAAAGTTTAAATGTATCAAAAGCCTCATCCTTTGAATTCAAATATAGACCTAATAATAGTTTGAGTAATCATAAATAAACGGAGTAAAGTATGATGACTTACCCAAACTCTTAGTTTGCATAGAACCAAAAATATCAAAATGATTCCTCTTGGCTTCCTTCCAAGTTGTTTTATTAGCTCCATGCAAGTGCATTCCAATCTATAAGCTCTTCATATCCGATTTCAATAATTTTCTAAACATATTTTATTTTAATAATGTCTTCATTTTAATGGACCAATATTTAGAATCAATTTCATTAGATTTTGGGATTGGAAAAGTATAACTATTTGCTATGATACACTCTAAATAAAATAATCTCTTCTGAAATCAAATTAAGAATTAAAAAAACAACCTCAGATAATAAGTATGTGATTAAACTAAGAAAAAAAAAATTAAACATAGCTAAAACAATAAAAAGTAATTATAAATAATTTATTTTGCAAATTTGATTTAATGTTTAACCCTTTTTATTATATTATAAAATTTTGAACAACTCCATAGCAGCTCTCAACATGGATAGAATATAGAGATATATAAAGAGCCCATTGTCTCTAGAAGTAAAGCAACACAATAAGCTTTTAATAGAAACAAGAGCTCTTTGCAAGCTGGAGTCCGTGCCTTCTGGATTCATAGTAGAGGTTGTAGCCATGACCATGTCATACTATTGATCATTCTTGTAAAGGGTGATATTTTGAAGGTTGTTATAGTTGTTGTTAGACAATGATAGTGTTGATACTATTGTAGAAGGTAGCAATGATCCAACAATGTAGCATGAGTAATTTAACTTACAACAATGTGAGAGAGAGGCGGGGCGGGCATGGTGGGGGGGGAGGTGGGGGTTGTCGAATGAGGAGATTACCTTTTCTAAATAAAATAGATCCAACAAATAGTTTCAATAACATATAATGCCTTTCAACTAAAAATTTAATGTTTCTTAAAGCATAATTTGAATATTTGTAGATATTCTTATATTTCTTAGAGTAATTATTATTTTCTTTTGGTCTAAATAAAATCAAACATTACATAAATCAATTGTATAATTCTTATATAACCTTTTAAAAACTTAGAAAGATGCATTTTTAGAAGCATTTTTTGAGAGGGTAAATATAAAAAACAAATTGGAGTAAGTTGTTGTAAGAAAAGATAACTTATATCATAATTGTTTGAAATCTATATTATACATTCTCTCATCCTTAAGATTAATTATCATTGTTACAGTAAATTTCAAATCAAAATTAAATTTGAATTTAATGTCATAATAATAGAATTTGCTTTTGTTCATTGCTATTATTTAATGTTGTTTTAAAAAAAAATTAAAGTTTAAATCTATTTATTATTTATTATATTATCATATTAAAAATTAATTGAACAACCAAATTAGATCTAATTGTTTTTAATATTAATCATTATAAGGTCAAAGTCTAAGTTAATAGATTTGATAAAATAAATTAGCTAAATTTATTTGAGAATCTTGTTGTAATAATTTATTAACAAAATGAAAATGTAAGTTAATAGATTTGATTAAAAAAAAAGCTAAATTTATTTGAGAATCTTGTTGTATTAGTTTATTAACAAAATCTAATAATTGAACAAAAAGAATAATCTATTTTTATCAAAATGAAATTACGAAGAAGACAAATGACTAAAAAATCTATAGAAAATTAATTATGTATAATAAAAAATATAATATTCCCCAATTTCAAATGTACATCCACAAAGATGGGTCCCGCTTCAACTTAAAAAGCATGTGATATTTTGGTGTTGATGACATTAAAAAATAGTGGAAATATTTCAATAAAATATTTTACATCTGGCGTCCCGTCTCGATTTATCCAGACTTTGGCCATGGATTTACATGAGCCTCCTATTATTGCAGTTGATTTGGCAGGCATAGACATATTTTTACTATTGAAACTTGATATATCATTGTATTATAAATGATGATGTACAGAGATTTCTCAAACGGAAGTCCAAATTGTCAACACATGTCAAACAAACTATGAAACTTTTACATGTCGGTGAAATAATAGATTGAGCAAGCATTAAAAACACACTAGAGTTCATTATGAAATGGTAGTCTTGAAATTATCGTCAGATCCTACGGATGCTGATTTTTGTTCAATATTAATATTTATTGAAATAAGAAAAGCCCAGCAAAAATTGTCTTAGCCAATCAGAAATTTGAAATTCATATATAATAATCTTATTTTTTTAATCTAACCTTTCAAACTTTGGAATATGATAGGTGGATACGAGGAAAAAAAAAATAAGGGAGGTCAACAGAAAACATTAGTTCCTTGTCTTATATTAAGACAAAGACTAATAAATGAAAGTAGAATACAAATATATTTCCATCATAACATGATGGATAGAAGAAATGTTTATTTTGACACGTTACTTATTACAAATTAATAAAATAAAATATGATAGACCATAAAAACTTTAGCGAGCTATCAACTTAGGGAGAGCTGAGAACAATCTAGTTGACTTAGAAACCACTGAGATGAGTCCTTTTACCATCCAAAAGTAACACCACCCTACCTACAACTAAAGGCAAACAAAGACCCTAGTCCCCTACAACAACGATCCCATAGAACCATGCATCACAATATATTATCCTAGAGCGATGAAAAGATGTGCCACTGGTTGGCAGTACATAGAGAAATTGGCTACACTACGACTTTGGGGCCCTTGTTCTCCTCTTCCTCTGTCATTTCTCGCCAGAGATTTCTTCGAGGGACCTACCATTGGTCTCGGGCACAAGAAACGTGAAGATGAAACCCAGAGCATTGGTAAAGACGAGTATCGTGAGAGCAGTCTTTAGGTGCTTGTTACTTTGAGCAAGGTACCCAGCACCAAAAGCGCCAACGATGGCCCTTGCCTTACAACTCGCCGCTGATATGCCGTGGCATGTCTACCGGAATCTCGCCGGAAACAGCTTGGCCGAAACAATGAACGTAGTGCTGTTGGGCCCGAAATTGGCGAAGAAAAAGGTGAGCGCGTACAAAGCAAGGAACCCAACTCTGTCATGTCTCCAGTCGTCGTATTTGATGGCGAGCACGAACATGAAGAGCGACATGAAGAAGAAACCGACGACCTGAATGACAAAGCGGCCGATATGGTCGATCAGGAATACAGTGAACCAGTACCCCGGGATTATCGACATCATAGCAATCCTCGCCTGCAACAACCCTTAAACATTATATCCTAAGGAAAAGAATTAACAATTTAATGGACCATTCTTCAACATCATAGAAAGATTAAGAAAACTTTGACTTTTGAGAATAAATAAGTCTGCAAATCAAGTCTAAGCCGACTGCTCTTCCTTCCAAAGGATTATGCCTTAATGTATGATGTTTAAGCCATCCCTTTTTATGAATAGGAATAGAAATAGGAAATTAAAAATATATTTTCTATTTTTCATTTAATGTGTCAATTGGAATAAGGAATAGGAATACATATTCTCATTTTGCTCGTAAAATGAGCTTGTCCATTCCAAAAGATAGTTGTATATTGAAATAGTCATTACTATTCTCAATTCCTATGTCTACAACCAAATGGATCCATTATTGTGTGATGTTTAAACCGTCAGCTTTTATTCCAAGGATTAAACATTAGTTTGTGATGTCTACGCCGTCCACTTTTACCACAAGAATCAATTCTTAGTGATGTGATGTTTAAGCTGCCGGCTTTCATCCTAAGATTCTTGTGATGTTTAAGCCGTCTGCCTTTGTTCTAAGAATATGATGTTGAAACCATTACTCACCTGCGCCCATGCAATCGTCTATACTTCTTGTATTGCTCCCATTTTGCTAGAACTAGGAATCCACCCGACGGCCTTGAATAAGTCCTTCTGAAACAGGTTTTGGCTGTAAAAGGCGCTGTCGAGAAGAAACCAGGTGGTAGTTGTGCCGAGCAAATGCAGCCCATGGCGGCTGAGGAACTTGACAAAAAACAATCCGTATTCCAGCTCGTTTGACTCTGTTCTGCTTTGGTTTTCCTCGATGTTGACTTTAAGAATTTTGGACATTTCCACTGCCGCCTTTTTTGCGTTCTTTGCAACCAGGGCAGTGTAGCGCGCTGTCTGGGCATTTTTATTCGCCAGTAGAACTTCAGCGCTGCCAGAATTGCACCGAACACGAGGATAATCCTCCACATGTAGTCTGCCGCATCGACTGTCGTGCCTTTCGGATGGCCTTCCTCATACTTTCGGAAGGCCGCTAAGACGACGAGAGAGACTAGACCGCTAGTGAGGATGCTGAAGCCTTGCATGGCGAAGACGGTAGTGAGGAAGCTGTTGGAATATTTAATGCGGTTGTTGTTTGTCCCTGGAGTCAAATGCTCACCTACCACTCTCGAACGTTCAGAAAATTTATTACGGGCAGGTGAGTTTTCAAATTCACAAATGAGGAGGAAAACTTTTTTGGTAGAAGACAAAAAGGATTGTTCACGTTCATTCGACCAGTGGAAGAAGTCAAATGTTGCAGGAAGGCAGAGTAGAGAAAGAAAGAAAAGGTGATCAGCAGATCAGTTGTTGCAGAGACAAAATGAATCGTTGTTGTGCTTGCAGTTGCACGTGCTTCTTCTTCATTTTGTAAGTTTGTAGTTTATTGGTTTTAACCTGTTGAAGTAGTGATTGCTCTAGGTGTTATTGTATGCAGCCATTAGAGCTACAAATTTGAAATTTTATCAGTTTAAAGTTTAGGGCTATTTTAAGATTTTCTGGTTGAAGCCGAATGCTCCAAGATCTTGTATTAGTTTGAATCAAAGTTAAATAGAAAGCAAATAGGCATACTTGAATCTATTGCTCTTTCCTTGTTCATTGCATTTGATAAGTTTATTGTTGAGTATTTCAAGCTTTGGGTCTCTGGTTTTAATGGTGAAAATTTTCATTTCATAAGTCTACAATCAGTATTGGCTTTGGTAGAAATCATTCTCTGCAGTGGCTACTGAGTTCCCTTGGTGCCTTTTTCTAACGAGTTCCACTCTCCTATGGGTACCAAGTTGCTCTTCTACCGACTTCACTCGGTATCTTCATCTACCGAGCTCCACTCTCCAGTGGCTACCGAGTTCACTCGCTAATCACACCCTACAGTGTCTACCGAGTTCTTCATCTACCGAGTTGTTTTCTCTTCATTTACCGCACTCACTCGGTAAACACTCCTACCACTCGGCAAACACTCCTGCCACATGATTGTCGCCGACAACGGATAATCTCCGCCTATGCCGAACCCTAACCAGAACCTGAAGAAACACAGTGTCGCCATCATTCCTCCCTTGGATTTGCTGAAAGAGAGGCCTTCTGCGATGGAGCAAACAATCAAGAGCATCAGCGTAATTCTGTACACTTTCTTACGCCCCATCTTGTCGCCTAAGAACCCGAAGAACAACTGTCCTGCCAGTGTTCTGCAGAGGGCCATGCCCGTGACTCCAGACGCCATGCCTTGCGGCAACCCGGGATGTTTCTGATGGGGATAATATATTCGTCCGAGAAGTTTGGTGAGAGTTGTTATGCAGAAGAGATCGTAGGCGTCGGTGAAGAAGCCCATTCTAGCAATCACAATAGCCGTGAAATGATACCATTGCGTTTTGGCAATGTCCAATGCATCCAACACATCTAGCTGCTTCCTTGCCATGCTTGCAAATCCACACACCTACAGCCAAGGACAAATACAAAGCATGTTAGATTGGTCATTTCTGTTATACCAAAACAAAAGATGGACATGTTAACATCCAATACAATCACTAAACTTATAGAAAATAAATGAGACTGTTGAACCATGTCAGAATTCCTAAAGAATGAGGATTCAAAACAATGATACCACTTGTTGAAACCATGGTTACTGTTGTACAAATTAGACTCGCAAAAATATTTTCGAATTCTAAAAGAAAACATTAACAATTAGTACAAAGTGTGTCATTGATACAACCACTAGACTTATAGAAAACACATGAGAGTGTTAAACTATGTCACAATTCCTAAAGAAAGATGTTGACAATTTGTCCAACCATCTCCGTTCGACAGAAGATTTAAAACTGTGATACCACTTGTTAAAGTGCTGGTTGCCATTGCAGTAAAAGATCAAAAGATCATTATATTGTTGCACTAAAAGATCCATATGTTAATATCTGATATGACCACTAACTTACAGGAAAATGTCACGAACTCCTACGAAAACCGTTAATCCAATAAAATTAACATAAGATGAGAGAAACTGGACCTCCCACCCTGACCGATTGGGCGAGACTGTTCTATCTATTATTAGAGATAAACGTACCTCTCAAAAGTTGCAGAACTAATCTTAAGCTCCAGAAGTATTTGCTTGATGAGATAGATCCATTCATCGAGTCCATATGAAGACTTTTTATTCTATCCGAATATACTCTTGATTGACAACAATACCCTGTCATCTTCATTGGTTATCTTGGTTTTACAGCCCGAATTGAACGCACTAAGAGAACATGCTTTCATATATACTTTATACTCTTCGTTGTAGACGTTAACTTTCGGACTATTGCTTCGTGTTCTCAGACATTACGTAGATGAGCCCACTTTCGCACTGTTTTCACAGGAGACAAATTCAATTATAGATATTTTTCAAGTTGTTTATCATCCACTATATTACTGTTTCCACTCAATTTTCCAGTCTCAATGACTCAAGTTGGCTTGTCTATCCTAATCATTCATTTTAAATGGTTGTCCCCTTATTTAAGCCCAATTAAATAAAAGAACTTACCTAACCATGATTAATTTACTTAGCCTTGGTCCTACTGCTAGCCTTCAAAAAATCTATAAACTCTAAGTCATTTACAACATAATCATCCATTGTCATTAGCATCATAGTTGTAGGCATTTTAATTTCATAGCATTTCTTTATATCATAATTATGATTTTTATAGCTTAATTGTCATCTAGAATCACATTAAACCACTAAATTTCTATTCTAGAAGTTGACACTAACTGTGTACAAATCTCAGAGTACATTGAGCCCTTTTAGTTTGGAATCCATGCGTCAATTTTGAGCTTTTAATTTGACATTTACATTGTCTTCTTCATTCTTTTCATGTCAATTTGAGTGTTAAATGTAATATTTCATGAAGATACTTTTAATGGTATACAAAAATTGGCATGCAAGTTTTGAGGAAAAACCCAATGGTGCAGGAGCACCTAGTGAGAAACTAGGAAAATTAGGATAGGATCATGTTTTTTTGTAATAATTCTCTTTGAGACAACAAACCTAGTGAGTTTTAGCCTAAGGAGACACTAGAATAAGGTTGAAATATTAGGGGATTGTCCATGTAGGCTTTTTTTCCTTGCAGGGCTAGTTAACTAGGAAGGTCAACATTGGTCAACACTTGGTCAAAGGGTTGACTGGGAACTTGTAACACCATTTCTGATCAAGACCCACCCATGGTTGTGATTTGGAATCAATGGATGAAGATTTGAGAGAATCTGGGAAAAAGATGTAAAAGTTGCATAAAATGGGAAAAAAAAAAGTTGTAAAATTGCAACTTTGCAACTTTGCTAGATGGGGTTAAACTCAGTTATGGGAGCTCCCAACTGATCCAAGAGGTCCTATTTAAAATGTAATCAACCAATCATAGGGGATTCTATCCCTTTTTGCAAAATTTGACACTTTGTGTGTTGCACAATATTGTTGTTCTGTATGGTCACAATTAGTAACCTGAATAAAATAGAGTGGCATGGAGTAGATTAGCTTTCTCATATATTTGTATATGTTTAATTGATTTCTCTTAGCATTTTAGAACAATAGTAGATCAGTTTGTATATAATTAAAGTATTTTTGGTTTCTTCTTTACATCAAGGGTTTTGAAGCACTAATGAATCAATCTTGTCAAACCATGACCTAAAACACTCATAGTTCATTGGGATGATTAGGAATTTTATATTAGACATGTTCCTTTCTATGTAATTTCAATTTTTCATTCTTGGGTTCCATAAACTTGAGAAAATAATTGATCACTTGGAGTGTTAAGCCATGGGAAGAGGATTTTTGTGTAGTTTAAAGACCTTGTGAGCGTGGATACAAGGTAAAGTTTCTTAAATGACTAGATTGGAAGTAGTTGAAGGTTATGTGGAATTTTGAAGTCATCATTTGAATTTTTCATCATCAGACTAAGTGCATTTCCCCTAAAACCCAAAAAAACCCTAGTTTACTTGAGGGTTTTGGGGTATAGGCCTTTAGAGGAAGAACCTTCGTAAGAAAATTTGATATTGTATGACCCATTCAAATGGGTCTCTGAATATGTAAAAACATTTGGGCCTCTTACATATCATTTTCAAATGAGGGTTCAAAAATTGGTTAACAAGACCCAATTCTATTAGGCCTAATTGCCTAGTTTACCAATTCAAAAGCCAAAAACCAGAGAATAGTTTCAACCCATTGTACAGGTTGAAAATATAGTGTGATAGGAGACCAATAGAGGTGTTGGAGGCCTATTTTTTCCAAGATCATGTAGCAAAGGAAGTAAGAGTTATTGGAGTGAGTAGGTTTCTTGGAGAAGCCTTAAAGGTTTGAAGAGTTCATAAGGCATTGAGTTGTCCTAGACCTAGGAGGGAAAGAAATCATTTCTGGGAGCCTTGGGAAGGCCATAATAGCTTTAGCCTTTGGAAGGTTAATAAGACCCTTAAAGAGTCCAGTTGGACTAAACAAATTGAGTCACAATTTTGCTTGCATCGTAGTGGTATCAGAGTAGTACTATTTAAAGAGCTCTATGTCAAACATAGAGGAATCAATCTATTTGGGGGAAACTAAAGTAGAAAGCATACCCCCTAAAGCCCTCAATGTAGACAATGTGAAGAAAATCTTCCAAGAAATGATAGAAACTCAAAAATAAGAAATGCCCAGAGACCAGAATAAAGGAAAGGGTATGGTGGCTCCTAATTTAGCAAATTTAAAAATAACCAAGAAACCAGACCAATACATCTAAGGCTAGAAAATTCCTATGATGGATGCACTTAACTAAAATCTTGGGCCAACTATAAGGCATAACTCATTCTTCACTTCAGGCTCTACATAACCTAGGCGAGTTAAGCTTGAGGTTATAATATATGGTACCAATGCAAATAAACATTAAATCTGAACCCATTAATAGTAGATGAAACCCTTTTATCTCTTGATACTTATGAATAACATAGGAATAAAATAGCTACAAATCATAACCTATGAACCCATAAGCTAAGAGAGGGTTAATTCCTTTCATCCCACTACAAAACATGGAAAAATGAATTGATTTTGATTAAAAAGATTTGTGCAAAAGACCTTCATCTTAGCTTGTATTTGATTTAGTGATCAGTTCCTTATCTATTGCAACATATAGTCATTACCAACATGATGACCTAACTTGATTGCCTTACATTTAAGTTTATCAACTGAAATCTCCAAACTCCATTCTTACTAGCATCCCCTCCAAACACCTAGAAACCCTACCAAATTATTGAAGCATTTACTTAACTCCTTAAATTAAAAGCAACAACAGATGTGGCACACAACTCCTCCAAGTTGTCTTCAATTAAATGAACCTTATTCATTCAATTACAAAGTTAATAGCAATGAAACTAAGGATATATTACTTGATCTATCATCAATCTTCATTATCTCAGAGAAACAATACATGAAATGAAATGAAACTTGGACAAGAATGGATGTGTCACCTTCACAGCTAGAGCTCTACTCAATTAGATAGGAAGTAAAAGCAACAACTTGGTCTCATAGTAAAAACTGAAACCCTACTAGTTTCACAGAGAAAATGGCCAACAACCTTCAAAGAAAGAAGAAAAGAAAGATATAGAAGAAAAGAATTCCTGAATCTACTCTACAACCACCATGTGTCAACTTGGAAAACTTTGCCAAGAAGTTAAAAACCTATCTCTAATCTCTCCCAACAACTAGTAAGTCAAATCCTCTCTCATATTGCTTCCCAAAAGCATAAAATATCTTCAAGAATTGATGGAAAAACATAACCTCTAGAGGCATGGATGGAAAAGTTCCATCCAAAAGCATGCAAATTGTGAAATACTAGAGGCAAAATACATCATTATGTGTCAAATTTTGAACATACTAAGCCATTCAAACATATCAAGTATATCATAACTGAATTCTGTAACTGCATTGATGAAATCATTGCCTACAACTGAGCATCCTACTAAAAATACAAAACCCCTTGTAACAGCTATCCCTTAATACTTGTGTAAAAACTTGCTCCAAAAATGGATAGATCATCTCTTGCTGATTCCAACGGTAATATTGGAGTTCATATTTTGGGCAAAAAATGCCCTCCCGGTAGTTATTCAAAGTTTTAGGTTCCAACTATGGCCTTTCTCATTAAAATGCAAAACATTTGAAATTTTTAAAAAACTCTATAGTATAAACAATAGGTTTTACATTTAGAACTTTGAAATCTTTGATATGAATGTCACTTTCATTTTTTGAATAAAATATTAAAACAATTAATATTTTATTGACCTTTTATCCACCCAAGTGTCACATGTATGCCACGTGTCGAAGGATGTTTGGCCCCCTTGACCATTGTTGGGTTCCACAACTCTCACCATTTTTTACAACTTTCTAGGAGGTCGCCATGTCACTACCAGCAAAATCCTCTCATTTTCTAGTGGCGAAATAGTGACCACTAGAATTTGACATCCTTATCTAGCAAGGGAGCAAGACAAAAATGTTAACTTCACTTCCATTGGCCATGGCAGGCCCCTCCTTTCAAAAAGCTATGTTTTAAAGACATTAAATATATCGCGCATTGATATTTTTAAACATTATAAAATACCCCTTCACAACAGATGTGGGATAAAAACATCAAATCCCCACTTTCCATAGTAGCTCGAGAGCCCTTTATGACGCCTCTGCATTTTGATGAGGAATCTTACACTAATATCACTCACATGACCACCAAAGAGAATTGCCTCACATAGCAAAAGGAAAATGACTGGTTTGGACAAGGCATGGGAGTTTTCTTTGCTTGGGTGCACCTCCTTTTACATGCTGTGGTCATTCAAGTATTTGACACCTGGGATACTTTGTTCCTCCCTTGGCGTGACATACCTCCTTCATTGTTGTAGCCTCTTGTATATTCTGCCAAGGATGCTCCTTTGCTTGCTCATAAATGGTTGCTAGGTCTATGTACATGTATCTAGGATAACCACGATGACTAGGCACTTCCTCACGAGTAACAAAAACTTCACGTAAAGCATCTACATATGAACTCATGTCTGTCAATATGACCAAAACATGTTTTCCACTTTCATATGCAAGATATTCTGCTATTGTCAAAGCAACCTTAAGTGCGACGATACGCTCAATAGTTGGATCGTTTGCCAAGTTCAAAAAGAGGGTAACTGATGAGGAGATAACAAGAACAAAGCCTATAATAGGCTCAATATTGGATGGAAAGAAGAAATTAAAAAAAAATTACAGGGAAACACCAAATATGAACAACACCTTATAGGTTACATGTGTTCATTCATGGCCAGCACATAGGGATGTTGCCTTACCAAACACATGTTTCTTCAAACTGTAGCCCATTCCTGCAAATGGCCATGAAGAAAGTAATGTACATTCCTCCTACCCACTCTCCACCACACTCAGGCCACTTCACATGGTGATTATGTGAGCAAGATGCATTATTGCCCAATTTAATTTCCAGAGATTCTAGTGCGAGTCTGGCTTCCTGCAATGATAACTTCTACAAAAAGAAAACAATGCTACTACTACTATTTTATTCAGAAAACAACAGCTATCATACACATCCCTAATCAATTTGCAGTGTGAATAAAATAAAACCAAAATTCAAGTAGCAAGAAAGAATTACAATTTTATTTATTTCATCTATTCATCTTAGTCCTTCTTCACATAGAAATGAAAAATCTCAAATCATACCCTCCCAAAAGATTTCAGAGAGAATTTATAGACGAAGCCAAATAGTTAAGAATTGGTTTTGGCAACCACCAGACCCGTAAAGGTTTTGTTTAAACCTTTACTAAAGTTCTAACAAAATATTAAATTAAGCCCTAAAATTAAACACCACCCTGAATGCAATACAAACCCTAAAATTTAATAATAACAAAAACATATTTAAACACCATCACAATTGCAAACCAAAAACTTATTCCTATGCCTAGCACTTGCTCCTGCAGCATACTCCCGAGGGTGAATTTTGTCTCAAGTCCTCTTGGAGACCAACTGTTGTATATCTCCACCTTGCCTTAGAATTTTTGTTTCTGGTAACCAAGTCGCTTCAGAATCTGGAAGGTCCTTCCACTTAACCAAATACTCCATGTGTACTTTGTGTCTTGTCCTCATTGCTTCCCTACTATTGATGATACTTTCCATCTGCGGTGTTTCTTTAGATGGCAATTCTTGAATCCAGTCATTTGATTCATGTGATGTTGCTTCTATACCAACTTCTTTTTTTGAACCTTTATACAATGTGAAATTTGAGACATTGAATATAGGTGAAATAGCTACATCTAGAGGCAATGCCACTTTGTAAGCATTTTCTCCATACTTTTCTAAAATTTCACACAAGCCAATCTTCTTCATCATCAACTTTGTATGGTTGCCCCGAGGTAACTGATCTTTGTTCAAGTGAACCATAACCATGTTTCCAACTTGGAACTATATATTTCTTCTTTTCAAATCTACTTTAGCCTTCACCTTTAGATTATTCTGTTGTAGAGTTTTCCTCACATGCTCATGCACTTCCACCATTGCTTCAGCAAAGTCTTCTGCATGTCCACTCCTTTTCTCCAAACCATCCATATTTCTGAGTTCCAAAACTCCCCTTGGATGTCTCTCATAAACAACTTCAAAAGGACTCATTCATGTGCTACGATTCACTAAGTCATTATATGCAAACTCTGCTTGATGTATGATAGCATACCAACTACCTCCATGTTCTCGTGTCAAGCACCTCAAAAGGTTTTCCAAGGATCTATTAACCACTTTAGTTTGTCCATCTGTTTGAGGATGATAGGCTGAACTAAAAGATAAATTTGTGCCCAACTTCTTCCATAGGGTTCTCCAAAAGTGACCCACAAGCTTGCTATCCCTATCAGATACAATGCTCAATGGAAAACCATGAATATGAACTATTTCTTTAAAGAATAGTCCTGCAATATAACTAGCATCATTAGTGGTTCTACATGGAATAAAGTGAGCCATTTTACTGAATCTATCAGCAACCACAAATATGTTGTCATAACCTATGTTTGTCCTTGGTAATACCATTACAAAATCAATACTCAAACACTCCCAAGGTCTGTTCGGTATGGGTAAAGGCTGATAAAGTCCAGCATTTGTTGATACTCCCTTTGCCCTTTGACATACTAGACAACCTTCCACAAACTTCCTAATGTCTGTTTGCATCTTAGGCCAATAATAAAATCTTTGTACCAATTCTAAAGTCTTGTTGAGTCCAAAATGACCACTAAGACCTCCACAATGTTTTTCTTTAATAACATTTTCCCACATAGATCATTTGGGAATACATAGTTGGCTGCCCTTAAATAACAGTCCATCTTGCACAATAAATTCAAAAAAATTAGAATGAAAACTATCTTCCAATTTAGTGCAAACCTCATATGCTTCGCAGAAATCTCTATCTTTCGCATACATTCCCTTCAATGCATCTACACCCATGCTCTGGATTTGTACTTGTTGCACTGTTAAGATTCTTCTACTAAGTGCATTAGCCACCTTATTGGCTTGTCCTTTCTTATGCCTGATTGTGAAAGTATAAGCCTTCAAACTCTCAACCCATTTCATGTGCCTATGGTTGAGTTTTTCCTATCCATTCAAGAAACTAAGAGCATGGTTGTCAGTATACAGAATAAACTCTTTAGGCACAAAATAGTGCCTCCATTTTTTCAATGTCTAGACCATGGCATACAATTCCAAATCATAAGAAGAATATTTCTTCTTTGCCTCATTCAGCTTCTCACTGAAAAATGCAACGGGTCTACCTTCTTGACTAAGAACAACCCCTATTGCAAAGCCACTAGCATCACATTCTACTGTAAAAACTTTATTAAAATCTGGTAAAACAAGAACAGGATATTTGGCTACCTTTTGTTTGAGTTCCTCAAAACTCTTATTTGCTGCATTATTCCATTCAAATTTTGTGTTACCTCCTCCTTTGATGGTGTCTAAAACTGGTGCACAAATGTTGCTAAAGTTCCTTATGAACTTCTTGTAGAATGTGGCCAAACCATGAAAACTTCGAACCTCTCCAAAAACCCTTAGTGTTGGCCAATTAATGATGGCCTCCACTTTAGAAGGATCCATTTTCAATTCTCCCTTGGATATCACAAATCCAAGATACACCAACTCTTGTTTCAAAAAGTCACACTTCTCCAAGTTTATCTTCAACTTTTGCTCCTGTAGCCTTTGAAAAACCATCTTCAAATGCTGCAAATGCTCTTCCTTATTCTTGCTATACACCAAAATGTCATCAAGGTAGACAACAAAAAACTTCCCAATGAAGTCATGCAAAACTTCATTCATTAGTCGCATAAATGTACTAGGAGCATTAGATAAACCAAATGGCATAACAAGCCATTCATACAACCCTTCATTAGTTTTGAAGTCTGTCTTCCATTCATCCCCTTCTCGTATCCTTATTTGATGATACCCACTTTTGAGATCTATTTTAAAAAAAATGAAGCTCCCCCCAAACAATCCAAGAAATCTTCTATTCTAGGAATAGGAAATCTATATGTTATAGTTATCCTATTAATAGCCCTAGAATCAGTACACAACTGCCACTTACCATCCTTCTTTGGAGCAAGAACTGAGGGTACATCACATGGGCTAAGACTTTTCCTTATCAACCCCTTGTCAAGCAACTCTTGTATTTGCCTAGCAATCTCTTCATTTTGTTCTGATGTCATCTTATATGCTGCCTTGTTGGGTAGCATTGCTCCAGGAATAAGATCAATCTGGTGACTTATGTCTCTTATTGGTGACAGAGACTCAGGCATTATCTCAGCAATGATTTCCTTGTACTAGTTCAACAACTCTTCAACTTCTTTCGAGCCTACTGTCCTACGCTCCTTCTTCCTATCTTCCTTAGGCTTCAGCACCAATGCAAAGCCTATTCCATCTTCTTCAAGAGTATTAATGAACTCTTTCTCACCCACCATCAACACACTTGGTCCAACTTGACCAACCCCTTTCTCTTCTCCTTCATAATTCAATCTATATGTTACTCCATCCTTTTGGAAGCTATAAGAATTCTTCTCACCATCATGGCATGCCTTCCTGTCAAATTGCCAAGGTCTTCCCAGCAAGAGGTGGTAAGCATCCATGGGCAAGACATCACACAATATTTTATCTTTATATTCCCCTATACTGAACTCTACCCAAGCTTGCTCATTCCCAACTTCCTGTTTCCCTTTGTTCAACCAACTAACCTTGTATGGAACTCTATCAATTATTACTTTGCACAACTTACCTTTCACCTTGCATTGAACTCAAAAAAGAGCCCTCCTTTGAGTAGTATCTTCTTTCAACGGTTCCTTAAGAAGTGTCCTCCTTAACATGAGACTTTCTCCCTGAGCCTCTGTCATCAACTGAACTTCTGGTGAGTTCATACTCACATTATCTTCCTGCACATAAGTGACTCTCCTTTCACCATTTTGAGAAGTAGATGCCCTTTGTGGACACTTATATTTTGGGTGCCCTATCTGACTACAACTATAACACTTCATTCCTGAGAACCTGGATCCTCTACCTGACCCATCTGACCTTCCTCCATTAGATCCCCTTCCACTGTAGCCTCCTCTGCTACTTGAGTCACCCACTTGCTCCTTAGGGTTAGACTCACCTCGGGACCTTTGGCCTTGTCCTCTATTGTTGAAGTTTCCCCTACCTCGGTCATTCCTTCCACTTCTTCCTCCTTGTTGCTGATCACTCTTCCTCTTCAACTTCTCTTCAACTTTAAGAGCAAGTTGAAAACACTTCCCCAATGTATCTAGGGCCAAGAGGCTGATCTCCTCTTATATGTTCATTCTCAGGCCATTTAAATATCTAGCCACTCTTTCTGGTTCCTCCTCTTGTTTCTTTTCCCTAAGAGTTAACCTATGGAACTCCTCTGTATAGGTATTCACGTCCATCTCTCGCTGCCTCAAGCTTTGCAACTTCTTAAACAATTGTACCTCATAATCTGCAGGCAAAAATTGTGCCTTGATTTTTCCCTTCATCACTTCCCATGAAGAGATCATATTTTTGTTATTTTGTATCCTTTCTCCTTGAATATAATTCCACCATGAGAGAGCAGATCCTTTCAACTTTCCTTTTGCAATCCTTACCCTATCATTCTTTGGAACTTCATTCAACTCGAAGTAATTCGTGATTGCTTCAATCCATTCAATCACTTCCTCACTATTGAGACTACCTCCATATGTAGGTAGCTTATCAGTAATATCTCCTTTTATTGACTTTAAGGCATCAACGAATGCCTTTTGATCCGCACCCAATTTTATTGGTGGATCCTGGTGTTGTTCTTCTTCTTCATCTCCACTGGTACCTTCTTCCACCTCATTCTCCTTATCCTTGTTACTGGACTCCTTGAACTCCTTCAACTTCTCTTCCAAAAGTTTCTCCATTATCTTTTTGATGGCATCTGGAGTCATACTTTTCGGAGACATGGTGTGAGCCTCAGCTTCAGCCTGTGATTCTTCTGTAGACATACACTTCCCAGCAAGATCTTGTCTCGCTCTGATACCAATATGATGAGGAGATAACAAGAAAAAAGCCTATAATAAGCTCAATATTGGATGGAAAGAAGAAATAAAAAAAAATTTACAGGGAAACAACAAATATGAACAACACCTTACAGGTTACATGTGCTCATTCATTGCCAGCACATAGGGATGCTGCCTTACCAAACACATGTTTCTTTAAACTGTAGCCCATTCCTGTAAATGGCCATGAAGAAAGTAATGTACATTCCTCCTACCTGCTCTCCACCACACTCAAGCCACTTCACATGGTGATTATGTGAGCAAGAGGCATTATTGCCCAATTTAATTTCTAGAGATTCTAGTGTGAGTCTAGCTTCCTGCAACGATAACTTCTACAAAAAGAAAACAATGCTACTACTACTATTTTATTCAGAAAACAACAACTATCATACGCATCCCTAATCAATTTGCAGTGTGAATAAAATAAAACCAAAATTCAAGTAGCAAGAAAGAATTACAATTTTATTTATTCATCTGTTCATCTCAGTCGCTCTTCACACAGAAATGAAAAATCTCAAATCATACCCTCCCAAAAGATTTCGGAGAGAATTTATAAACGAAGCCAAACAGTTGAGAACTAGTTTTAGCAAGCACTAGACTCGTAAAGGTTTTGTTTAAACCTTTACTAAAGTTCTAACAAAATATTATATTAAGCCCTAAAATTAAACACCACCCCGAATGCAATGCAAACCCTAAAATTTAATAATAACAAAAAACATTTAAACACGATTACAATTGCAAACCAAAAACTTATTCCTGTGCCCAGCACTTGTTCCTACAGCAGTAACTCTTTCCATTGAGCCATTTTCTTCAAAGTCACGTTTCATGCTACGAAAACTATAGCAAAGTTATCGCCTGCATCATCCTCTATCAAATTTGTAGATTTCTCCAATCTCTTCACAAGCCCTGCTTGTCTGAAATGTCCAAGTAGGCCTCGGGTAATATGGCAGGACCATTGCCAATAGGCTTTCCAGACCCATTAAATATGCACCCAAGCATGTCCAAAGATACAGGTGTCTGCAGAACCTCTCCGACTGTATATATCCCAGAAACATGCAAAAGCAAAGCCTGGAATCGAGTTCACCCCTTCCATCCGCTATCTGGCTATGTGCCAACCTATATCTCATAAAATGAGCAGCGCAAATATCCCTATCGCAAACGTCGCCTGCCACTCTCGGAGTTCTATTTCTCTTTTATTGTTGTCTTTTGTATTCTGAGCATGTACCCTATTTTGCAATAGATTGCCCCTGCTCTCTGATCAGGCATTTCTCTTTCTTGGCCTTACTTTTGGCCGTCAATTCATTAGCCTCTTCGTCGAACTCCTTTGCAATAAGTTTCTTTTACGCTGACAAGATAGGTCCCCCAATTAGCTTTGTAGCCATCTTCAGAACTGAGTTGTCCAAGCTTTACAGAAGAACTTGATGCACCACGTAACTCAGAAAGGAACGCTGCTTTCCTTTCCTTTGGATTTTGACACATCAAATGTGTTCTGCACACTATGTGCCTTGCTAATCGCACTAAATAACTTTAATCTTATAAGGGATTTTTCCTTTCCATCCAAAAGTTGTTTGGTTTCACACGCCCCTTCATATGTAACCCATTATTTCAGAACTCTCAATGATTTCAATGGAGGGCATCTTCGCTCTAGCTAACTGTCGAGTTCACATTAAATACAAATCTCCATTAGAAACATTGACCTCACCTTAATTGGCATTTCAACTCAACCAGGTTAACATTAAGTTGCATACGTAGTGAATAGGGGAAAACTATTACTTGGATCAAATTCCAGCACTGATAGTCAAACAATAGTCTGACTCCTTTGCAATGCATTTCAAAACTAACATTTCTGGCAGATGGACCCCCGAAGATAGATATTAAAAAGGTGCATGGCTTAAAAACTTGAGGCTCACAGCTTGCATTGCGAATCTACCATCACTGGTGAATTACACCTCTAAATCATCAAGCACAATCTAATTATGCTTACTAAAATTCAGCTCATGTCATTCAAGGACATTGATTCATAATTTAAAAACTCTCTCCCTGATCGTATACTCCAATCTAATCTTGGAAAGACATTGAAATTCCCTTTGTAACACTTGACTGTGTTTCCCATTTCAAAAAATTTCAAAACAATATTCTTAGGAAATTGATATCTTGATCATAAGTGTCTATTAGATAATATCCTTTTGACCAATAAGATTTTGTCCTATTTAATAATTTGATGAATTTAGCCGGGCCTCAAAATGGGTCCAGCTAATTTGTTTTTTGTTTTCAAACAACTGATATTCCAAACTAATCCATTGAACTCGTCATATTCACTAGAATCAAGTTTGACCACTAAACAATCAATTAAAACTCATTTTAACATTAATCTACAAACTGTTAATTTAGTGCCGGAAGGTTCTTTAACTAGCTTTAAAAACTTACCAAAACACTTGACCAAGTTCTGAATTCAAACATACTGATTCTTTGTTCTGCATACTTGCACCTGTCAAATCTTATCTCATTAAGAATTCTCACTCAAAAGATATTGACTGTCAAAGTTGCCCTCTTAGAATTGCCTGCAAGAAGACATGTTGGAAAACCATAAAATATGTTCATATTTGGCTTTGAAAATTTGGTAAACAGATACTTGGGGGCATGAAAATTGGGACATTGGTTCACTATCATGAAGAAAACATAAATCTAGGATTAGGGCTAATGACGAATAAATGGGTGAATTTGGCAAGCGATCAAATTGGGCTACTCAGAATTTGTAGACAATGAACATCACTAGAAAAGTGGTTTTGGCAAACAGAATGGACCTAGGAAAGTATGCACACGGATTTGTCAAAGTTTACAAACTGGCACACTTGAATTATTTTTATAATAGAACACAATGGTAAACTCCATTTGATCTCACCTATCATGGATTTCAAGATATGACATCCCAAACAAGGGTACCAACCAATCTACATTTACTGACACTAGTAAAACATCATTAACTGCATTTGAAATTGCATTCAAAAATTGAGTGAATAGATTCGTCATAAGCTCAAAATTGAAACATAGAAATTCTTTGACCTTTAGAATACAATGCAAAATAAATTTTTTCATTCTGGTCAACTGGTTCAAAGTTATAACAAGTGAATCAGGGGCTCCCATAATTGAAAACAATTTGCATCAACATGACAACAATAAATGACCAACTTTAAGAGAATTCAAAACCTAGTTAAAACATATTGAAACGAGTAGAAATTTGAAAAATATATTTTTTGGTATGGACACTAAACACTCCCAAAGTGGCAAGTCATGAAATGTTACTGGGTGCGAGATATTCAATTGCAAACTAGGCCTCTTGTCGATGTTTGACACTTAGGCAAAAATGCAGATTTGGACATTGCTCAAAACGAGACTTCACCGAATGACTCATAATGGAAATTTATCTTTATGGAACACATAGACATACTAAATGCAATATGTTATAAACATTAAACACCTCTTAGGTCTCACAAGTACAGTCAAGTACACATGCATTAAAAGTGAAATTTATTAAATGGTACCAAAAAATAGGGCTTCAATTTTGAGTCCCAACAGTGGCTCTGTCTGGGGATGCATGTCCCTTAAAAGAATGACAAGGATTCAAATATCTGGAAGAAGTAGACCACACACTTGATAGCAAAAATTTCCTTAATAGCTTTATTGAAAGCAAGGAAATCTACTCCTAAATTGTAGACACGATGACCCTAGGCCACCAAACTTCAACAATTTTTTTACCTTTGTCACATACCTAATTTTCATTCATTTCATGATGAGGTAAGCTGAAAATATCATTCATATCATTTTCACCAATTAGATACACATTTTCAACTTCTTCAATTGGCAAAAAAAAATCATCATTATCACTTTCCTAGTGCATGTAAAAACTTGGCATAACTTCAACCTCTTGCTCACTATGAAAAAGAACATCAACATGCTCATGAACACCAACATCAAACTTAAAATGATCTTTAAAAATTGATTCATGAACATCATCAAAGAGAAATACAAAGGCCTTATATTCAACTTCATCAAATGAGTTAAATATATCGCTCATACCTTGACTTCGCATCTCCTCAAATGTTGTTGGTTGAATTTCAAAGGAGCCAAGTTCTGGAGGCAAAGATCTAGAATCAACTGGCTCAAGGAAGGAGACTAGAACACAAAGTTCTTCCATTTATCCACACTTAAACATAGAGCTAACAACAGGATTTCTAGCTTGAAAAAAGACTAGGGTGTGTTGACTAAGGAAGATGATATTTCACTTGAAGCTGTCTCTTTCTTCTCCTCCCTTCTTTCTTGGGATCCTTCTCTCTCTAAGGTGGACCAGGACGATATTGTCTCTTGTATCCGTCAGATCCTCCAACCGCACCATAATAATATGATCTGGGCCATTCCTTATGATTCTGAAGTGAGAGAAGCTCTTTTTTCTCTTCTAACAGATAAGCCGCCTAGACCTGATGGTTTTCCTATCTTCTGTTTCCAAATGTACTGGCCTGACATTATGAAGGATGTTGTTAAGGTGGTTTAGGAGTTCTTTGGAGCCAGATGCATCCTGAAAGAAATCAACTCCACTTTCTTAGTTCTTATTCCCAAAGTGCCAGGGGATGACACTCTAGATAAGTTTAGACCCATCAGCTTATGCAACTCATTTTATAAGATCATCTCAAAGGTGCTCACTTTGAGGCTACTTAAGCTCCTCCCCCTGATCATCTCTCAACAACAATCTGGTTTTGTCCCAGGCAGACAGATTTTAGATTCGATTATCATGGTGCATGAAGTGATTCACTCTATAGAAGCTGGTAAGAGAGAAGGGATGCTACTCAAACTTGACATGCTAAAGCTTACGATCGGGTGGATTGGTCCTTTTTGGAGTTGGTGTTGAAGGCTTTTGGCTTTGATGTTAAATCTTGCAAGCTAATTTCCCAGCTGGTCACCACCCCCTCGCTAGCTGTTTTAGTGAATGGATCCCCCTCTGATTTCTTCAAACCTACTAGAGGCCTTTGTTAGGGAGATCCTCTATCACCGATTCTCTTCATCATCCTGGTGGAATGTATTGGCAAACTCATGGAGAAGAAAAAGAAAGATGGGAGGATCAAAGGCTTTAAACCTTCTTCCAAATGCACTCCCTTCATGCATTAGAAATTTGTTGATGATACCATTATGGGAGGAGAGGCTTCGGTCAGGGAAGCCAAGGCTTTGAAAGACACTTTGGACACCTATTCTAGAGGGTTGGGGCAGCTTATAAATTGGGACAAAATCTATGTTTTCTTTATCAACACTCCGGAGGGAAGACAACAAAGAATCTCCAGAATCTTGGGTTGTCAGGTGGGGAAGCTTCCTTCTTCCTACCTTGGCCTCCCCTTGGGCACGCCCCTTCTGATTCTTTCTGGAATGACATCTTGGATAGGTTTAGTAAGAAGCTGGCTGGCTGGAAAGGAGCCTCTCTCAGCCAAGTTGGAAAATGTCAACTAGTCAAATCCATCCTTCAAAACCTTCCTATATATGCCCCGAGCCTTTTCACCATACCTGGAAAATACGCTGAGAGAATGGAGAAAATCCAAAGGGATTTTTTATGGACGAGAACTGATAGGAATAAAAGGTACCCCCTTGTTGCTTGGGACAAAGTTTGTCTCCCTAAAAAGAATGGGGGTCTGGGGATCAAGAAGCTCACTCATATCAACAAGGCCCTCCTGGCAAAGAAAATTTGGTGCATCTTTAGTAGCAAGGGGGAATGGAGAGACACTGTGGTGAACAAGTATATAAAAGACCCTCTTTTCAGTTTACTCTTTTCAGTGAGGATTTACCCAGAGGCTCTGTTGTTTGGAATGGCCTCTTAAAAGCTAGGGATTTGGCTAACTCTAAGGTCTCCTGGAAGCTGGGAAATGGGGAGAACATTCTTTTTTGGTTGGACGGTTGGCTTTCTTAGGGCCCACTCATTAATAACCCTACCTATGGTGTTTGGGCTAATGATTGCATCAACCTTTTTGGGCACAAAGTCAGCAACTACAAGACTGATTAGGGATGGAAGGACCTTTCTATTATCTCAGAGGAACTCAAACCAACAATGATCTTGCTTAATTCCTTATCCCTCAGCACCAACAAGGATGAACTAGTTTGGAGGGATAATGCCAATGGGCTCTATTCTGTTGCCTCTGGGTACTCTGCTTTATGGAGTACAAATGTGTCCCCTCCTTGGTCGAGGGTCTGGCTCCCAGGCCTAACACCAAAAGTCAACATGCTTTTTTGGTTGGCACTTCAGGAAAAATATCTCACCCAAGAAAATCTCATTAAAAGAGGTCATATCATGCCCAACAGATGTGTTTTATGCAAAGATGAGTCTGAGACAGGCAATCATTTGTTCATTCTTTGCTCTTACTCCAGAATAGTCAGAGACTTCCTCACTTAGGACCTTGACCATAGCTGGTGCATTCCTTCCAACCTCCTGGACTTCTTCTGCCAATGGCAAGGTATGTTCAATGGTTCTACCTTGAAGGAAATCAGCTCATGGCTCCTGCCCCATTTTTGTTAGAGCATATGGAAGGAAAAAACAACCAGATTTTCAGAGATAGGGAGGAGCCAGCTTTGGTTGTTGGAAGGAAGATCTTCAGTAACATAAAGGAAAATATTTCCATGAGGAAGGGGGGAGCTTTTGAGACAGGAGGCAGGAAGAAGGAGAAGGTTAAAGACAAAATGATAAAAAGATAGGAAGCCAAGTTGCACCTCCCCCCTGAAGGCTGGCACAAAGCCAACTTTGAAGGAGCCTCCAAGGGCAACCCTGGATCCTCGGGTAGTGGAGGTGTGGTTAGAAATGAAAATAGAGACAGTATTGCAGCTTTCGCTCTCCCTTTGGGTTTTCAAACAAACCATTTTGCGGAAGCCAATGCTACATGCAATGCAGTTAAACTAGCTTTTGAAATTGGGGTTACCAATTTATGGTTGGAGGGGGACTCGAATAACATTATTAAGTGCATTAATAGCAATTCGTATCCTTCTTGGATGATTGCAAATCTTATCAATGAGATGAGAGAGACACTTGCCAAATTCAAAAAATTCCATGTCACCCATACTTTTCGAGAAGCAAACCCGGTTGCTGATAGGTTGGCAAATATAGGGGTCAGCATAGACCAAAAAATGACATGGCTTCACGGAACTTCTTTGTCGGCGGACGTCAAGTGTCTGATTGACTTGGAGAAAATCCAAGGAAGTACAGAGGATATCAAGGTGTAATTATGAATATGAAAGGGTTAAGATATAGGGGTACTTTTCATAATAGAAAAATGGGAATTCGTAAATGCAGATATCCTTCTTTGATTAATTGCCACGCTTTGTGGGTTGTTTATTGCATTCATTTTAGGGGTAACAATAGAGTTATTTTTTTTTGCTTCTTGCTTAATCTCGGCGGTCCTATTCAGTCTCACAGTGAAGAGCTTATGAGTAAAGTGTTAGGAATAAGGTGTCTCAACCTTGTATAATTCCTATTCTTATTATTTGTTTTGTAAAATATATTTCTTGCAAATAATGTTGATGTGTCGACATCTTGAATTGTGTGTAAGGAGATCATGACTAAAATGGTTATGACGGATTCCTATGACACATAAGAGCTATTTTAGGAAGATTCAATGACAGGTGAAGACATGTGACAACTAAGATATTCTTGGAGAATGGTAAAACCCTAATATGGTTTACCTTTGGGAGTAGCCCTAAAGTGAAGTGCATTTTATAAGCATTTTTAGGGTTGTGAAGAGATGTGATGCGAAAAAGAGTGTATTGTTGGTACTGTGAGTAGCTACTGGAGTCTTCTGTTGTCGCTATTGAGCTTGCACTGCAAGTGTATTATAACCTTTTGTTGAAGATAATACATTGTGCAGGTTCTGAAGGGGTGGGGTTATTTTACCGAAAGGTTTTTCACCACTGGCAAATCCTTGTGTTATGTGTTCTTTTCTCTATCTATTTTCTGCATGCATGGTAGGCTGCAATATTGTTGTTTACATGATATTGAATCTATAAGTGAAGAAGATTTTAATAGGATTTGCATCATACTTTCCTTATGAGATTAGTGTAGGAAGCTATTTCCGCACCTGAGTTTCCTTACATAAAGCAGGTGTGAAGAGTGAGGAGATGGTGGGTGAGAGATGCAGAAAGGAGTCGACAGGGGATTTTGAGAAATGGAGAAGCAGGCCGAAAGTTTGGGAAAAGCTGGAAGAGGGTGGGGTAACCAAGTATCTCATGAAGCTGCACGGTTATGATTAGGAGGTGATTAATAGTATGGTGGGGTCCTGGAAAGAGGGCAGGGTTAAGGTGAACGGTATCAACTTCCAGATAACGGTAGCAACGATGATGAGGAGGATTCGGAGTCTGAGGAGGTGGTGAAGGAGACGCAAGAGGAAAGAAAGGTTGATAGTAGAAGGAAGAAGCACAAGAGGGAGAGTCTGGAGGATGTGTGCTCTCATTATGAGGAGACCTCTGTGCTACCCCTTTCTCCTGTCCATTTCCACCTTGAGGAACCAAAAGAGGAGAAAGCTGGGTATATGGAAGGGGAAGTGAAAACCAATGACAGGAGGAAAGCATGGATTAATTTAAATGTCAAGATTGCCAAAATGGGAATCTTTAGGGAGGCCATGAATCCCCAAATCCTAGTGGATAATCAAGAAGAGCAGTGGTTGGAAGAATTAATTGATCTGGCGATTGTGGCTATTTCAGATAGGGCCAAGGAGAAAGGGATGAATCTTTTAAATAATGCTCGCAACAACATGATTGATAATTTTAGATCAATCAAATGGCTTTTCCATGAGCTTGAGGAGGTTAAAGACCAGGTGAAACACATTGAGGCAATAAGGGAAGGAATGGAAGACAATAGGAGGACATATTCGACTGATAGGCTCACTTTGACGGAACAAAGGATACACAATCTGGAAAACTACAATCACAACCTTGCCAATCAGATGTTTTCCTTATTAAGCTCCATCAACAAAAATATCATCTCTCTCATGGGCTAGATCAAAGACAGAGAAATGCATGATGATGAGGATGGAGAAGATAGGGACGAGGCCAGAATGGAGGATGACCTTGCAAAGGACAACTCCACTCTTGCACAGGATCAGGGGAGTCCAAGAGGGCAACAGATGGAAATGGAGGAGAATCAACAAGCCTTTGAGGCTGCTCAGGTGATGCAGGATCTGGAGCGAAAGAATGAGGAATAACTCTTGCTTGTTCTTTTGTTTATTGATGTCTTTTGGATTTTTGTGTTGGCTTTTGGCTATGGCTTTGTCTGTTTCCTTTTCCTAGTCTTTTCTCAATACTTTTTCCTTTGGCTGGGCTTAATGCTTATTATTAGCCTTTGAACTTTTACTTTTTTAGCTGAGTTGTCACGCTTATTATCAGCCTTCTTATTTACTAACTTTTGGGTTTCAAGTTCCCTATAAAACCTATTTATCTAATCAAAAACATCATCATCAAATTCTGGAACCACTCCATAACCTCCCAATGTATCTTCATAATTGAATTAGTTTTTACCTTGTATGAATCATCATAAAACTTACTATGAAGTGCTGACTTATTTTCAAAAACAACTCCATCAAACACCTCATCTTCAAGCTCACAAAATGCATCATTAGAATATTCAATCTCAGATATAGAAGAACAACATTCTGATTTGTTATAGTAGTATGATAGTGTGTCACCATTTGCATCTAGCTCAACTAAATCTGAAACTTTCATGTCTTCTTCAAACAATGGAGTGATAACTCCATGCAAGGATCCCTTTTCAACATTTTGAAAAAAGGTGGGCTGATCATCATCAAAATCTTCATCATATAAAGCACTAGTATACACTTTAAATTCACTACCCATTTCATCTGCATGGAGGCTCTCAACATATGAAAAAAAATCAGAACTAGATGAAGACTCACTTTCTATTTCTTCTACCAAGCATATAGTATCCATAATTGCATTCTCTTCATTATCTTGTTTAGGATAATCATTATGGATAGACTATGATTCATTCCTAAACCCCTCACTACATGTTGCAACTTTATTGTCTAATGTAAAAACACTTGACAACCCTTCCTTGAAATCTTCATATTCAAATTTGTTAGCATCAATTGGATTCACCATTTCTTTATCTTCATACCTTGAGGAAAAATTACCCTCAAATTTTTCATCAACTAACTAATTTGTATAATGCAAAAAGTACGATGCATTTTCAATTTCAGATTCAAAAAAAGAATTCATACCTTCACTTTCATATGAATGTTTACTTCCATCATTACTTTCTTCTGACTACGACTAAGATAAATGTGATTCATAGTCTTCATCTTGTGTTACCTCTCCATGGAAAGCCAGATCAGCAACATCAAAATCATTATTGGAGACGTAACTCTCAGCCTCCTCACTTGTAGAAAATTGAGATCTAGATGCAGCAACTTCATGTCTAGAAACATTAGCATTATCATCATGTACATAATTAGCACTATAAGAACTCACTGCTATAGGTAATCCTTGATCTATAAGCCAAGTGAGGGTTAATTCCTTTCAACCCACTACAAAACATGAAAAATTGAACTAATTTTGATTAAAAATATTTTTGCAAATGACCTTGATCTAAGCTTGCATCTAATTTAGTGATTAGTGCCTTATCCATTGCAACATATAGTCATTACCAATAGGATGACCTAACTTTTTTGCCTTATAATTAAGTTTATCAACTAAAATCCCCAAACTCCATTCTTACTAGCATCCCCTCCATACACCCAAAAACTCTACTAAATCATTGAAGCATTTACTTAACTCTTTGAATCAAAAGCAACAATAGATCTGACACACAACTCATCCAAGCTATCTCAAATTAAATGAACCTTATTCATTCAATTAAAAAGTTAATAGAGTATGAAGAATTAGGAGAAAAAATAAGAGAACACAAAAAATTCATTGTAAATCCCTCATTTCTATCCTTGGAAAGATTGAATACATTAACTGGTTACACTGAATGAAACTCAGGATATATTACTTAATCTATCATCAATCTTCATTATCTCAGAGAAACAATACATGAAATGAAATGAAACTTGCACAAGAATGGATGTGTAGCCTTCATAGATAGAGCTCTACTCAATTAGATAGGAAGTAAAACTAGCAACAACCTGATCTCATAGTAAAACCTGGAACTCTATGAGTTTCACAAAGAAAATTGCCAACAACTTTCAAAGAAAGAAGAAAATAAAGATATATAAGGAAAGAATTTGCAGATCTTCTTTGCAACCATCATGTGTCCACTTGGATAAATTCTCCAAGAAGTTAAAAATCTCTCTCTAATTTCTTCCAAAAATTGGTAAGTCAAATCCTCACTCATTTTGCCTCTCAAAAGCATAAAATATCTTTAGCACTTGATGGAAAAATATAACTAATTACAAAAGACAAATATCTCTAAAAAGTTCCATCAAAAAACATGCAAATTAGGAAATACTAGAGGCATAATACATCATTATGTGTCAAATTTTAAACATATTGAGCCATCCAAACATATCAAGTGTATCATAACTTAATTCTATAACTGCATTGATGAAATCATTATTTGCAACTAAGCGTCCTACTAAAAATACAAAACCCCCTGTAACAACTATCCCTTAATACCTGTTTAAAAAATAGCTCCAAAAATGGATAGCTCATCTCTTGTTGATTCCAATGGTATATTGGAGTCCATATTTTGGGAAAAAAATGCCCCCCCTAGTAGCCATACAAAGTTTCATGCTGTGGCTTTGCACATTAAAATGCAAAACATTTGAAAAATTGGAAAAAATCTATAGTATAAACTATAGGATTTATGTTTAGAACTTTGAAATCTTCGATATGAACATCACTTTCATTTTTTGAATAAAATATTTAAACAATTAATAATTTGTTGACCTTTTATCCACCCAGGTGTCAGATGTATGCCACGTGTTAAAGGATGTTTGGCCCCTTTGACCACTGTTAGGTCCCACAACTCTCACCATTTTTTCCAACTTTTTGAGAGGTCGCCATGTTGCTACTGGTGAAATCCTCCCATTGTCTAGTGGCAACATAGCAACCACCAAAATCTAACATCCTTTTCTGGTGAGTGAGCAAGTCAAAACAATGACTTCATTTCCATCGACAACGATGGGCCCCTCTATGCAGTTGTTGCTTTTCATAAGGCATTATTTTTAAGAAATTATGTAAATTACATGTTGATATATTTAAACTTTATAAAATACCCCTTTACAACAGATGTGGGATAAAAACATCAAATCCCCCCCTTCCATAGCAGCCCAAGAGCCCTTTATGATGCCTCTGCATTTTGATGAGGAATCTTACACTTATATCACTCACATGATCTCCAAAGGAAATTGCCTCACACAGAAAAAGGAAAATGGCCAGTTTGGACAAGGCATGGGAGTTTTTTTTTTGCATGGGTGCACCTCCTTTTACATGTTGTGGCCATTCAAGTATTTATTGCTCGGGATACTCTGTTCCTCCCTTGGCATGAGATACCTCCTTCATCACTATGACCTATTGTATATTTTGCCAAGGATGCTCCTTTTCTTACTCATAATTGGTTTCTAGGTCTAGGTACATGTATCCAGGATAACCACGACAACCAGACACTTTCTCATGAGCAACAAAAACTTCACATAAACTATCTACATATGAACTCATGTCTGTTAATATGATCAAAACATGTTTTCCACATTCATATGCAAGATTTTTTTTTTGTTGTGATAGAAACCCTAGGTGTGATGATACACTCAATAGTTTGATCATTTTCCAAGTTCAAAAGAGAGTAACTCTTTCCATTGAGCCATTTTCTTCAAAGTCACATTTCATAAAATGAGCAATTTCCATGTTAACTCCCATTGTTGTGAAAATTATGGCAAATTTGTCCCTTGCATTAGTCTCTATTTTTTTTTTTAGAATTCTCTAATCTCTTCCCAAGCCCTACTTTTCTAAAATGTCCAAGTAGGCCTTGGGTAATGTATGTGTGAATATGCGGCCTCTGCTAACACACACACTTCAACACGGTCATTGTATGCAGATTCATCCTGAAATGAACATTGGATTGTTCATCTGAAAATCAGTCGGCAAAGTGACCTATTGCCTTCTAGCTAAAGGTAATTGCTTGTCAAATATCCTCAGATTCGAGGTGTTTAAGCAACCAGACCCTGTAAGAATGAAGGATTTGAAAGAAAATGCGACTAATCTATATGAGAATGCAGATTAATCTAGAATGGAGTATGCACGTTTAATCTAAGAACATGTAAAAGAAATTATACTAAATGTATGCATATTAAATCTATATGAAATTAAACTAGAAAATGAATATGAAAGTAGGGAGCTTAAATGAATGCACAATCTAGCAGTAATTTGATGCAAATTCTCATTCAACCTCTCCCAAAATGAAGAGATGAGGGTCTCTTAAATAGACTTTCCTGGAATCCATCAACGGTTGAGATCAATTTCAATCAACGGTCAGGATTAAAGGTGAAGTTCAGTCATAAAGGAAGATTCCCAAATTAAAGGGAGTTAACTGATTTAATTTGAGTAGAAAATGGAGTTAACTAATTTAACTCATTTTTTTATCAATAGTGAAATGGAAATTTCCTTTTTTGAACTGAAGAGAGATTTTGGTGAGATATTTAATTTAATAAAATGAGATATGCTCTCATAATTACCTTTTCTATTTAATTAAATAATCCTTTAATTAATTAGAGACACTTTTCTTATTTTAATTAAATAAATTTATTTAATTAATTAGGAATGGCTTCCCATTTAATTAAATAAATTTGTTTAATTAATTAGAAGTAAGTACTCCATTTAATTAAATAATTTTCTATAATTGCTTAGAAATACCTTTCCCATTTAATTAATCAAGATAGGTGTACTTATTAAATTAAATAAATTTAATTCCATAGTACATTAGCCTTAAGATATAATTTAATTTAATTAAAGTATAAATACTTAGTAATTAAATTAAATATTAATCAATAGGTTTAATGTGACTAATATGAGTAAATACTATAGGAATTAAATAATAAGCATGATGAATGTAGATTAGGGTTTTCTGCATCTGACAATTAAGTCAAGTAGCGAGTAGTAGAATAAGAATTTGCGTAATGGAATAGGACTTTAGGATTGATCAGAAATAGACCAGAATTGGTTGAGATGGCAATGAGCCAATTTCGGGGTATTACATTTTGCCTCTCTTTGAATGAATGTGCAAGCAACATGTTCAATTCAAAGATAATCAGAAAGCATGATGCAAACATGAGATTGGTTCTGAAGTTGATTACACAGAGACCAATTGATAAGCTTTTAAGGATTATCTCTAGAACAGAGCTTAATCCCAAGGAATCCAAGTAGAGCACTTAGATACCTAAGATCGATAGCATTTAAAAGACTATCTCTAGAACAAAGCATAATCTTTAAGGATCCAGATAGAACGTCTAGATACCTGAAATTGATAAGCATTTAGAAGACTATCTCCAAAATGGAGCTTAACCTTCAAGGATCTAGGTAAAACACCTAGATACCCAAGATTGAAAGCATTTAGAAGATTATCTCCAGAATGGAGCTTAACCTTCAAGGATCCAGATAGAACACCTAGATGCCTAAGATTGATAAAAGATAACAAGGTCAAATCATGAGTAGTAGAATCATCCCTAGAACAAGGCTTGATCCTCAGGAGAAGGGGTTTAGACTGTCCCAATACCTGTCCATCGAACTCTGAGAAGAGTTGTTATAAGGTTGATCAATTGATGAAAAGATAAGATAGATGGCAAAGATGCCAGATAGTAGGGAACAAGATGCCCCGAGTGATGATATGCCCCAAGTGATAAGGACATAAGATGGGACCTAGATGCCCCGAGCAATAAATATTTAATGATGTAATCATCTTGGCCCCTCGAGAGAAAAATCGAAAGATGACACACAAGAATTATGATTTGAAGCAGTATATCATGAGATATAGAAGAAATCTGAGATTCAACAGAATCTAGAAGAGATCAGAATGATCTAAAGAAGATTCAGGGTTTGTTTGAAATGATTGCGAAGTTGCAAAGACCAAGGTTGACCAAGAGTTGACCAAATTTAGCCATAGTTGACTTGAGTTGACTATTTTCAAAATGAATTTTGAAAATATGGAGAATGTAAATTTGAAAAGGATTCCAAGAATCACAAAGTACCAGAAAGATTTGGGCTGCACAAGTGTTCGATCGCGTCGGTCCCCAAAATTTTAAAATGCATTTTTGAGGCTCTTAGGTGTGTCAGATTTTGAATTTGATCTCAAAAACAGATCCAGAACGGTCCAATTAGCCAGGGGGGTGATTTTTGCACAAATCCGAGCACTTTGAAAAATTTGGGTCAACAGCTATATAAGGGCTTGAAGGGTCATTTTCAATTCATTTGTTCTTTTGTCTTGTAGTGATTTTGAGCTATGATAGAGACATGGCAGTGAATGTGAGATATCATCATTTTGAGCTCTCCAGATGACACAGTTGGCTAGTAGACTATGGACCACTAGTGAGTCGTCAATTTTCCATCTTCATACTTTTGTTTTCACGCATTTTGAGGTCATTTATTGCACGTTTTAGCATGTTTAGGAATGTTTAATTCAGTTTTCACGTGAAGCCAATCTCTTCTCGTGTGAAGATCGTCTTTCTTCGCGTGAAGAAATAGGGTAGACTATTTTTTCGCGCACGGCCTGAGGTTCTTCGCGTGGGATGAATTAGGTTTCGCATGAAGATTGAAATTCTTCACGCGAGGTGATTTGGTTCTCGTGCGAGAATGTCTTTTCTCGCGTGGACATCTCTTTTTTCACACGAGCAAGTATTTTTTCATGCAAGAAAATCTTTCTTTGCGCAAAGAAATAATGATTTCGTGCGAAGAAATAATGATTTCGCGCGAAATTTCAGAGCTTCGCGCGAGATTTTACAAATTTTGCACGAAATCCTATCACAGTTATGCTTAAAAATTTGATTTTTGCACTCCAAAATTGCATTTTAGTTCATTTTGATACTTTTTTTTGACTTGATACTGATCATTTGTTTATCATTTCTTGTTGTGCATGCAAGAGGTCTTTGGAGATGTTGCATTCAGATCTCATTTCCCACCATATGGGGAGCTATTGTGGAGTCTTGATGATGCAAATCGGGCACACATTGCCCGATTGGGATTATCTTCTTTGTGCTGGATTCCAGCCGTGATGGTGAATCACGACCTCCTCACTACCTTGGTAGAGCATTTCCATTCGAAGACGAACACATTCCATCTGTCGATGGGTAAGATGACCATCACTCTAGATGACTTTTGGAGGATCTTGTATTCCCTTTCATGGTGCTCGAGTCATTTATGATACATTGCCCTAAGTAAGGATAGAGGCATTATCAGTTGTGTTCGGGAGAGAGCTACCGAGGGGTAGGGCCATCAGCTGGGCTGAGCTCATGCACACATATGGACCGACACACAGGCTGGCATCTGTGCTAGCTATATTCCTGAGGTGTTTCTTATATCCTAATAGAGGACAACATGGTTTGGAGTGTGGGTGGGGTGCCATGCTCTGCAGGATGCTAGAGGCACCTGAGATCTTTGGGTGGGATCAGTACATGTTGGCTCACCTTTTTCGTGAGATGCACGAGGTTGTCTTCCATGAGAAGAAGACCATGGCAGCAGGATTTTATGTTTTGCAAATTTGGGCCTGGGAGCATCTTCTTGTATGTAGGCTGATTTTTGATGATGCCCAGGAGCCTATGGAGCCCTACATATGCAGATATCAAGGGCATATTGCCTAGGCCCACCTGGGTAAGACTGAGCACTGGCAGAAAAATCTTGATGACTTGGTGTCCATTGTATGGTGACCCTAGAGAGAGACAGAGGACTGGGATGATGCTCCCAGAGAGCTGCCATGGATGTTTAGTTCTCAACCTTTGGCGGGCAGGACAACATCTATCATAGAGAGATTCATGATCTCATGAGTGTGGCAGCAGAGGGATATTGAGCGAGGATGGCCTCCACGGATGGATCCATGGCGATCCATGATAGATATCCACAGCCTAGTTGTAGTTCAGTGTGACTACCTACCGGCAATAGCAGATGCCGAGATGATGCCTGCATATCAAGCATTTTTGATTACATCCATTCCCACATTTTACAGATCTAGTGGAGATGGTAGGGAAGGCAGTGTAGACAGAGAGACAAGCACCCCAGTAGTAGCAGGCACCGAATTTAGCAGATGTAGATTTGCCCACGTCAAATGTGATCAAACTCAGGTGCCAGGGGTAGTGGGAGTGGACAGAGCCAATGCCGCAAGCAGAGGATAGAGGAGGAGGCCCCTCAGTAGGAGGCTCCATAGTAGCAGGTGCCACCACAGCCGTAGGCACCACCATAGCAGTAGGCACCTGAGATGTTAGATGAGGATATGCTGGATCAGCTGATAGGTGGGGTGCAGGATTCAGTACGGAGGTACCAAGAGCAGGTTTGTACGGCCTCCCGATAGTTGGGAGAGTTGCAAATTGCAGTAGTAGTCTGGGATGCGTAGCTAGTGGAGAGACAACGAGATAGATCGTTAGAGGGAGCACACAAAGGCTAGAGCTGGCGCAGGATGAGATCCACTTTTAGTCAACCTGAGTAGCTTATTATTATGCTGCATATACCAGCGCGGTACCAGATGAGACATTGCAGGTTCAGCGATTCTCTCAGTACTCGCGAGAGTTTGGAGGTGCACAGCCTCCTGTTAGGCCAGATATGCCACCACCACCTCCGCCACCTGCTACCCCTACTCCTCCTAGAGGCGTGGGTTCGGGACAGAGCTAGATGCTCTGTATATGATTTTTGATTTTGATCCCTAGCTATGTATCGATTGGTGTACCAGCACCACATGTATCATTTTTGATCGATTATGCTCGAGTAGCGCCCATTTTTGTACTGACCCATTCTTTGATATATATATACAAGATTTTGAGCTAAGTATTCCTGTGTACATGTCATTGTCTATTTGGTTTGCTTTGATGTATATGAGATGTATGTTGTATTTAGATAGAATACATATGTATGAACTGACATCTCACGTAGTGTTGCATGTTTTTGCTTGACTGTCACATGTATTGTATTAAGGAGCATGAATCGATGAACCAAATGCTTGTGCAATTGTGGAGGAATCTGATGCATGTGGAGTATGAATAGAATGACCATTGAATTGTGCACTTATGCAAATGAAATATGTAATGCAAGACTGTTAAATGCAACCCTAGGTCTGGTTACCAAGCCTCGACTATTTATCATCACTGGATATAAAATGAAGCTGGTATATTATACAATTCCCACTGACATTGCAGTCATGGAAATATGAATATAATATATGTTATTGGTTTATCAACATTAAATTTAACCATTCGAGGCAGAAGAAGCCAGAATGACCAGAACATTTGTCCCTTTTAATGTAGCAAGTTAACATAAGCATAAGAGCATAAACGCTAGAATGACTTGAATGTTGCTTACATGACAAGCACACCAAACACATGGGAGATCCTTCTTATGCTAAGTACTCAATATTCATTATGTCTGCAACAACCCTTGTGTTCATAACCTGAGATAGAAGTGTGCTAGATATACTCACAGTGACCCATATGTTCACTTAGTAGGATGAGTACCACTATGTATTATAGCATGAAGATTTCACTCCAACAAACAAGGAGAAGAACCAATGTAGTTGGTATATTCATATAAAAGGAGTCAAGGTACACATGACCATCCAATATGAGATGGAGGCTCTTATAGTGTACACCCCTCTTATTAGGAATAGATCAACTTATTGGAATTAAACCGCAAACAGAAAGAAAAGAAAAGATCATGCCCCCAGTCATTACTTCTCTAGTCAAAGATGACATCATCAAGTTGCTCAAGGAGATATGATAAAGCAAAAAAAAAGAAAACAAAGAAAATGCTCAGCATATCCAAACAAGTATATGATTTTCGAGTTCAATTTTTTGGGATTGATGTCAAGTGCCAATGTCCAGAATACATTCGAAAGAAATCTCTTCAGTAGGGTGACAACAGTAGGAAAACACAGTCAGAACAACTAGTGGCTGAGGTCAAAGAGGAATCTTTATGGTGAAGAACCTAAGATAGACTGAGCGACAATAGAAAGACACAGCTAGAATGATTGGTGACTATTGCGAAGGAGATTCTATGAGGAGAATCTCAAAAAGAGTGACACTAGCAATAGTAGGCAGACGCAGTCAGAATGACTGGTGATTTTTGCAAAGGAAATTCTATGAGGAGAATCTTAAAAAGAGTGACATTAGCAATAGTAGAAAGATGCAATCAGAATGACTGGTGACTGTCAAGAAGGAGATTTTATGAGGATAATCTTGAAAAGAGTGACACTAGCAACAGTAGGCAGACACAGTGAGCGCCACTGGTGACTATTGCGAAGGAGATTCTATGAGAATCTCAAAAATAGTGAAACTAAGGGGGAAATGCCCCCAAGTTGTGACAAGACTCAATCCATGGATACATGAGCAGGAAGCAAAAAAGTGAAAGTATGAAAGCGATTATACAAAATAGCCAGAAGATGCACCACAAGCTGGAGCATTGGGAACAAGAGGCACCTGTTTACCAGGTTTTCACCTTCTTGGAAAGATTCTTTTTTCTTTTTTTTGGTGTTACCAAGGTGCCTATTGCTACATTTTCACCAAGGTAGCAACTTCTTTCAGGACTTTTTCTAATTTTTAGATTATTTTCAGGACATATAGATATGTACAAAGAGCTTGCTGAGATTAAATCAATTGTAAAACTGCTTCAGGTGGCGAGTGTTGATAGGCTCTTTAAGCACTTCTTCGATTGTAGAAAGCTGATAAGCACCAGATCCATATACTGCAGTAATGATGTACAGACCTAACTCAAACATTCCCTTTTGCATTCGTTGTTGTTGATTCTTAGGGTTCTCTCTCAAGATGAAATCACCTAGCTGGAAGTCACGTGGCCTGATTCTTCGATTGTAGCTTTGTGCCATTCTTTGTTGATATGCTCATAAATGATCACATGCCACTTGTTTTCGTTCATCTAGTAACACAAGCTCTTGAAGTTGAGCTATCTTGTAGTCATCATTAGTGATAAAGCCTTTCATGGAGATTCTCAAGGTAGGAATCTCGACCTCTATTGGAAGCACAACATCTGCCCCATACACCAACGCAAAAGGAGTCATGACCGTTGGAGTTCTAATGCTTGTCCTATATGCCCATAGGGCTAGATTGATCTGGAGATACCAGTCTCTTCCTGACTTACTGACTGTGTGATGAAGAATTTTGAGGATTGCCTTATTGGATGCCTCAGCTTGGTCATTACCCTGGGGGTAATAAATGGAAGACCAATGTTGTGTGATCTTGAATTTCTTGTACAGTTCCTTGAGTTCTTTATTCTTGAACTATCGTCCATTGTTAGTAATGATTGAGGATAGTATACCATATCTACAGATGATGTAGTTTGTGATAAAAAGCACTACAGTTTTGCCATCAGCAATTGTGAAATAATCTATAGCCGTGATAATGAACTTATGTCCATTGGAAGAGGTTGGGTGAATCTGCCCCACTAAGTCGAAGGCCCATTGTTGAAATGGCCATGTTGTAGTAGAGAGAATCAGCTCTCTAGCTGGAGTGTGAATTCTTGTGTAATTGAAACTGCTTGGAGGACCTAGCATACTTAATAGCTTCTTGCTCTATTCTAGGCTAGTAGTAACCAGCACGAAGGAGTTTGCGAGCTAAAGTCAGGCCATTGGAATAAGATCCGCAAATGCCTTTGTAAACATCAATTAGTGCGCGTTTGGACTTATCAAGTTCTAAACACCTAAGGAGTGTTCCGTCGAGACCTCTCCTATACAGATCATCAGCAATAATGACATAATGTGAAGCATTACGGATTAGGTAATGTTTCTCATTCTGGGTCAAACCTTTCGAAATGGTTTGATTACGAAGGTAGGAATAGATGTGATGGTAGCAGGATGATTTTTGTCCTATAATAGAATAGATCATCCTAGAATCAGGTGTATTATAGGCTGGGTAGTGTAACGCTTCCACCAAGAACTCATGTCGGAGATCATTTTTTGGCATTTGTAGCAGAGAGGCTAGAGTGGCCATGGCATCAGCTGCTTTATTATCTGCACATGGAACTTGTTGGAAGGTGATGTGTGCAAAATACTTTGTCAGGTCATCAACCATGCATTTGTAAGGGATTAGTTTGTCATCCTTTATTTGATATACATCATTTACTTGGTTGATAACAAGCTGAGAGTCACCAAAGATGTCCAACTGATCTACTCTCCATTCAGCTACAATTTTCATACCATTGATCAAAGCTTCATATTCAGTAGTGTTATTTGTACAAGGAAACAAAATCTTGTACGCTTTGGGCAATGAATATCTCTGTGGTGTAATGAAGAGTAATCCTGCACCTGATCCTTGTTGTGTGAAGGACCCATCAAAGAACATAACCCATGTATTGTGAGTGAGTGTAAGAATTGACTCATTTAGGAAATCAATGTTTATTGGTAGAAGACTTTGTATGGGTGCCTCAGCTAGCTGGTCTACAATTGCCTGCCCCTTTATAGCTTTGTGTTCAACATATTGGATGTCAAACTCACTTAGTATCATGACCGATTTAGCCAATCTTCTATAAGAGTTGCTTTACTGAGCAAGTACTTTAATGGATCTATTTTAGCCACAAGCTGTGTAGTGTGGGCAAGCATGTAGTGTCTCAACTTCTAGGAAACAAAGACAACTGCCAAGCAAGATTTCTCAATAATGTTGTAGTTTTTCTCATAAGAGACCAATGTTTGGCTCAAGTAATAAATAGCTCTTTCTTTGCTGTCATTATCTTTCTGAGCCAATAGGATTCCCAAAGATGTTTTAGTGGCTGAAATGTATAAAAGAAAAGGCTTCCCATGCATAGGAGGCATCAAGATTGGTGGATTGAAAAGATATTGTTTGATCTGTGTTAAGCTTTGCTCACAATCCTGGCTCCAATTGAATTTTACACCCTTATGTAAGGTCTTTGTGAAGGGTTGTGATTTATCTGCCAATTGTGAAATAAACCTGTGAATAGATTGAAGCCTTCCTTATGGTCCTCTCATCTGACTGATGTTCTAAGGTGGTGGCATGTCCCTTATTGCTTGTACTTTTTTTGGATCTACTTCAATTCCTTTTGCATAAACAATATATCCTAACAATTTTATGGTGGGCACTAGAAATGTATGCGTGAATATGCGGCCTTTGCTAACACACACACACTTCAACATGATCATTGTATGTGGATTCATCTCAGACTGAACATTGGATTCTTCATCCAAAAATCAGCCAGAAAAGCGACCTATTGCCTTCTATCTAAAGGGAATTGCTTGTCAGATATCCTCAGATTCAAGGTGTTTAAGCAACCAGACCTAGTAAGAATGAAGGATTTGAAAGAAAATGTGACTAATCTATATGAGAATGTAGATTAATCTAGAATGGAGTATGCACGTTTAATCTAAGAACATGTAAAAGAAATTATATTAAATGTATGCATATTAAATCTATATGAGAATTAAACTAGAAAATAAATATGAAAGTAGCGAGCTTAAATGAATGCACAATCCAGCAGCAATTCGATGCAAATTCTCATTCAACCTCTCCCAAAATGAAGAGATGAGGGTCTCTTAAATAGACTTTCCTGGAATCCATCAACGGTTGAGATCGATTTCAATCAACGGTCAGGATTAAAGGTGAAGTTCAGTCATAAAGGAAGATTCTCAAATTAAAGGGAGTTAACTAATTTAATTTGAGTAGAAAAGGGAGTTAACTGATTTAACTCATTTTTGATCAATAGTGAACTAGAAATTTCCTTTCTTGAACTGAAGAGAGATTTTGGTGAGATATTTAATTTAATAAAATGAGATATGCTCTCATAATTACCTTTTCTATTTAATTAAATAATCCTTTAATTAATTAGAGACACTTTTCTTATTTTAATTAAATAACTTCATTTAATTAATTAGGAATGGCTTCCCATTTAATTAAATAAATTTGTTTAATTAATTAGAAGTAAGTACTCCATTTAATTAAATAATTATATTGAATTAATCAAGATAGGCGTATTTATTAAATTAAATAAATTTAATTCCATAGTACATTAGCCTTAAGATATAATATAATTTAATTAAAGTATAAATACTTAGTAATTAAATTAAATATTAATCAATAGGTTTAATGTGACTAATATGAGTAAATACTATAGGAATTAAATAATAAGCATGATGAATGTAGATTAGGGTTTTCTGCATCTGACAATTAAGTCAAGTAGTGAGTAGTAGAATAAGAATTTGCCTAATGGAATAGGACTTTAGGATTGATCAAAAATAGACCAGAATTGGTTGAAACGACAATGAGCCAATTTTGGGGTATTACAGGTAATATGGTATGACCATTGTCAATAGGCTTTCTAGACCCATTAAATATGCACCCAAGCATGTTGAAAGATACAAGTGTTTTCAAAACCTCTCTGACTATATATATCCTAGAAACATGCAAAAGCAAAGCCTAGAATCTAGTTCACATCTTGTATTAATTGTCTAGCTATGTTCCAACCTATATCCCATCAAATGACTAGCACAAATATCCCTATCACAAATGCCCTCTACCACTCACAGAGTTCCATTTCTCTTTTTTTGCCACCTTTTGTATGGCAGGCCTTTACACTATTTTGCAATAGATTACTCCTACTCTCTGATCATGCATTTCTCTTTCTTGGCTTCACTTTTGGCCTTGAATTCATTAGCCTCTTCATCGAGCTTCTTTGCAATAAGTTTCTTTTGCACTGACAAGACAGGTCCCTCACTTAGCTTTGTAGGTGTCTTCGTGGAATTGAGTTGTCCAGGCTTTATAGAAGAACTTGATGCACCTGATAACTTAGAAAGGAATGTTGCTTTTTTTTCCTTTGGATTTTAACAAATCAAATGTTCTCTATACACTATGTGCCTTACTAACTGCATTAAATAACTTTACCACTCCTTTTGTTGCTAATCTTATAAGGGATTTTTTCTTTCCATCCAAAAGTTATCTAGTTTCACATGCCCTTTCATATGTAACCCATTTTTCAAAACTCTAAATGATTTCAATGGAGGACAAATCCCTTCTAGATAACTATTGAGTACACATTAAATACAAATCCCTATTGGAAATAATAACCTCACGTTAATTGGCATTTCAACTGAACTAGGTTAGCATTAAGTTGCATAAGTAGCGAATAGGGAAAAACTATTACTTGCATCAAATTGTAGCACTAATAGTCAAACAATAGGCTGACTCCTTTTGTAGTGCATTTCAAAACTAACATTTTCGACAGATGAACCCCTAAGGATAGATATTAAAAAGGCCCATGGCTTAAAAACTTGAGGCTCACAGCTTGCATTGCAAATCTGCCATTAGTGGTGAATTACACCTCTGAATCATCAAGAAAAATCTAATTATGCTTACCAAAATTCAGCTCATGTCGTTCAAGGACATTGATTCATAATTTAAAAACTCTATGCCTGATTGTATACTCAATCTTGGAAAGACATTGAAATTCCCTTTGTAACACTCGACCATGTTTCCCATTTCAAAAATTTTGAAAACAATATTCTTAGAAAATTGATATCTTGATGATAAGTGTCTATTTGATAATATCCTTTTGGCCAATAACATTTTATCCCCTTTAATAATTTGATGAATTTAACTGGGCCCCAAAATTGGTCTAGCTAAAAAAAATTCATTTTCAAACAACTAACATTCCAAACTTATCCATTGAACCTGTCATATTGACTAGAATCAAGTTCGACCACTAAATGATCAATTAAAACTCTTTTTACCATTAATCTACAAACTACCAATTTAGTACTGAACGGTTATTTGAATGGCTTTAAAAGCTGACCAAAACACTTGACCAGGTTCTGAAATCAAATATACTGATTCTTTGTTCTGCATACTTACACATTGTCAAATCTCATCTCAAGACAAATTCTTAGTCAAAAGATATTGACTATCAAAGTTTCCCTCTTAGAATTGCCTACAAGAAAATATGCCAAAAAATTATAAAACACGTTCGGATTTGGCTTTGACAAATGGGTAAACGGATAGTTGGGGGCATGAAAACTGGGACATTGGTTCATTATCATGAGGACAACATAAATCTGGGATTAGGGCTGATGACAAATAACTAGGCAAATTTAGTGATTGGTCAAAGTGGGCTATTAAGAAATTGCAGAGATTGAATATCAGAAGAAAAATATTTTTGGCAAATGGAATTGACTTGGAAAAGTGTGTAGACAGATTCATCAAGGTTTACAAACTTTCACACTTAAAGTATTTTTAGATTAGAACAAAGTGGTACAATCCATTCAATCTCACCTGTCATAGATTTTGAGATATGACATCCTGAATAAGGGTACCGACCAATTTACATTTATTGACACCAATAAAACATCATAAATTGTATTTGGAATCATGTTCAAAAAGTGATGGAACAGATTTTTCATAAGCTCAAAATTGAAACATATCAAGTCTCTGACCCCTAGAATGCAATGCAAAAGGAATTTTGTCATTTTGTTCAACTGGGAAAAACTTATAACAAGTCAAACAAGGCCTCCTAGAATTCAGAACAATTTGCTTCAGCATGACAACAATAAATGACCAACTTTGAGAAATTCAAAACCTAGTCAAAACATATCAAAATGACTCAAAATATGAAACATAGTTTTCTAATATGGATACTTAACACTCCCAAAGTGGCAATTCATGAAACATTATTAGGTGTGAGATATTCAATTACAAACTAGGCCTCTTGTCATTGTTTGTCACTTAGGCAAAAATTGAGATTTAGACATTGCTCAAAATGAGACTTCACAGAATGACTTGGAATGGCAATTTATCTTTATGAAACACATAAATGTACTAAATGAAAGGTGTTAGAAACATAAAAACCTCTTAGGCCTCACAATTACAGCTAGGTATGCATGCATTAAAAGTGTGATTTTTTAAATCGTACTAAAAAATAGTGTTTCGAGTGGGGAGATATCTCTGATGAAGTGAAAGAGGCAGGAACCACCTCTTATGGGTGAGTGCACCAAGTTGGTGTACCAAAAAGTGGACACCCAACAACAACAACAAAAACAACATAAAATCTCAATAACTTGATCAGGTTATTTAAAAGTCAAATGTGGGCTATGCTTGGTATCCAAGCCTAACCATTATAATTTTAAAAACATGATCAGGTTTTTAAATTTATCTTTTTTAAAAACTCGATCAATTTTTAAGAAGTATAAATCATTTCTTCAGCCCACGTTTGAGGGTATTTTTATACCCTGAAACGATAGCAAGATTGAGGATTAGAGAGGAAGAAGGCAAAACCCGATTAGGTTTGTAAGGAGAAGAGAATTTTTTTTTCATTTTCATCCATGGAACCCCACAAATGAGGTATATATTCATTCTCCTTATTGTTTATGTATTTTTCTATCATAGTTTCTAATGTGGTTTTGTGATTTGTAAGATTTGTAATTTTTAAAAAAATATTTAATATCAGATGCATCAATGAATCCAATAAAATGAGGGAGAATCAAAAGACCAACTCCTACACAATCAAACTCTCCACCCATAGTGACACAACCACAAAAAACTCCACCCATTTTGATGCAAACTTAAAACCCTCCACTCAATGTTCTCATTCAACAACTACCACCGCCTATAAACCCTTCGTGCATGCCATTACATCATTTAAATGCTACACAAGAGAACCTCATTAACTACCTTACATAAAATAGTGCTCACATTAACAAAATGGTCACTAGGTTGCAGTCATCTACACTTTCTCAACACTCAACCCTAGTGAATACAATTGAACAAGGTGTGTAGGGATTTTATGAAATGGGGTTTATGGAGGGAGAGGTGTTGTGGATTTTATGCCAATAGGTTATCATATCAGCAAGTGAAAGATAAGGACATCAAGAAAGACCTACTACATGTTCTCTTTTCACTAATCCTATATCTAGAAACTCCCTATTACACACAATCAAAACTTTTCCTATTCATTGGTGCACTCATACTAGAATGAGATCATGTTTTTGGGATATGTGGTATCTGGTATTTGACCTACCACCATGTAAGAATTATGAGGTGCCTCTATATTTTTTGAGAAAGCTATACTATGAGTTCATCCTTGGTAAGAAGCCAAATTACTTTGACATCTATGAGTTCTAGGGTAGAGGGGAAGGATCTTTGTAGGATAGACCTAGGGCTCATAGGGTAGTACCACAACATGAGAGGAAACATACAACACAAAAAAACATGTGTCATGTTGTGATCCCATCAATTGTAAAGGAGTCTATTGATTTACAAACTCTTCATGTAGTTGCATCATTGATAGATGTTATCATTGAGCATGGCTCATAGTTAGGTGGTTTTCCTTCACCTACAAAACATCCACCATCATCAAATGCATCCTTAGGGTCATCAAAACTTGCAATAGCTCCATCATCATAGCCTATGGCACCTTAGGCATCATCACATATACCTTTAGGGTCATCACATCATATAAAAACTCCATCAATGTCAGATGCACAACCAATGTCATCCCCACTTATGTCACCTTTAGCACATGTGCCATCCTTGCTTGTGCCATTTGCATCATCATCATGTGAACCAATATAGTCTTCAAAACCCAATCAACATGTTTGTTTTATTTTTTAGTGCATGTGTGATGGGATGGATATTGAGGCATCTCAGGATTGTGTCATCTCATCCATGTGTACATTGTGGGCATACTTGTTGTTCATACGAAGATGGGGATTTCACACTCACAGATGATTTGATGATGATGGTCTTCAGTGGAAAGGAGACAAGTTTTTTTTAAAGTTTTGACATGATATTATTTAATCATATCAATATTGTAAAGGTAATTTAATTTAACTTTGTAGAGCACTCTAGATTGATATGTGAATAATATGCAATGGAGGGTGTTGTTGGTGTTTTGAAACAACACAGTTTCAAATTACCTCAATGAGAATAAGATACATCCAGGGGAAGATAATTTCTATCTTTAACATACCCTTTCAAACACTAGGCAAACTATAAGGCTAGGCCCTTCTTCTACTTCAAGCTCTCCAAAACCTAGGTGAGAGGACCTCAGATTCACTTATATGGTACTAGTGCTTAAATATATTCTTGAATCTAAAAAAGTAGATAAAACCCTTAATCTTCTAACATTTATGCAAAGATCTCAGACATGGAATAACTAATAACATGGTCAAAGAGATTGATAAGCTAAGTGAGGGTGTCCTTTTCAATTCCTTCAACATGAAAGGGAAAAGATTTTGATTAATGATGTTGAATATCAACACAACCCAAGTATGCAAAAAAAAAGAAGATGAAATCTCCTAGTTGATTAGTCCCTTATCCATTGGGCATAAGCTAAGTCAAAACATACACATGGATACTTGAGATATACTCATATATTCAGATATCTAATCTATCCATTCACCTTGTAGATAGACATCTATCTTCATAAAAATTCTCATACTTATTGTAATATCCTCTTGGTGAAACTTGCAAGCCTGTCAAGGTAAATAAGCATTTACTTGGCTCTTTGTTCTAGTAGCAAACCTATCCCGACATACAACCTTAAGGGATTGCAAATGAGTTTAATCTCTTTGTTCTTAAACACAAAACATTGTAGACAATAGAGGAAGGAGATGAGAATCAAAATGAAACTAAGAAAATGAAGCTTTCTATTAATCTTCTTGAAACCAATACATCATGATATATGCCAAAACTCAAAATATACACAATAAATGACTGCATAATCTATTTTCTTTAAGGTAATTACAATGCTATTGTTCATAGCAGAGAAATGTGTTGAGAGTGGGCAGTATCATAGCAATATAATTGGAGTCATCCATGCAATCATAGTAGTAAAGATTGGAACCCCTTTATTGGTCTCTCAATAGTGAGAAAATTCCCAAAATTTGGACCCTTACAAATGAGAGGAGGAGAGAATATATAGACAAGAATAATTTTTCAAATCAAAATTGATGATGCCATGTGTCCACTTAAAACTCTTCCTGCTACTATTGTTGAAATGTATCTCTTCTTTCTTGGTGGCCGAGAATCAAATCTCATCACAACCAAATAACTTTTTTGTAAAATATCTCCTCAGAGTGATGAGAAAAACTACTTTAGTGGAAAATATTAGATAAGAAAGAGCCTTTAATTTAATTCTCTTTCTCTTTGTCTACTCATGATCATGAAATTCTCAACTACCTCTATAATTGCCTTCAAGATATTTACTTTTTCTTTGGTGGTCATTCAGAATTTGATTTTAT